>JAKOGI010001125.1:0-105000 GCA_029747015.1 Carnegiea gigantea
CATTTGTTTATTTAATGTTTGTAGGCAACCCTTTAAAAACTAGCTCTAACCTAAAAGGAGATGGTGAACAAAGAGGAGAAACTATAGAGTAGTGATGTATGTTATAAAACTCCCATAAATATTGTTTCCACATGTTTGATTGGTAAAACAAATAAACAATTTACTTTTTGGTTTATAAAGATTATAAAGACTACTATATGTATGATTTTATAGTTATCAAAATAAAATAAAGTACTATATATAACTATTTCCACATAAATCAATGATTCAAAAAAATGACTGATTTTATTGTTATAAAACTAAGATTAATACATAAAATTTCATTACGCTTCAATAGTTGATTGCTTCATTTCATATTTGTATTTTTTTTTGGTTGAAATATAAGGAGTATCGGCATATTTAATTTTCTCTAACGATAAATCCTTTCACATATACAAATCAAGGGGTACTAGGCTTCAATCAAAATTTAATTTTTGAGTTCAACCAACGGTGTTTCCAGTGTTGGTCACTAGTGCAGTTCAAGTGTAGCTGATTTATGCTGAACCTTGGTAATTTATATTATTTTCTATCATCATATTCCTTTGTGGATACTTTAATCATAGTAGGTGAATAAGAAGACTATCATAGAAAACCCATGTCCCAAATCATACAATATTAATGCTTTTACCTTTAAAACCCTCCCAAAACCAAGAAATACCCAGAAAATTAGAAATCATCCCGTCATCCCCCACCAAAAGGACAGAGAATTTGATCAAGTCAAAACCTAGAAAATTAAGAATCACTCTTCTATAAGTAGGTCTTCTCTTTTACTTATCATCCAAAACTCACAAAAAAACATGATCATCAAATAGGGAACAAAACAAAGCAATCAACTTTCACAAAACCCCACATAAACCCTAAACCCCGATTCCATACTAAACCCATTTATTTCCTAAAAGAATTCAAATTGATGGGGAAGAGAAATCCATATTGTCTTGATCTGAGTCGCATGCCAAATCTTGGGAGGACTTGAAGGGTCTTCTAAGACAAAGAGTGCATGCAGAGTAGGAGAGAGAAAGTCAAAAGTTGGAAGAAAATCAACAGCTACTTGGGAGCTCTGATCAGGAAATTAGCACCAGAAGACATAAAGTCACCAACAACACCCCTTCTTCGTCATCTCTCTCTAACTCTATCTCTAATTCTCCAACGACAACGCAACTCCAGCTCGCTGTAGAAAAGATAGAAATTGGCAACAAAAAGGAAACTCAAATCAATCAAAATATTTTCGATATACAAAATAAAAAAAAACCTCAAAAAAGAAAAATAAGAATTTCTATTAGAAAAAAAATAAGAATACCCCAATAGAAGATCATGATTTATTTCTAAAAAACGCGGAGTCTTTCTGGGTAATTTGAGAGGAAATAAAGATCTTTGACATACTAAGAAGACCTATCCAAAGAAAATAAAAAACATAAATACTATCAAAGTTCAAATTGTTTGGAGCTTAATTTTTAAATTTCGAATTATTCTGATCTAATAACCCCAAAATTTTGATTATCATATTTCAAAAATCTTTTAAACAGGAAACAAATGTGATAAATAGACGAAAATTTAAATTTCATATACTTGAAACCTCAATTCAGCATGACATAACATCTCATTAATTAGTTCAATGCTACGAAAAAAGTTGTTTTTTTTGAAGTCAATTAATTTAATAAATAAATTTATGAAATATGTAATTGAATATTAGGATTTGAATGTGCTTCTTTTAGTGTTTTGTATAGATTCCCCCCCGCCCCAAAAAAAAAACAAAAAATGGTTCAACTTATGTAGATAATGAGGTCTCAGATTTTTATGTTAGCAATGATGTGTTTGTATTTTCTAACATATTTGCCACAAATTATTTTAAATTCTTGAAGGTACCGGAAGCAATAGTTTTTTTTTCCCTCGAACCTTGGTAATTTTATTATTTTTGATCATCATATTCATTTGTGAATGCTTTAATCTAGGTTTCTAAATTAATAAGGTAAGGCATGCATGACTATTTAAGCGGGGGAGTTAAGTTACAGAACTATTTGTTAATGAAACTTCTATTACTTATAGTAGAGACAATTCATATCTATTATCAATATCTCTGTCTCTCTTTTCCCGTGTACTATAATCAAAATAAATGATTTGGAGTGTTTATTTACTGTTTACGTTCTCTAGCCTCTCTATTATGTGTCTCTTAGTTTATACAAGTACAGTGGCAATATTTAAATTTTGTGAGTTAATTGTCTGGAGCAATTACTAGCTTCACTTAATTTAAAAAAAAGCATGTACTCAAATGCTAGAGTTATAAATATGTTCTTCAAGAACCATTTAATTTTTCCTGTATGGAAAAAGAACTCATACCAATTTATCCATTTTTTAAGCTCTGTTGAAAATTGAACTTTTCCATTTCCTTGAATAACCACATAAGATACCATTATTAATTTTTGCCAGCATCTACATATAGTTGCGTACTTTCAATCTAGCAAATGTACAAATATAAAATATTTACACACTAATTATTGATATCATCGCATTTCTAATATATATGTGTAGTTTGAATTTATACTTCTTATTAATGACATAAAAACCCATTCAGTTCAATAATATTAGTGTTTTGACTTAATAACCATGATGTATTCATCTGTACAAACATGTACTGCATGAACTAACACGTGATCCTTCCTACAAATCCACAACTGTAAAAGTTAAAACAATAATTTTCATTAACTAATATCCCTTTTGTTATATGTGTAATTTAAATTGGAAGTTTTCACAACATAACAAAACCCACTTTACTTCTACAATACTATTATTTTAAATTAATAAAAAAATATTCTTCAAATATAATCTTTATCTGCTTTTTATAATATAGATTCTTGATATTATAGTATTTAGATTGAATTTTTTTTATAACACTAAAAACATAGATTATCTACTTCTGAAATTTTGTTGTTGTAAATCAATTAAAAAAACTTATTCTCGTATACAAGATTGTATTGCACATAGGAACATGATATGATATCAAGAGCATCTAAACCTTAAAAGTAAATGTTTATTAGACCTTCACTTGCACACTATAATATTGTTTCATTCCTATAGCTATGGATGACATCATATTAGTTGCTGAATCTACCCGAAAGCAGTTAATGCGATATAAAGAAGCCCGATTGAAAGTTAGATAGAGGTTGTTCAGAAAAAGTAGTCCAGATGTTAATGATCCATGCTATATTGCACAATGTCAACGATACGAGGTTAAAGGTAGATTGTGGAACTTATCCCAATCGCGATTAGGAAGAAACTCCACTACTCGAAGGTTTGAACAACGTTGGTCGTTCACGGGAACCATGCTTCCATGTAATGATTGTAATGCAATGATGTGGTATGATGAAATGGCAGTCGTAAACATCATCCACCTCGCGTTAATATCTGTTGCCATTATGGTTAAGTTCAATTGGATCCTTTACTTGCACTGCCACCTCTACTTGACTCTTTGTTTAATAATAGAAATTTCATAGACAATATACGGACTTATAACTCTATGATGTCCTTTATTTCAATAGGAGCATCTATTGACCATTCTGTCATGGATGGACATGGACCCTACACATTTCGTATAAGCGGTGAAAATTGTCATCAAATTGGATCTTTACTATCACCAGAAGGAGAACCACTAAGATTTGTGCAACTTTATATATATGACACACATTTTGAGTCTCGAAATCAACTACATGCATTAAATAGAAACAATAGTTCCTCTGGAGTTAGGCTATCTAATATAGAAGACTTATAACACATGTTGGATGAATGTAATCCCTATGTACATGTATTCAGAAATGTTAGAGATATCCTACATAGTGGAATTGTGCATGATATGCGTATTTGGATCCTTCGATCATGACCGGGGGATAGTATATCAGACTCACTGCTGATGAAATCGCGGCCCTCATAGTGGGAGGTGAGAACGCAGAGGAAATGAATGGTAATATAATAGTACGTAAGTTGGACGGGAACCTACAACAATTATATGGCACTCATCCTTCTTATATAATGCTACAATATCCACTCTTATTTCCATACAGAACAAATAGTTGGGGAAGGGGAATTCCTCTTGCTAGAGGATCGATTAGCAATAGTCAGGGAGTGATAATTTGTCAATATTATGTGTTTAGGATACAATTTCAATTACATGAGTCTAACATTTTACTCCGCAGGGGTAGATTGTTTCTTCAATAGATTGTTGATTGTTTTACTGTTATAGAGTAATGGCAGCTACATTATGTCAGGAAACATCAATTACAACTACGTGTAGAGGTTTACATTAGCCTAGAAGATGCAATCACAATTGAAGGACGGACGTAAGTGATATTGGCCAACGGTGTATATTGTCATCCTCATTTACTAGGGCCCACGTTACATGAGGCGCCATTTTCTTGATGCTATGGCCATATGCACATAAGTTGGTTATCCAGATTTCTTTATCACCTTTACATGTAATCCAAACTAGCCAGAAATTGAAGAGGCCCTCTAACAGCAACTAGGACAACATATAAACAATAGACCAGATATTGTGGCTCGGGTCTTTTGATTAAGGTAGCGAGAGTTGATGCGAGATTTCAAAGGAAGGAATATATTTGGAACTGTCACTACAGGTTTGTTATAATTGTATCACAACATTTTCACGTCTTCTAGCATTGGAAATGTTTACCAATTTAGTTTGCAATGCTCACTAGAATCAGTTATTGCTTCTTTTGCAGATATATATGTTATTGAATTTCAAAAGCGAGGGTTACCACGTACTCATATTCTCTTAACCCTTACACATGATGACAAGCCAAGTTGTACGGAAGAAATTGATCCCTTCATTTGTCCAGAGCTCCTTGAACAAGATCTTAATCCACTTGTGTATACTATAGTCACATGCCATATGATACATGGTCCATGTCCAGATATTCCCCATGCCCCTGTATGGAAGGTTTGGATTGTAGTAAACATGATCCAAAATCATTATGTAAAGAAACATCTATTGAGGAGAATAGGTTTGTCAAGTATAGGAGGAGGGACGCTGGTAGAAAAATCATCATAAATGGAAAGGAGTTAGACAACCGTTGGACCGTTTCCTACAATCGAGATCTATGTGTGAAGTATGATGCTCATATTAATGTTGAATGATGTGCACTGAAAAAAGTCATCAATTACCTCCACATATACATGCATAAGGGTCCAGATCGAGCAACATTTGTTATTGAGGAGAATGTCAAAACTACGGAGGGAGGAAGAGAACCTTAATATAGGATAGTTGATGAGATAAAATAATACCTGGATGGTAGATATATTCCATCCATCGAAGTAGCTTGGCACATATTTGAATTTGAAATAACTTACCATTCTCCATCTGTAGAAATGCTACAATTCACTTACCAAGGTAACATAATATTATTTTTAATGATGATGAAGATTTGGATGATGTTGCCGATTGTACTCAACATAGTGTTAGTATGCTCATGGCATTGTTTCAAGTTAATCAAGTTGACCAGCAGCAAATTGTTACACATATCTTCCCCAAATATTATATTTGGAATTGAAGCCCCAAAGAATGGACAAAACGGAAAAAACGGGTATGTCTTGATCGACTTCCTTTTGCATATCATAACTTCGGAGAGAGATATTACCTAAGAATGTTACTTACAATTGTTCATGGGATAAAGTCTTTTGCAGAATTGAGAACAATTGATGGCACTGAATATGTAATATTTCGTGAAGCTTGCTTAGCATTGGGATTGATAGTTGATAATAGCAAGTGGGATGACGCAATATTTGAGGCTTCCACATGGGCAACTGGGGTCCAATTACGGAGTATATTCTGCTCTATACTTAAGTACAATGAAGAGGGACAACCTCAACTGCTTTAGGATAAACATTGGGAAGATCTTTCTGATGACCTTGAACAAAGATGACAACATGAGCATCACAATCCTGAGTTACAGTTGATTGCTGATCAAAGCAAAAATCTATGCTTATATGAACTGGAGTTAATTTTGACGAAAATGGTCGTTCGTTAAATGACTACCCTCATATGCCATTGCCTCCTTCAAATATGCTACTTCAATTAAAAAATCATCTCATCAGGGAGCACTTAGAATATGACATTTCTATAGAAGTTGAGAACCTTAACATGATGCTACCTACGTTGAATTATGAACAAATGGACATCTTTTGAGCTGTAGGGAATGCTGATGATTCTAATAACGAGGGGTGTATTTTCATGTATGGAAGTAGCAGCACTGGTAAGACATATATCTGGAAGGCGATCATTGCTGCACTCAGATTGAAAGGGAAGATAATTTTGTCTGTTGCATCATCTAGCATTGTTGCATTACTACTGCCATTTGGAAAATTGCTCATTCCATGTTGAAGGTCCCTATTAATCTTATAGAAGCAACTTATTGTTCATGCTCAAAGCATTCCGAGTTGGCTGAATAGATTCAGAAAGCACCATTGATTATGTGGGATGAGGCTCCTATGAGACATCGTTTTGTGTTGGAGGTGGTTGACCGTACATTAAGGGATATTTCTAATCAACATAATATTCCTTTTGGAGGAAAGTTAATGTTATTCAGTGGTGATTTTAGACAAATACTTCCGGTTGGTCACAAAGGGAAGTAGAGCACATATAGTTGCAACATCATTGTCTCGATCTAATTTTTGGCCTCATTGCCATGTCATGCATCTCATGATTAATATGCCACTGAGGGATCCAAAATTAAGCAATCTTGAATATCAACACTTCTGAGATTTTACGGATTAGGTCTTGAATATCGGTACTAGCAGCTTGTAGCGGATTTTATTACATTCAGGAAGTGAGCCCAATTGGATCGAGATTCCATCGAAATTCCTTATACCTAATGACAGTCAAGGATTAAGGAAGTTAATATCAGAAATTTACCCAAATTTATCTACCAGCTACAACGATGGATACTACATGTAAGAGCTTTGCATACTGGTTCCTACAAATAATGATGTTGATCAATTGAACTTACAGATCTTAGCCATGCTTCCTAGTGAGTCCCACACTTACTTGAGTTCAAATACATTTTACGAGAGTGGTGACCACCCCGATATAGATGATTTCAACCCCCCTGAGATATTACATGGGCTTAATATTTCAGGCTTGCCTAATCATGAAATTACATTAAAAGTCGGCACCTCTGTAGTACTTTTGAGGAATCTTGATCCATCTTTGAGATTATGTAATGGGACATGCCTAATCATTGGGCAACTTGGGCAAAAGGTTCTTGAAGCACGGATCATTATCGGTCGAAATATTGGACAAAAGGTGCTTATTCTGTGTATCGATTTAACCCCGTCAACAGAGGACATACCATTTGCGTTCAAGCGTAGACAATTCCCGATTAAATTGACTTTTGCAATGACCATCAACAAAAGCCAAGGGCAGACATTAAACTATGTTGGACTATGCCTTCCCAAGCCAATCTTCTGCCATGGCCAACTTTGTATTGCAATATCACGTGTCGCCTCGCCATTGGGTTAAGGTTCTTGATTGCGAACAAGAACAACATGCCAAAAAATGTTACAAAAAATATTGCCTACACGGAATTTTTCAATCCCCACTCCACCTTTGTAAACCATTTGCTGTATATTTCTTTGTAATTGTAAACTTTTCAATCAAATTTCATGACCAGACATTTGCAGTATATTTCTTTTCGCTACTTACCCCACTTTTTTTTTTTTGAGCTGGACTCAAATCTTCATTATTTGGTTATTGCTTACGTCAATGTATTGATGTTGGCCTTAAAATTATTCAACACAACATTCAAAGAACCCCTGCTTATTCCAAAAGTCAATTCCAGGGCAATACGTGTGTCCTTACTAGTTATCAAATTAATCACAAAATGTGAAATATAAATCAGAATTGAACCAAATTTCTAAAATAACTGGTGCAACGCACGGGCTTAAAGTCGAATCCGCATTATGATAATAGAATTAGTTCCAACGTAGGCATATATATATAATACGATATATATATATATATAGATGGTGTGTGTGTGTGTGTGTTGTGTGGGTGTGTGTGTGCATCTATACATATATAATCGTATATATCACATATATATACATATTATATACACACACACACACCACACATATTATATATATATTATATATATATATTAACACACACACCCAACACACACACACACACACACCACACCACACACACACACACAAACACACACACACCCAATCTATATAGATAAATTATATATATATATATATATACGTCATGTATGTATATATATATATGTATATATATGTGTACCAATATATATACATAATATACTACATACATAATACATATATTATAATATATATATATATATATATATATATATATATATATTTATATATTAAAAACTATATATATATACACACACACACACGCACATATCTATATATATATATAGATATAGACATATGCATATATATATATAAATATAAGATCTAATTATATATATATATATATATATATTATATATGTATTAAAATATCAAATATATATATCTGCATATTATATATATATATATATATATATATTATATATATATATACATATATATAGATATATATGTGTGTGTGTGTGTGTGTATCCCCCCAAATAATCACAAAATTGAAAAATAACTTCAAAATGAACTAAATTTCTAAAATAACTCGTGCAATGTACGGGCTTAAATTCTAATTTGTCATTATTAATATAGAATCAGTTCAACGTAGGTATATATATATAGTATAGATCATATATATATATATATATATTTTTCTATATATATATATATACACACACAACACACACACACACACATATTGTATATATATATATATATATTATATCTCTATATTATATTAATATATATATATAATATATATATATATATATATATATGCACATAGATATAATATATATAATATACATATAAAAACTAGATATGCACATTACACACAACACATATATATATATATAATATATATATATATCATATATTATATATATTTATATATAATATATCTATATATATATATACTATATATATATATTATATATATATATATAGCTATATCTATATATACATACATACATATATTATATAATATATATATATATAATATATATATATCTAATATATATATATAGATATATCTACATATACATATCTATATATCCATATATATATATATATATAGATATGTGTGTTGTGTGGGGTGTGTGTGGTATATGTTTGTTATCTATTTAGATAACATACCACATATATATATATATATATATAATATATATATATCTCATATGTTAATATATGTGCACATATATATACACATACATACATACATATATATATATATATATTATACCTAATTATATAATATATTATATAGATATATATATAATATATATATATATATTTATACATATATTATATACATATAGTATGTGTGTATGTGTGTATATATATATATACACACACATACACACACACACATCACACACACACAACACATATATATATAATATAGAGATATATTATATATATACACATATATATATAGACTATGTATATATATATATATATAACACATATTATATAGAAATATATATAATATATATTATATATTCTATATTATATATACACCTACATACTATATATATATATATATAATATATATATATATATAATATAATCTATATATATATATATATATATATATATATATATTAATATATATGATTATATATACATACACAATATATATATATATGTACGGATATTCGATACATATAGATATATATATATAGTATAATATATATAATAATATATATAAATATATATTGGATATTATATATATGTGTATATATATATAGGTGTATGTTATATATATAGCATATATATATTATATATATATATATACTATATATATATTATAATATATATATTATATATATCGATGTATTTTGCATATATATACATATACATACATATATACATGTACGTATACATGTACATACGTACATATTCGTGTGTATATATACACACACACACACACACACACACACACACATACAATTATATATGTATGTATGTGTGTGTGTGTGTGTGTGTGTGTGTGTATACACACATACATGTACGTACATACATACGTATTGTTCGTGCGAAAAATATGCTGTTTTTATGATACTTTTACAGCCGATTTATAATCAAAATAATTGTTATATTTTGATTTTTATTTGGTTTGTGGGTATTTAATAATTTGAAAAAAATACAAAAAAATGACGAAAAAATGCCGAAAATGAAGCATTGGGCCGGATTGACTCAAATCCGACCCAAATTCCTGAGTCTGTGTACTTTTATAACCCAAAAGAAAAAAAAAAAGGGGGAATTAAATTGAAAATAAAACCCCCAGCCCACGTGCAAGGCATGTGACATCTATCTCCCCCCTTAATCTCCTCACCTTCTCTCTCCTCCCTCTTAGTGCTCAATCCAGAGAGCCTAACTTCCTCCCCCTATTCTCATCATCTCATTTTCATCCTCACGCCTCTCCATCATCTCAACCCCAAATCTCTCTCGGTAACTCCTTCTCTCTCATCTGAATCCCACATCACCAGCCTCTCCAACAAACTGCCAATGCATCACCAGTATCTCGATCCATCTCCACCGCCCACATCTAGGTGAGATTGATAGCTAAGAACCGATCGAGTTCGAGTATAAAAGGAGACTGCGGTGCATTCAGGTGGTAATCTAGGTTTAGGTTTTAGTTTTCAGGTTTAATTTTAGGATATTTACGTTTTAACTTCATTTTTAGCAATCAAGGTTTTGTTCTGTTTCAAGTCTTTGATTTGAATTTGTAACAACCATTTCAAGTTGAATTTGGGGTTTAATTTCATTGATGTTTTTATGAGTAATTTTAGGCTTAATTTCAAGTTTCATTTTCAATTTCTAGGAATTCCGGGTTGTTCTTGTTTGGAATTCGGATATTAGATCTATTTTGGCTTTCCAAATGCTTGTAATGTAGTTAGATTTTGTCAATTTCGGGTTGTAATCGTAAGGATTGTGCAAAAATTTCAAGAGAAATGCTCGGTTTGAGGTTGGTTGGCGCATGGTTCAAGGCCCTGTTTCGATTTTCTGCTCCACATCTTCAATGTCATCTTCCCATGGTCTGGGTTTGAATCCTACTCTTCATTCATGCTTTGTTCTTGTTGGATGTTGCTGAGAATTCGAACTGCCTTTGCTCAGTTTTCTGGTTTTCTTGCTTTAGTTGAATCGATTTTGTTCTGATGTTAGTTAAATTAATTAGAATAGCAGATTCTGGATTTGGTAACTTACTCTGTTTATGCTCTTCGATTATGATTGCTGAGGTGTGCTTGTTGAGTTGATTTTGTTGGTTGATGATAGTTGATTTTTGTTGATGATGTTCTGAGATTTTATTTGCTCGTGACTTAGCTGAGATTCTTGTTGATGATTCAGTTTCCCTTCTCCCATTGTGCTTCACAGTCCCTGTTAGTACTCAAATGTCTTGAGCTTATGGGTTAATTTCTCCATCTATGACTTAGCTGATTGTTGAATTGTTCCTGGATGTGCCATGAGTGTTGGTTGTTGATGGGTTTGATCTATACGGGTTGGTTTGGGATTTGATTTAAGCCCCCTGAATTCGGTGTCCCTTCCCTTTAGCTTGATTGAATTGTCAAGTGCTCTTCATGCATCTTAACCCTTGTTTTTGAATAGCTCACATAATGAAGCCTGGAGATAGTCTTTCCCCCCTTTTAAGACTAGAGTGATAAAATCAAGTTTATTTATTTTTAGGATGCTGTTAATTACTAAACATAGAATTGAACTTGTTTGTGCTTAGTTCCAACATGACGTTAGAATTTGATTCTCAATTCATGAGGTCTCTTGAGGTTGCTTTATTGAGATGCATGGAGTTGATTTAGCTTAATTAGTTTAGTTTATCAATTAAGTAACCTTAATCTTATCCTCGTCCCTGTGGAGACGACCCTCAAGTACTACAGTGAAAGCTGTACGATTACGGCACTTTATTTTGCATTCGAAATCATTGTATAAGTTTTTAGCGCCGTTACCGGGGAATGATGGCATGAGATTAGGTCATATTTTAATTTTCTTAGCTACTTTCTTATTAGTTGCATATGTTCTATCTTACTTTGTTTATTTCATTATTAGTTGTTACTTAGCTTGGTCATTTCCTGAAAAATCCAAAAATCTATAAAAATTAAAAAAGCTGAAAATTGAAAAAAATAAGAAAAACTTGAAAACCACTAAAAATTTAAAAATTTAAAAACTTCAAAAAAAAAGGGCAAGTTTTCATTTTCCACAATATGAGCATGAACATTTCTGTCGTTATCTTAAGAGACTGAATGATTATCATACTCAATTGAATCATCATTTTCAAAAATGAAAAATTTTAGGGTCATTGCTATGGGTCTAAATGTTGAGTCGAGGTGTTATGTTGAATCAATTTGTCCTGGAGGTTTAATAGAATTATTATCTAAAACTCAAGATAAAGTTTGGAATTTCTTTGAAAAATTAGCTTGGGAAACCTATGTGTTTGAACAAGCTAACGAGACTTTTAGATACCCAACTCATAGCGAATCTATTGTTCCTGTAATCCTTCCTATCAGGACTACTTTATAGATTCAAATGACCCATATTACTATTATATGCCTCCTGTTTTATGCAATTATTGTGAATTTTCTGATCATGATGCTCATACTTATCCTTATCGTGCTTATGTTGATGCTACATGTGCAAGTTTTGAAAACAAGATTAACAAACTGACTGATCAAATGATAGAGACCATGAAAGTGAGAATTGCTACATGTTCTCAATGTTTTAACTAAAATAGGGAGACTTATAGTGAGCTTGATTCTAGTTTAGGATCTCCTAAACCTAACATTAGTCTCTAGATGATTTTGAACCCTATTATTCTACAAGGCCTAACTTGAATGAAGATATGTGTTTGCCTAGTCTAGATCAAGAGAGTGACCTCCCTTTGTCTCTATCACCTGACCTTGCACCCCGCACTAGCTCACCTAAGGGCATCATTGATGATGTCCTAGTTTCTGCCGACCCACCCACCACTCTAAATGACTTTTGTGAGTTTGATGTGGGTGAACAATCTGATATTGTTAGCAAGTTAGATATAAGCATCACACCTGAAGTTGAGTGTTAGTCTTAAAATGTGTTACCGCAAGTGTACGGTGCCAGTTGTAGCTAGCAACGGCAAGTACAGGTCATGTCCACAGATAACTCGGTTTCAACCATCGAACCAACCTATAACACTTTATTTAGGCCAGAATCTACTAAAATTGATTTTTACTAAATAAGAGTTCTATTCTACTAAAGACTACTGCTATTATCTAAATCAATACTAACAAGGGTCCCGGATTGGGGTTCACCACACTATTGTGCTCCTTGGACTATAAACTAAGTCATGCAATTCGACCCACGCAGACAACTGAAATGGAATGATTACTAATTAAAGTGCATCTACGCCTTCTCTCGAAGGTCGTTAGACTGGTTAGGTAATCCTAATTATCTATTTTCATGAAACAGAAACCAACAAAACCACAAGATTAAGTAATTGCTATTCCCAATTGAACTCCTAACTATTTTCATCTTAATAAATTTAATTGCTCACAAAGTAGCTCTAAGTAAAGGATTCAACTGTCGTTGATCTCATAAACCCTAACTTAAGAATAGGAATTCAACCATTTCAAGTAATCCATTGAACACTTGGCGCGTTAAGTGAGAGTTCAGTTATAAACATGGGCATTCATTCACAAAACCTAAAACATGGTTCCAATTCGCACAATAGGGGCTACGCCCAATCCAGGACAACAAATTTAGCCTCTAATCATCTGTTCAATCACAATCACAATCAAGAATGCGAACATGATTAAAAGTACTAACCTTGAACTAAAACACAAGAGAAAAAGGCAATGGAACGTACTTTTTATTAACTGCAGCAATAATCTACCAAATGCATAAATCAATCCCAATCCAATGCTTCGAAATCAAGAACGACAATTCAGATCTAAAAAACCTAAAGTCGTCATTTTTTCGAGAGAGAAGAAGAGAGAAAATTACATAATGCCTAATTACAATGCGCCATCGCAATTAACCAGGAGTCACTAAATTGGTACGGTCGTGCCACGTGGCACGGTGCCACCGTGCCACTTTGCTGCCTCTCTTTTTCTTGTTTCCTGGGGTGGCACGGTCACCCTGCCTGGCATGGTGCCCCTATGCCACTTCCTCTTGACTCAAAATCTACCTTCTTTTGCTCCTGTTTGGCGTGGCATTAGCTTATTTTCCTCGTTTCTTCCAATCGAACTACTGAAAACACAAAAACACATCGTATAGGCAAATTTGGGGTAAAAAATGCCTAATCAACCTCTAAACTTTTAAAGTTTTACCGAAAATCGCCGAAATGAGAGATAAAAATTAGGTCTAAAGGAGGTAAAATAGAGGTTTATTAACTCCCCCATGCTTACCTCTTGCTTGTCCCCAAGCAAGGTTGTCAACTAATGGGATAATAAGGAGAGACACCTCGAATTGTCATCCTCCTCAGGCAAGCAGTGACAACTAAATCAGCAGTCATGGTGACCCATAGCTCAGGAGTACAACAAGGGCAAAACCTTTTTTTTTAAAAAAAATAAATGTTCTAAAACATAAACTGCTCAGCTATGGTACAAGAGTAAACACCCTATCTAGAACCACTTAGAAGCTTCATGCTTCCCCCTGAATCGTTGGTGAGCTAATTAGATCGGTAGGCTCTCACTTTAGGAATAAGAGCTGAAACACTCCTCTCATGTGTTTGGGATAGAAAACAATCACTCAAAATTACCCTCAATGCACGCATTCTACCATATTCTTGACAAAACTCTCAATTCTCCATAAATGGAGGCAAAATGTGTAGGTGTCAATAATAAGGACTTTTCAAGGGTTGTAACGAGGTTCTGACTAGAGGTAAGGGATGATAGAATTTAGGAGGGAGGAGCTAAAAGGCCAAGTAGAGAGCAATGACAACCATCTCCTCACGAGGAATACAACTATTACCCATATCCCACAACTCAAACCACAAATGAAAAAGTGAGTTGAAACCACTTCTCGTTTTGCCAAATCTCTTGACCATACATCTTATTCATGCACTTTTCTTCGTTGTTTGTTTGTCTTTTTTTTTTTTTTTTGAAAAGAACGTGGCAAGAGAATGGCTAAGGTCTAAAGACTGTTTTAACTCTCAACCGTACAACACTAATAGCCAATCGAAGCTAGCTACTGAACACACCAGCAAGCATATTACCCAAACCAAGTAACTCATGACATTACTCTACTAACTTGGCACAGGATAAGATTATTCGTTTCAAGCCATGGGTTAAGTAGACAGGGGTTTATCAAATGACAGGGGAATGGCTTAAAGGGGGTGAGAAATAGATCATACCAGCACAGGGTGGCTTTTTGGCTTATGTGGCTCACAATAAACAAATGCCTCAATCATATTAACATCATGTACATACCAACCGTGACCTTGAAGAGGGTTAGGCCAAGTTCTAGAGAAGTCTATGCAAAGGGGTGAACACTCATGAAAGGATGTTCAAGACTATGTAGAGTGAATGGTCATTATAGGCTTAAAAATCTCACTGGGTCTTCTACCAAAATCATGAACTAGCTCATATGGCCAATAACCAAGGTTCAGTTAACTCACATCACAACAGTCGTCAAGAGTAAATACACAAGTACACAAAGTCCAGCAGTCAAAATCAATTCCAAAATAGTTTCACAAGATATTAGCCCAAATTGTGCCTCATTTGCCACAAGCTACTACAACTAACCAATCACACCATCACCCCTTGAATGTCATCATTAGAGGGGTTTTCACAACCATTTCATAACCTTTTTTTTCCGAAGCAGTAAAACTAACGAGAAGATCCATAAGCAGATGACTAAAGAGAAGGGTGAAAAGGTTTACCTCGTGGTCTTGTACAACCTTACTCATCATGTCCCCACTTCAGATCAATGGTTAGGAAGGGAATATGTACAATGCATCGTCTACCTAAATGGGATGTCCTATATGCCTACCTAATGCATGAAATGAAATGAGGCCCTAAGAATGACCTAAGAATGCCACTAATCTAGAATGAAACCTAAAGCGCTAAATACGAGGAAATATATACAATGCACCCCACTAAATAGATATAACATCCCCCCATGCTTGGACCCTTCATTGTCCCCAATGAAAATGTGATGCATAAGAAAAGAAGGAGAAGGGGGAATACACTTACAGTCACTGGGTGCCATCGGGCCCTGGAGGTGGCCAGAAATGTGGAGGAAATGGATGGAAGGTGGAGGGATCATAAGATGGGAAGGAGGAGAAGCCGCCCTAATCGCCCTGAAAGAAGCGTAAACGCTCATGTCGAATGGACTTCGACTGGCGCCAAAGTTGCTCGTTTATCTGCCAGCGCTCCTCGTACTCGCAAGCTTCCCTCATAGCTCGTTCCTCCTCCCTCTGAATCCGCCGCTGCTCCCCTCCTCCTGACAATTGATGAAACTCCAAAAATAGGAGACTCCTTCCTCAATGGAGTTCATGTGCCCAAATAGGCGACTGAAATCCGTGCGCATGCCAGTGAATCCCTCCCAAAGCCTTGAAACCTCCATTTGGAGGTTGAAGAAAGACTGGAGAAAGGTAGGGTCGAGCGGCATGTGTGCCGTTGAGGAAGAAGACCCACCCATCTTATGGGTGAACGGTGGGTAAAGTGGTGGTGGAGGTGGTGGAATGGCCGCCTCCTCAGCATAGGTATCCTCGGGCGTAGGCTCTCCTCGACCTGCATCAATGTCCTCCTCCTCCTCCTGATCATGCTCATCATCTCCCACCTCATTAAACTCAATGTCATCATCAGCCGCTAACTGTTCCTCCCTAGGTAGAACAATTGCCCTAATAATCCTCTGGTCGTAATCCCAATTTCTTTTGTTAGCGACTGTGGTGCGCTCAACACTCGGAAAGGTGAAAAGGATGGCTCTATAGTAGGGGTACCTAATAGTGTCACCTCGGGTGTCTATAACATGCATATGGTGGAGGGTGCCGAGGTCGAGGTGACCACCTAGGAAATGGGGCTCGAGAGTAGAGAGCCTCGAGCCGTAGCCTAGGGCATTAACAACGGTAGTAATAGTGCCGCCAATACTAATGACATTCCTGTTGCTGGTCTTGGCTACTTCCGCTAAGTGGCGGATTATGAATGCCCCCGTGTCTATGTGGGTGCCTGACAGGGCGCACCAGATAATAAATAACTCGGCCTTCCGACAACTATTTTGGTTGTCGTTGTGCCCGAAAATGATGTTGGCGGTTAGGCACTGAAGGTACCACAAGTTGACATTACAAATGTCGATGGCCTTGGCCTGTCGGGGGTCAAAAATCCTAGGTCTCCCCCACCAGTTAGTGTATTCCTTCCGTTTAGAGCAGGTAATGCTCAGTCAAATGGGATTAGGTCGCCACAACGAGGGCACATCTCTAAAAGCCCCACCAACCACCGGGAATCTCAACAGTTCATTAAACATCTTCAATTTCATCCGGTGGTCGATGTTGAACATATGAAAATAAATGGCTACCTCATGACCACCATAACTATCATCCCAGTCGACATGTTGTGAACTCAAAAACTCGATCATAAGATGGTCGTAGGATGT
The DNA here is from genome assembly GCA_029747015.1 of Carnegiea gigantea. Taxonomy (NCBI): domain Eukaryota; kingdom Viridiplantae; phylum Streptophyta; class Magnoliopsida; order Caryophyllales; family Cactaceae; genus Carnegiea; species Carnegiea gigantea. The sequence goes on from JAKOGI010001125.1 coordinate 17,769, forward strand.
ACATTGCATGTTTATATACTCAGTCCATCCTAATCTACCAATCAAAGTTAACATGTCATTCAACATTCCCAAAGACCTCAACGAGTCAGTATGAAAATTTTTTTGCTCACTAGTGTTCCTAGTGGCTAAAAGTTCATATCATTACTTTTGTTCATCATTGACAAATCGCAAACTCCTAGTGTCAGTAAAATGAGAGGTATGCATCCTTAGTACCTTTAGCAGAAACGGTTGCAGCTGAAGAGGAGGTTGGCCTTGATGATTTCTTGGGTTGGGATGGAGCCCTTGAAGCTTCTACAACTCGTTTCTTGCCCATTGTGTGAATGAACAACAGATCTGGACCCAAAAAAGGAGGTAGGAGCTGAAAATGGCAAGAGAAGGGATAATTTCTTTCTCTACAACCTTCAACCTCAACAATGGAGGTTAGGGTGTTAGAAAGAGAAAGTGGGTTGTGGGGAAGGGTCTATTTGGGTGAAGTGGTGAGAAATTTTGAGAGGAAAGTGGTGGGAAGTGAAAGAATTGAAGAAATTTGGGGAAATTTGAGAGAATTTGAGAGTTTTAAGGGAGGATTTGAGTGGGTAATGGTGAGGGAGAGAGAGGGGTTTTCGTGCTTTTAGAGAGAGAAAGGGGAGAGCTTGAATGGGGAAGAAGGAGGAAGAAGAAGGAAATCGGCCATTTTAGCCTATTTTTAATATGGCACGATCATGCCATTAGGCACGGGGCCACCGTGCCACAATGCTGCTTGGGTTCTATAAATACAAAATGTGGCACGGTCGTGCCATAAGGCATGGTGCGACCGTGCCACTTTTCTGAGCATTGATCTATGATTTTCTTGCTCCCTCTTTTTTTTTCTTGAAGTCTCGAGGGGGTGGCATGGCCATGCCGCCTGGCAATGGGTGCCCATGCTAACTTTCTGCCCTCTAAGTCATCTCCTTCCAAATCCATTAGTTCTTGTTCTCACTCATTTTTTCCCTGAACTTTTTCCTCTCATCTCCTCTTTTTTTTAATTTTTTTTCTTTTTTTTCTGAAAATAGTAAAGCTTGGGTTGCCTCCCAAGAAGCGCTTGTTTTAAGTCCCGAGCTTGACCTTGAGAATCTCTAGGGAGAAGAGGCATTGGGGAGGGCAAAGTAACCATCCCCTCAAGTGATTCAGCGGCGATGTAGTGTTTCAGGTGAGACCCGTTCACCTTGAACAAGTCGATGGTCTCAGTGCCGATCTCAATAGCCCTGTATGGGTACGCCTTCAACACCTTGAAGGGGCCCGGCCATCTAGAACGAAGCTTTCCCAGGGAGAGCTTCATACGGGAATTGAAGAGAAGAACTGAGTCACCTTCCAAAACTTGCCGCGGTTGATGAACTTATTGTGCCACCGCTTAGTTCGCTCCTTGTAGAGTCGAAAACTGTCACAGGCATCCAAACGGATTTCCTCGAGTTCGTTCAACTGCAACATCCTCTTCTCCCCCGTGGACTTCAAATCGAAGTTTAGGTGCTTAATGGCCCAATAGGCCTTGTGATCAAGCTCCACGGGTAGGTGGCAAGGCTTACCGTAGACTAATCGGAACAGAGTGGTTCCAATTGGAGTCTTGAATATGATCCGGTAGGCCCAACGAGTGTCATTCAGCTTGTCCGCCCAATCCTTACGAGATCTCGCAATCATTTTCTCCAAAATAGACTTGATTTCCCGGTTGGAGATCTCTACTTAGCTACTAGTCTGAGAGTGGTAGCCAATTCCATACTTGTGGTGCACTCCATGTTTCCTCAAAAGAGCTTCCAGTTTCTTCTCTATGAAGTGCAGCTCATTATCACTTATTAACACCCTCGGGACTCCAAATGAGGGAATATAATCTTCTTGAAAAGTTTAGCCACTACCCTGGAGTCATTGGTACGGCTAACAATTGCATCCACCCACTTAGAGACGTAGTCCACGACAACTAGGATGTACTTATTGCCCCTCGAGAACGGGAAAGATCCCACAAAGTCGATGTCCCAAACATCGAAGATTTCAACTTTTTTAAGGATGAAGTTAAGGGACATCTCATTCTTCCTTGACAGATTTCCTATCCGTTGGCAGCGATCACATGCGCAGACATATGCATGGACGTCCTTGAAGAGTGAGGGCCAAAAGAACCCCGCTTGGAGCACCTTAGCAAGTGTCTTGGAGGTGTTCGCATGTCCTCCACATAGAGAGCCGTGACAATGAGAAATCACACTCTGAATTTCCCCCTCAGGAAGGCATCGCCTGCAAATCCCATCCTTACACAGCTTGTAAAGGAAGGGCTCCTCCCAGAAATACATCTTGACGTCATTGAGGAATTTCTTTTTTTGGTGAGAGGATAAATAGTGGGGGAGGATTCCCGAAGCTCGGTAGTTCGCATAGTTGGCGAACCATGGGGCTTGTCCTGAGGTGATGCCCATGAGATGCTCGTTAGGAAACGCATCATCGATGGGGATGCCCTGGCTCTCGATAACGAGCCTAGAGAGATGATCAGCCTTGACATTCTCGGCCCCCACCTTGTCTTTGATCTCCATATCAAACTCCTGGAGTAGCAGAATCCACCGGATGAGGCGAGGTTTAGCATCTTCCTTAGGTGCTTGAGTGCGGAATGGTCGGTGTAAACAATGACCTTAAAACAGAGGAGATAAGGTCGAAACTTCTCTATCACGTACACGACCGCAAGCAGCTCCTTTTCAGTCATTGTGTAGTTCTGCTGCACCTCATCTAGTGTTCTACTAGCATAGTAAATCACCACTGGTTTCTTATCCTTCCTTTGTCCCAGGACTGCTCCCACCGCATGATCACTAGCATCACACATGATCCCAAAAGGGAGATCCCAGTGTGGTGGTTGTATGATGGGGGTAGAAATCAGTGCCTGTTTGATCCTGCGAAAAGCCTCATGGCACTCATCAGTAAAGATAAATGAGGCATCCTTGGCAAGACCGCTAAATTTAGAGCGGAAATCACCTCCTTCTCTCAATAAGGCGATAAGTCACTTTATGAGGCATGGGAAAGACTCAAAGACCTTCAACGCCATTGCAATTACAATGCGCCATCGCAATTAACCGGGAGTCACTAAAGTGGCGCGGTCGTACCACGTAGTACGGTGCCACCGTGCCACTTTGCTACCTTTCTTTTTCTTATTTCCTAGGGTGGCACGGTCACCCTGCCTAGTATGGTGCCCTCATGTCACTTTCTCTTGACTCAAAATCTACCTTTTTTGGCTCCTGTTTGGCGTGACATTAGCTTATTTTCCTCGTTTCTTCCATCGAACTCCTGAAAACACAAAAACACATCATATAGGCAGATTTGGTGTAAAGAATAGCTAATCAACCTCTAAACTTTTGAAGTTTTATCGAAACCCGCCGAAATGAGAGGTAAAAATTAGGTCTAAAGGAGGTAAAATAGAAATTTATCATTGAGCCTCGTGATTTAGATGAGTCACAAGAAGATATTTCACAGGAGTTATGCGATGAGGTAACTGAACCTACTATTTTGGACTTTGATGATGATATTCTTTATGCAGAATATGAATCTTTTTCATTTAGGTTTGATGTTACTGAAGGTCTTGATGTGAGTTTTCATGTTGAATATGAATCATTCTCTTTTGATCCCATCTTTCCTGACCTTCTATTTAAATTAGATGATAATATTCTGTATGTAGAATGTGAATCTTTTTTTTGTGAGTTTGATATCCATAGAAGTTCCAATGATGGTTTGTGTGCTGACTATGAGTCCTTCTCTTTTGATCCCATCCAAACTAACTTCCTTTTTGAATATTGCAAGTCTGAATTTGTTGAGTCTGAGATCATTGCCACTAAGAATTTTGCTTTAGACCAGACTCATACGCATATTAGACATAACATACTTGTGAACTTTGCACCCACTATTTTACCTAGACTGCTCGTTTATGTCGATATAATTTCTAGGCCAATGACCTCAATACTGGCTCATTTTGAGTATGATCGTTTCCTTTCTGATTGGGCTCAACTATTTGATAAGTTGCAGCGGGCCCTTACTTGTGCTTTATTGTCATGGTGGATGTACTCTTTCTGGATCCAACTCTGTATTTTTTATTGCTTCTCTATTATTGAGAGTTGGGCTTCTTTGTTTGATAAGCTGCTACGTGCTTTAACGAGTTTTGATTTGAGTAACACTTTTCAGCTTAATATGGAGTGGCTGATGCTCCATGGACCTCCTCGACGCCACTGAGGGAGGCATTTAGTTTGGGTACGATCTGTATCCATCCTAGTATGATCGTTCCACCCCTCTTCTCCTTTTCTTTTCGTACTTAGTTGTGGATATTTAGGATTGTTTTCTTTCTTTTCGTACTTAGTTGTGGATATTTAGCACTGTGATTGTATGGGTGATCGATCTTGAGGAGCAATTTAGGATTTGTTAAGCCGTGTGGGTTATGATCACCCTTGATTGTGTTATTGTTTTGTGAATACTTGTTAGTCGTTGAGATCTAGGATTGTGAATAGTTGTGGATATTTGTGATTGTTTTTTTGGTTCCAGTTTGTTTTGTGAGCTTTGGTTTTGGTTTGACTTTATTTTGTTTAGTCTTTTGTTTTTGTTTCCTTTTTAGTGTTTTAGTGGTTGTGTTTTGGTTTTGTGTTTTGTTTCTTTTCTTTTGAGTCTTGTTTTGTTTTGTTATAGTTAGTTTGTTTAGTTTGATATCGTTTTCTAGTTTGGTATTTTGCAGCCCCTTAGTCTCGTGTTGTTTCTATTTTGTTGGTTATATGTGTCTTGGTCTAGTTTTGGTTTGGTATGGTTGGTGTTGGTTTTTGTTTTTCATTTGTTTCTTTTTTTAATTTTGGTTTTTGGTTTTTATAAATATGTGGTTTTAGTTGTGGTTTTAATTTTGATTTTGGCTTTTTTATGTTTTTGGTTTTTTTTATTTTCATCGTGTCCTAGTTTGTATATATTTGTGGTTTAGTGTGGTTTTATGGTTGTATAGCTTATGTGCTTACTTTTTAGCACCTTAGTTTCCACAATAAGGACATTGTGAGATTTTGGTGTGGGGGTAAGGTGCCCATTTGTATATACTTTTTTGAAAAATTTTGAAGAATCCAAAAAAAAGAGAGATTTTCGTTTTGTTTTGGGGGGACGTTTGTACTCTTTCTGATTAACTTAAATCCCCTGTGCTTGGATTATTAGCTTGTATGTAAGCGGGATGTGCATGATAGGTCTCCGGTCTCAGTGTGTCATTCTAGGCCTTTATTCTAACTCCAATTGTTCATTATAAATGTATAATCCAATCCTTGTTTATCCCTTCATTACTATCTTTAGGTCTTAGGCTTTCATGGATGATTCTCTCATTTGCTTGTGACATGATTACTCTGAAAAAAATAATGAATGAAAATAATGAATAAAGAAGAGAAAAAAGAGATGAAATAAAATTTGGAATGACAAGTATCCCTTTGAGGCATGCGCTGCTAGGCGTTACCCTTTGAGGCATATCCTATTGGGTGTTACCCTTTGAGGCAACGCTGCTATTGGAAAAGCTTGTTTTCAATCTTAATATGTCAATAATATAGTTATGTCAGTTAAATGGGATTGAGTCTGATTCTGGTAAATCTAAACCTTGGGATTATGATACACTTGTACACAAGCATTGAGATGGATTCAGAATCTCGATGTACAGTGGGGTGAAAAATTAGTGCTTCGATGTCATTTATAGGGTAGAGAGCTATGAAGTACATTCTATTTATATACAGGTCGATATCTTGGTTACATGGATGATTTAGTTGATTAGAACGTACATATATCTTTCCCCAAGTTTTGTACATATTAGCTTTGAGAAAAAACCAAAAAGATTTTCAATTTTTTGTTTTTATTTTCTGTTTGGATTTTGTGGGTATTTCACTTGAAAACCCTCATGAGACCTCACTCGTCCACTTGGAAAACCGAGGGGTTTAAAGGGCTTGTAGCATACGGTAAATGCAATCGTGATTTTTACGACAGTTAGTTAGGATTTTCTTATTTTCTATTTCTTTTTAGGTAGTTTAGTTATTTTACTCGAGGACGAGCAAAATCTTGGTGTGGGGGTATTTGTTAGTGCTAAAAATATGCTATTTTTATGATACTTGTACACCCGATTTATGCTCAAAATAGTTGTTATATTTTGATTTTTTTATTTTGTTTTGTACGCATTTAATAATTTGAAAAAAATGCAAAAAAATGATTAAAAAAATGCTAAAAATGAAGCATTGGGCCAGATTGACTCAAACTCGATCCAAATTCCTTAGCCTGTTTTCTTTTATAACCCAAAAGAAATAAAAATAAAGGAGAATTAAATTGAAAATAAAACCCACAGCCCATATGCAAGGTACGTGACCTCTATCTCCCCTTCTTAATCTCCTCACCTTCTCTCTCTTCCCTCTCGGTGCTCAATCCAGAGAGCCCGACTCCCTCCCCCATCCTCATCATCTCATCTTAATCCTCACGCCTCTCCATCATCTCAACCCCATCTCTCTTGCTAACTCCTTTTCTCTCATCCGAATCCCACATCACTAGCATCTCCAACAAACTGCCAGCACATCACCACTATCCCGATCCATCTCCACTGTCCACGTTTGGGCGAGATTGATGGCTAAGAACCGATCAAGTTAGAGTATAAAAGGAGGTTACGGCGCATTCAGGTGATAATGTAGGTTTTGGTTTTAGTTTTCAGGTTTAATTTTAGGATATTAATGTTTTAACTTCATTTTTAACAATCTAGGATTTGTCCTGTTTAAAGTATTTGATTCAAATTTGTAACAACCATTTCAGGCTGAAATTGGGATTTAATTTCATTCATGTTTTTACGAGTAATTTTAGGTTTAATTTTAAGTTTCAATTTCGGTTTCCAGGAATTCAGTTTGTTCTTGTTTGGAATTTGGATATTAGATCCGTTTTACCTTTCCAAATGCTTGTAATGCAGTTAGATTTTGCCAATTTCGGGTTGCAATCGTAAGGATTGTGTGAAAATTTCAAGAGAAAGGCTCGGTTTGAGGTTGGTTGACGCATGGTTCAAGGCCCACTTTCGATTTTCTGCTCCACATCTTCAATGTCATCTTCCCATGGTTTGGATTTGAATCCTAGTCTTCATTCATGCTTTGTTCTTGTTGATGTTGCTGAGAATTCGAACTCCCTTTGCTCAGTTTTTAGCTTTCTTGGTTTAGTTGAATCGATTATGTTCTGATGTTAGTTAAATTAATTAGAATAGCAGATTTTGGATTTGGTAACTTGCTCTATTTATGCTCTTCGATTATGATTGCTGAGGTGCGCTTGTTGAGTTGACTTTGTTGGTCGATGATAGTTGATTTTTGTTGATGATGTTTTGAGATTTTATTTGGTCGTGACTTAGCTGAGATTCTTATTGATGATTCAGTTTCCCTTCTCCCTCTATGCTTCATAGTCCCTGTTAGTATTCGAATGTCCTGAGCTTGTGGGTTAATTTCTCCATCTGTGACTTAGCTGATTGTTGAATTGTTCATGGATGTGCCATGAGTTTTGGCTATTGATGGGTTTGATCTATACGGGTTGGTTTGGGCTTTGATTTCACCTCCCCCCTCCCCCCCCGAATTCGGTTTCCCTTCCCTTTAGCTTGATTGAATTGTCAAATGCTCTTCATGCATCTTGACCCCTGTTTTTGAATGGCTCACATAATGAAGCCTGGAGTTGGTCCCCCCCCCCCCTTAAGAGTGGAGTGATAAAATCAAGTTTATTTGTTTTTAGGATGTTGTTAATTACTAAACATAGAATTGAACTTGTTTGTGCTTAGTTCCAACATGACGTTAGAATTTGATTCTCAATTCATGAGTCTCTTGAAGTTGCTTTGTTGAGATACATGTAGTTGATTTAGCTTAATTAGTTTAGTTTACCAATTAAGTAACCTTAATCTTATCCTCATCCCTATGGAGACGACCCTCAAGTACTACAGCGAAAGTTGTACGCCCGCGGCACTTTATTTTTCACTCGAAATCATCGTACACACACACACACAAAAACATATATATATATATATATATATATATGTGTGTGTGTGTGTGTGTGTGTGTGTGTGTATGTACACACACATATACATATATATATACACACACATACATACATATACAAACGCCGTAGTTGCGATACCTATTTCATTAAAAATTAATGTGTTAGTATTTATTTTTATTTTAAAAATTCTAATTTATGATTTAATGTTACAATAGAAAAATATATTTAATATCGCATCTATGAATAATGCAAATGTTATGGTCTAGACATATGACAGGTGAAGAGTTTAATGGGACTCTCAATTTCCTTCCCTTGAATTAATAAATGAAGAAAAGAATTTAATATTGCAGAGATTAATACATATGTATTACTGAACAGATTTTTTTTAAAATAAAAGAGAATATCATAACATAAATATTTTTCTATGTTTTTAATAACTTAATTTAATGAAAGCTCGTACATAGCACACGTCAAGGTCTAGTTCCAAGTATTTGAGTATTTGTCATAACCAACTTAAATTTTAAATGTTAGAAGCACAAATATCTTGCCAGAGCATCAGCACGGACCCTTTGAATTTTCTTGTTGGATTTTTTTCATTTCTATAGAATCATTCGTTCTTTCAAATCAATATCATTTCATATTTATTTACGTAGGTCCCTATATAGATTAGCTGAATTTATAAGTTGTCCTGGTACATTAAATAGACAGGGAAATTGAATAATAGATTTCATTTTTATAATATCTAATTGTGCTATTTTTTGATTTTTCTTGGTTATTTTATTGTAAAAAAAATCAATATATTTGGATCAAATCCTAATAATTTTATGAGATTCCTAATATATTATTTGCTGTGAACGTAATATATCCTAGAAATAGTAGAAGTGTGTTGGATTCACCTACTTTTTGTATCTAAATATCATATCATTTCTACTTATTGTGTTTTGAGATTTCACACACATAACACGTCACTGTGACTTTTCTTTAATTTTATACCGAAAAAATGTCACTATGCCTTGTGGGCTTCTCCCAAATGCCGCAATTTAGAGGCATTTAAGAGGAAAACCACAATATATTGCAAATTTAGTTGTTATATTATATAACTGGTTGTACAGAATCAGAAACACAATCGGATTTCGGTTAATTGAAAATATTGTGTATCTCACTAAAATATGGTAATGTACATTCAGTTTCGCTCACGAAAAATACTGTATAGTTCACTAAAATATTTTAGCAAATTGTGACCCATTTTTAGTGAGCTAATAGATATATTTAGTAAGCAGATATACCTAGATCAATGCGTTTTATATGCCTCAGTTTCACTCAGTAAAACCACTGTATAGCTTATTAAAATGTGATATTATACATAAAAATATGATATTGTGCATCTAAAGCTCCCTATATTATACTTTAGTTATCTATATTATTCTTTTTTTTAGTGATCTATGATATTTATTTAGTGAGTTGTAATAATTTTTTAGTGAGTTATGAAATCTATTTGGTGATCAATATGATTCAGTTATTAGTCTTATTTGTTTATAATAAAAAAGAATAAGCACACATATAATACTAATTTTAGTGAGCACATACACGTTGTTGTTTATATTTTGACATGCAATTTTTTTTTTAGTGAGCTGTGTATTGACTTTTGGCACACTATTATATATGTTTAATGAGCAATACTTTCTATTTAACTTATAGTATGTAGTGGTATATCTTTTGGTTAACTGAAATATTAATTTTTTTTAAAATGCACACGAATGACATACTTGAAAAGTGTTAGTCACTTGTACTTTTCAATTTCTTTTTAGTGAGTTATGGTATTTATTTCAGGAGTTATGGTAGATATTTAGTGAGTTAAAAATATATCGGTGATCAATATAATTCAGTAAGCAATACTAACTATGCTTAATCAAAATAAGCATGAAAACAGTATAATACAGAATTACACATTCTGGTTATATTTTGAGATATGACATTTTCTTAGGGAGATGTACTATAACCTTTGGTGAATTATGGTATATGATTAGTGAACAATACTTTATTTTCATCTTGTAACATACGATGATGTATCTTTTGAATAACTCAAATATAAGATTATTTAAATGTACAAGAATGACAAAAAGTTTAAATTACTTGTATTGTGACTTTTTGATGAGTTATTTTTATTATGTTTTAGTGAGATATAATATACACTTAGCGAGCAAATACTTCAATATATTTCATTGATATGTCTTATGTCTTTTAGTGAGCTATCGTGTATGTGTGTGTGTGTATATATATATATGTATGTATATGTGTGTATATATATATATATATATATGTGTGTGTGTGTGTGCGCGCGCTATATATATATATATATATATATATATATATATATATATATATATATATATATATATATATATATTATACACACACACACACATATATATACACACACACCAACTTACTTGAATAAAATAAATAAATAAATAAAGCAAATGAAGTGTAAATAACTTAATAACCTAAATGATTTTTATTAGTTTAAAAAACAATGCAAGATGAGAAGACAGACCCCCCCCCCCAATTTTCCTAAGAATTGAAACCAAAACCCATATGAAGCCCATGAAGGCCCCAACGACAAGGGCAACTATCATCATCGACTCGTGTAGTTGTTTTAATTAAAAGAAAATTTACTTAATAGTGTTGTTCAAAATAATACTTATCAGTTGTTATTTCTTCTTTCCTAATGGTATTCTTTTTGCCTGCAACAAATTTTGAGGCAGCATATCATGGCCATGCAAAGTAGTTGTTTTAATTAAAGAAAAATTTACTTAACGGTGTTGTTCAAAATAATACTCATCAGTTGTTGCTTCTTCTTTCCTAATGGTGTTATTTTTATCTGGAACAACTTTTGAGGCAGCATATCATGTCCATCCAAAATTACTGCATTGCTCTTAATGAAGTACTTTTTGTTAGAGAAAAAACTGAAGAAGTAGTTGGGCTCTGAAACTTACCAACGAAGGTTCCCAAAACAGAGGACACCAAGTTCAGTTCAACCCCCTTAGAATCCAAAAGTGGGAGGGAAAGAGATGGACGATGGTGGCTTGTAAACTCAACAAAAGTATTTAGGTTCTCAAAACTTGGCAACGAAAGTTTTCAAAATGACATACACCTAACTCGGTTCACCTTTGAAGATTCGAAAATAGCAGGGCAAGAGGTGTTCGAGGGTGGGTTGTAAACTTGAGATAGAGAAGGAGGGTTGTATTGGCATAGCAAATATTTCATATTCGCGAGGGATCAAAAGGAAATGAGGAGATTTGGGGAGGAATTGAGGAATGAGAAATGGATGTGAAGTTGAATGAAATTGGGTTGTGGAAGCTGTGAAGCGAAGTTGAGGGCGAACACTGTGCTTGTGGTGTCTTCGTTGAGCTATGGATTGCACTTGTCAACGAGCAGATGAGATTACTTTTTCTTTGCATTGTAAACAGGTAAGTTAAATGGTTATGTAGTTTTTGTAGTTGAATTTCATTTATGAAGTGGAATGTGGAGATTCTTTGGGTTTTCAATCATTGTTCTAGAAGGGAGACATTTATTGTAAGATTATGGTTTGGATGTTGATGTATATGTAGGGTTCGTTTAGTTGAGGTTAGTTAGGGCTTGGATGAAATAGATGTTTGTAATTGTATTGTGCTCCTGTTGCTGAGTCTGTGATGCATGTGTTCTAAGGTTGCGTATTTGATATGCAACAGTTTGGACTTCTTATGTGGTCATTTGTAATGGTTAACCCGGACATCTGTATGAAATAACCCGGGATAATAGTAGGGGGATGACATGGATGTTTGTAAATGCAGTGTGGTTCTATTGATAACATGGATGTTCCAAGGTTATTGGATATGCAAATGTTTGCACTTCTTATGATCATTTATAGTGATTAACCTGGATATATGTAACAAATAACCAAAGTAAGCAATTGGAGGATGAAATGGATATTTGTAATTATAGTGTGGTTCTGTTGATGAGTCTCAAGCACGTGCTCCAAGGTTATTTGGTATACAAAGGTTTGCACTCATTATGCGGTCATTCATAATAGTTAATGCGGATATCTGTATTAAATAACCTAAAATAACAGTTAACAAATTGAATGGATGTTTGTAGTTATAGTATGATTCTGTTGATGAGTCTCATGTATGTGCTCCAAGGTTGCTTATTCAATATGTAAAGGTTTGCACTTATTATGTGGTCATTTATAGTAACTAACCCGGATATCTATATCAATAACTCAGGATGATGGTAAGGCGTTGATGTTTTAATATCATGATTTGAAGTGGTTAACGCATAAATGTATTTTGAATAACCCAAGTTAATTATGCACGTGTAGTATATAATTTGAGTGTAACCGTAGTGTACAGTTAGCGTTGCATATGTTTGGATAATGAATCATTCTCTATATACACAGAATAAAGTTATTCACTTGGGGAATACCGTATCATGTGGTAGTTGATGTGGTCAATCCGGTTTGGTGTTTGCTATAACCCGGGTTAATGTGATATACGAATTGGAAACAGATTTTTTAGGCTATAAAGTTGGTATATATTTAATGTGGAATTGGTGCTGAAAAACATGTGTGCATTTGCAGTTGATTGTTACTGTTGACCATAATAGAAGAACGCCGCTAGAGGAGATGGTTGTGCTAGGGAGATGATTATCTATGTTTGTTGGAAAGCAAACACTCCAACATCTGCACAACTCTCCTCCACCAATGATACACTGTTCTCTGTATTACCCTGTGTCTCCTTAGGCAAAAATTCAGTCCCCGATGATTTTTGCAACTCCTTATCCATTACAAACCCCTTCAGATGACCTTCAGCATGCGGTGATCTCTCTCCCTTCTGCACAGATGATGCGACACATTGTTTTGAGGCACGTCTAAACTTCATTGTACTCCTACATGATGTCATCAGAACACATCATTCTAAGATCAATGAAATAAGAGCAAGCACACCCATGCAGCAGGTACATATAACTACACTATAGGGAAAGTACAAATTACCAGTACTATTTATTGTATATATCATGGGTTATACATTTGCACTTTCCAGGATAGTCACATGCAATAAGATTTTTCATCTATCAATATATACCATGAGATAATATACTGTTATTTGTAAGATACATTATGCAATAGCTATTGTCACCATCCTCTACATCAAAGGTAATACAATAGCAACCTTTGGGATACATTATGCAAAAACAATTCATGAACCTATTCAGTGTTTACCATGGGATATACAATTGCAATTTCAGGGATACTAATATTCACAAAAATCAATTCACATACCTGTTTAGTGTTTACCTTGGAACATACAATTGGCATTTGTAGGCTACATTTTCAAAATACAATTCACATACCTATTTAATATTTAACCTGAGATATAAAACTGTTATTTTTGGGATACTCACATCTAGAAACACAACTCACATACTTATTTCAGTGCTTATCCTAAAATGTATAATTTCAACTTTTGGGATATTACCATTTATCAAAATCGATTTACATACCGATTTACTCTAGGAACATTTGGCATTTTTGTGATATATTTTGGAAACATAATTCACATACTTATTCAGTGTTTAACCTGACATATACAATTACAATTTTTGGGATACTCACAGTTTGGAAAACATTCACATACCTGTTCAGTGTCTAATATGGGGTATAATAATTCCAACTTTTGGAAAACTAGTATTTATCAAAATCAACTTACATTCTCATTTAGTGTTTACCATTGGACATACAATTAGCATTTCTGATATGCATTTTGAAAACACAATTCATGTAATCAGTGTTCAACCTAGGTTATAGAATTGTATCTCAGGATCACTCACATTTGGAAACACAATTCACATACCTGTTTAGTATTATACAATTGTAATTTCTGAAATACTCACATTTGAAAATACATTTGACATACCTCATGAGTGTTTAATCTAGGACATTCAATTACAATTTTTAGAAAACTCACATTTTGCATAACTATTCGAAAACATAGTGCTTAACCTACAATATACAATTACAATTTGGAGGATCAATTGGGCAAAACAATTCACACTATTTTCCCTGGGATAAACAGTTGCAATTTATGAGATACTCACATCTTCTAAACCCAATTTCTCCATAGTAAATGCATGTCCTCCCCACATTCTCCCATTGAAAGGCTCACATTTTTCCTGCTTTGCCATCACACAGCACAACCAAAATCAACTTTTACTCTCCTTAATCATAAGCCATGTTCAACTCTAATTCAATAACTTCTCTAAAATTTTACAATCAATAAATTACACGAATTACATCACAATTAACCCTTACCTTCACTACCTCAACAGCACCGACAATCGATTTACTGTGTATAACCTAGGTTACCACAATTATCATTTGTATGCACATAATCCATCAGAAACTCATCAACAGAACCACACTACAATTACAAACATCCATTTTATCCTCCAACTACTATCCTGGGTTATTTAACAAAGATATCGGGTTAACAATTATAAATGACATGAAATCAATACAATTGCAAAAATTCATTTCATCCTCCTACTGCTATCTCGGGATATGCAATACAGATATCTGGTTTAACCACTGTAAATGATTACAACACGTGCAAATCTTTGCATATCAAACAAGCATCTTTATAGTACAGAGCACATGCATGACAACCTCACTACAATTACTAACATCTATTCTAGCCTCTCACACTTATCCCGGGTTATTCACTACACATCTTTGGGTTAACCACTATAAATGTCCACATTACAAGTGCAACTCTTTGCATACCATATAAGCAACCTTAGGAGCACATGCATCACAGACTTATCAATAGACCCATACTAGAAATACAACTACAAAAATTACATATCCACTTAACTTACCTGTTTCCATTGCAAAGCAAAAGTAAACCCATCTCCTCATTGATAGGCGTAATCCAGAGCTTTGCGAACGCACCACATGCACAGTGCTCACCCTTAACTTCCCTTGCCAGCTTCCATAACAATGCATAACCCTTTCCTAACCCTCAATTCCTCCTCCAATCTCCTCATTCCCTTTTGATCCCTCGCCAATACCAAAAATTTTGTACGCCAATATAACCTCCCTTCCCCATCTGAACTTTACAACCCACCATCGCCCATTTCTTTCCCTCACAATTTTGGATTCAAATGGATTGAACTAAGCTTGGTGTCCTCTGTTTTGGGAACCTTCTTTGGCAAACTTCAGAGACCAGCTAATTCTTCAGTTTTTCCCTCCAACAAAAAGTACTTCATTAAGGGCTGGACAGTAATTTTGGGTAGATATGATATGCTGCCTCAAAAGTTGTTTCAAACAAAAATAACACCATTAGGAAATACCCGTCCACTGATAAGTATTATTTTAAACAACACCATTAAATAAATTTCTCTAGTTAAATAATGTGCAGATGGAGCGCAGGGACCTTATTGTCTGCCCCGTACGGTATAATTTGCGTTGCAGATTACAAGAAGTAAAAAAATTGATATAGTCACTCCCTGACAAGTAACTACTACCTTTTTAGTTGCTCTTGTAGCTCGCTTTGAGGTGAATAGCGGTATGGAACGGGACTCCATATAGCTTTTGAAAGTGAATGCACAGGTAAAAAGTCTCAGTTTATAGATTGGATAGAATCTTCTCCTCTTGTCTCAAAAACCCTAGCCACCTCATGAAAAATTATAATCTCCTCTTACTTCAATAAGAGGATACCATTAGTCATAGTTACTAGTAGTAAGCCCCAATTTTCATTCTTTCCAAAATTTTATTCAGTTATAAGGTATTTACTAGCATTTTTGTTTATTTTCAATAAATTAATTTTCTCTCTGTTTTGTGAGAGTTAGATTGTCATTTTTTCACCATTATATGAGTTAGGTTGTTTTCACTTCTAGTATGAGTTAGATTGTTCTCACCTCTAGTGTGAATTTAGGTTATCGCCTTTGTACAATTTATCATAGATTTGGAAATTTATAGAGTAATTTCTTGCGGAGTATAATTTGGCTATTATTGTATCAAGTCTACCTTTTTGATAAATGACATGTGGTTCTGCTATGAAGCTCTTTTTAAGTACAATTTGTCACATCTATTAGATATCTACTCCATGAAGTTATATTATAACTCGCCGACATTCGGGAAAAACGCATTGACATTGAAGAATGCAGTTGGTGACAAGAATAATGTTACAAGTTTAGAGCAAATCGACTATGCATCTACCAACAGCTTTCTAGAGAGAAGGATTTATTTTGATGTTTCAGATTTACCTTTGTTAGGAGATACTCATTGTAGATGTCGTATGACTTTTTATTAATAAATTATTTTTTTTCAAATAGAAAACTCTCAGTTTAATTGGTGCCTATGACATTACAGGTTGTCACTTCAATATTGTTTGGCTAGTCATGTAATTTATTTGTTTAAAGCCTACGTATAATTATCAGTGACAAATTAGCACATATTTTTTAGCTACATAATAGAGTACAATAATATCCAACAGTAAGTCACTCTTCATGTATGCTTAAGGAGATGTTAGTTAAGTTTAAGAACTGTAATAACATTTGTCAGAATTTGGAATTTAGATGTGACAAATTTTTTGATTGCCACTTTTATTTTGGCCCAAATTTAATTTTTCTGATTTATTATTAACTCAAAATAAATCCTACATCCGAAGTTCATGTGTTATCCAATCTTTTCGATGTCAACTAAGAAATTCGAATGCCAATAATCCAACTTTTAGGGGTTTGTGAAAGAGAATAATGTAACTTTTAGATTGGTATTTTGGGTTTATTTATTTGTAACTGTGTTAACGACACTCTGATTTGATGTTTTAAGAACATGATAGCTTATTTATCACGGGGGAATGGTTTATTTTCCTTCACTTTTCTCAACACCACAATTACCGATGATAAGTAAGCTAGCTATCACCTCATGATGGCATCCGAAATTTTGGTGGAATTTATTTTATCAGTACTATGATTGAGTTATATGTGGATGCTTCTAGTACTCAACGATTTGAGGCCTGGTAAAATGCCTAATTGCCTATTACGGGTAGGTAGATAATGTATTTCGTTCACTTTTCTAAAACCATCATCCATTCGTAATAAGTAAGCTACGAGACATCATCAACTTGGTAAGTTATAGTGTTGTTGACCTGAAATTAATATACTGAGATCAGGAATATCTCCAAACGTCGATAAGCTGGAGCCAAATTTAAAGATCATGTCATTTTCTTCCAAAACTTCCAAAGGTGGAATTATTAGTGTACAAAACTCACTAGATTAAAGGTGCTGACTAGCAACCCCAAGTAAAGTTTGAATATCTACAAAATCTAACTTACCACCCATTGAGCATCTATCTTTGCATGTGAGTCGCTATTTTCAATAGTGGAGCTTGTAGAAGAGATCTGCAAACCTTAAATATTCTTCTTCATGTTGTCATGAGCCAATATCGTTCCAAACAGACAAAATTTTTTTCTTTTTTTTATAAAAAAAACCTTAACTGACACTACATGTATAAATGAACTAGGGAAAAATGAAGAGAATGTCATGTATCGAAAGAAACAAAAAACTTTCAACTTGAAGTTTAAGTAGTCATGACTATTGTTTTAATTAAACAGAAAAAGATTTTTTTTCACCTTCTTTTTCTTTTTATATATAGGATCGAGCATAAACTAGATAGCTAAGTTGTAACAAAATGTCCAAAACTCCAAACAAGCCATGGATAGCCTCATTCACTTTTGTTTCTTCCTAGTTCCTATTGTGCCTAAACCTAAATCTTGCACTAGTAACTTCCCCATCCATTCTTCGCAACTCTTCTTCAGTCCACTCATGCCATGAAGATGAGAGTTTTGCTTTGGTTAACTTTGTAGAACCTTTTACCAAAGACCCTTTCTTCAACTTGTATGGAAAGCCAAGATCATGGAAAGACGGATTGCGGTGAATGGGAAGGCATCAAATGCCATCCTATCACTCATCATGTCATGGTGAGGAGTCGAATTGCCCTAGAGGGGGGTGAATAGGGGGATTGTACAAAATTTAAGAAAAAATTTTGAAGACAGAAATTAAATGCACAAATAAAATAGACAAGAGACACAATGATGTTTTAATGAGGTTGGGCCTCTAACAGGCTTAGGTCCCCGCCTAGAGTTATCCAACTCTAGGACTCAACTCTCAAACTTCTTATTAAGATGAACTCTCAGTCTCTTAGAGTTACCTCACTCTAGAGATCCCGAATACTCTAAATCAACCTCTTGATTAAAGTACGGGAAGAGTTGTGACCTCACACCAACTCTCAAGTTCACTCCTTAACAATGATTTCCTCAAAGTCACTCAACAGCTCTTTGTTACAAAAAAATACTTAATAGCTCAAATGAAGATTCTTAATGCTGTCATACTTGCTTCTTTCACTGTCTTGCAGCACGTCCATTTGTCCTCTATTTACACTCAGTTCTGGACGAGAGCCAAGAAGGCAATTCAGATCAAGCCAATCTGATGCTGATTTTCAGGATCCTGTCTTCTTCTTAACAGCATTTGACTTTATTTTCTTGCCTCCTTTCGTGGTCTTGATTGATATGATTTAGCTCCTTGCCTTAAAAAAATATTCACTGTAATTCTTTCTCTGCAGCAAGTAATCTCATAATGTCCTTTAGTCAAGATAAGATGCTTGCCTAATTTTCTTTAATTTGCATTTCATTGCTAGAGGATATCAAGGAGCATAAAATATAAGTTCCAAGACTTCTTAATGCAGCCAAGTGAATTCCTTAATTGTTTTTATTCTAGCAATCAAGTTTAATCAAATAAGATCTCATACACATATTTTCTATGTATATTATCCACGTTTTTCATGGATGCCGGCTTGTATTTTAATATCCAGTTCGTCTTTGAATTGAATCAACCAAGCCCACGCTTATCTTTTGTTTGTGGTCTAATCTCTTGCTAAGTGTTAATTAATTTTACGTCTCATCAAAACTTCCTTGGTTACTACGGGAGTCAACAATCTCCCCCTTTTTGATGAAAGCCAAAATTAACTGATTTAGCTATATCATATTGAGCAGATGATTTTTAGCAAAACATAAACACATTAGTGCAATGTTGAGTTTGCCACAAACATGTGAAGTATTCAGACTGTATGTGATCTAAATATTTAAGCTACTATTTAAATCATTTAGCAAAATAGATGTGTCTTGACAAGATAAGTAACTTCACAAGGTTAAATTTACGTCATAGATGCACAATAGAAGTATAAGGATAAGCATAGCCTTAAGCAAGTTGCGTGGAATAATAAAGGCTAAAGTGCTACTAACAGAGTTAAAGTGCTACTAGCAAAGTTAAAGCATTACTAACTGACATAAGTTCTCCCCCTCTTTCATTAAAAAGGAGAGGATGATGGGACCAAAAAATAAGATGTCTGAGCACACCAACAGAACCGGCAGAAGAAAACAAGGGGAAAGGGGATTAGATCTGGAGTGGGAAGATTTGCTAGCTGCGTTGATGAGGTGAGTGACAGAGTTGGCGCATTGGGCTTGTTTGTTAGCAGTCAGGGGGACACCTTTGGCGGCACAGCGGTGAGTGATGCTGCATATGTGAAGAAGATCATCTATCTTCTAGTTGAGCGCAGAGAGGTGTTGGGTAAGAGACAATTGCATATCAGTGAGGCGGTTATATAAGGTGGCTTGATTGTGGGCAACGCCGTCCAAAGCATCAATGTGCTAAACCAGAATGTAATTAAGCCTGTCCGCTGTTTCTTAGAGTTCATAAAGATGCTCATCAAGGTCCATAACCTGACTAAGTATGGAGGGTGAAGGAGTGATGGAAGGGGGAGTTGAGCCGGGGTTTAACATGCTGACCAAATTTCTTGGAGACAGACGTGAGTTCTTCGGGATCATTTCTTCAACAAATTTCCATTCTCCAGAAGTAGTTTGGAAGAACTGGATGTTTTTTAGGGAGGCAAGAGTGATGACAGGCATAGGTTTGGTGTCATGAAGCTCATGAGTGAAGCAGACACCAAAGTGCTTAAACACAAGTGTCAAGAGATTGGAGTAGGGCAATGGGGCAGGATGGTTTATGGAGCGCTGTGGTTCCAAGAATGTAACAGGTGAAGTTGACGGGTTTACCAGTCATTAGCAGATAAATAAGTTCAAGTGGCTTTGTGTTGACACTGTCAGTCGAATGAGACTTAGGCAGAATGGTTCAAACAATGACATAGTACAGCAAGCGGGGATCATTTTTGAGGATGAGGTATGACAGATGAGCTAGGTTAGTCTGACTGCAAGGGTTGGCAAAATTAGTTAAGCACCGATTTCGGGCTTCAGTCTGGGACAGAAAAGGCAGGGTGACGGAGGAAAGGTCAAGTATGGTGTTTAAGATAGACTCGGTGAGGCTGAATTTCATGTGCTTAACTTGGTATTCAAGAGAGATTGCGAGTACAGACTTGACTATGCGAATGTTAGCATAAAACATTCGAACCAATTGGGGGTAGGATTCAGTTCCTAAATCTAGCAACTTCCCACAGTGACTCCTCAATAGATACTCAATAAAGTTCAAGTTTTCAGCCAGAAAGGATTCAACATTCCCTCGTTCACAAGCATGGAGAGGCCGATTAACAAGTTGAGTCATGAATTTCTCGTGGGCAAGGGAAGAATGGGACCTTGTAAGTGGAATTACCTCAGCGTTTGCCAGGATAGAGTGAGGTGAGGGAGTGGAGGAGGGCGATGGAGTGGCTGTTAGTGTTCGGGGAGCTACAGAGGTGGGGGTGTCAGCCGTGGAGAAGGAGAACTCGTCAGCAGCCGACGGATGCTGGCAGTGAGTGGTGAGACCGGCGGAGACGACGGCGGCTGAGCTGCGTTGGAGCTGTGTCAGAGATGGTGACGGGCTTGCCGGTGGGCAGCAGAGGCGTGGTCCGGTGAACCGGTTTGAACGAAATTCGGGCGCTGCGGCGGAGTGGGGCGCACCGGTGGGCGGGTTTGCGAATAATGCCGGTGGAGGTCGCCGGTTTGCGGGAAGTGGAGGGGGATTTGAGACCTTTGGTTTTTGGTGCCATGGTGGAGCGTTGGTGCAGAGATGTCAATGGAGATGGAGGGTTGAGGGCTCTTTATAGGTGCAATTCGACCTTTGGAGCTGAAGTTCAAGGTGAGGACCAGAGATGGAGGGGATTGTGGAAAGATTGTGGGGGCTAAATATGGTGAATTTGAAGGATTTTGGTGGAGATTGTGGGTGTTAAAATTAGAAGGCCATAGGGGTTTGTTCGGGTGAGAGAGAGCCGAAGGGAGGAGAGAGAGTGGTGAGTGAATTTGGGAAAGTAAGAGAGATAAGAGGGTCTGCAAGTATTAGATGGCTGGTAGCAATTTAATTTTCTCCATAGAAAAAATTAGTAGATGGCTGGTAGAGTGAATTCTGATGGTGGTTTCATCAGAGAAAAATTATTAATTAATTTTCTCCAGTTGCACTTGCTCAATTTAATTTGTACGAGATTCATATTAGGGCATCAAAATGGATTTTTGAGCCACAAAAATTGAATCTAACTGTATTAAGATGCGTACCTGATTTATATGCATGTCGTCTTGTGATAATCAGGAATGGTCAAATCTCATGTATCTCAACAACCTTCATAAACTTGGTTAGTTATAAAAGAGGGCTCCCCCTCAATTCATGCATCTATATTGATCATTCCAAGTTCATGACGAATAAAGTTAAATCTGTCCTCACTGAGCAGTTTGGTAAAGATATCAGCTAATTCATAATCAGTAGAAACGAATTCTAGAGTGACATTACCTTTTTCAACATGATCGTGAATAAAATGGTGTCTTTCCTTGATGTGTTTAGTGTGTGAATGTTATACTGGATTTTTAGTAATATTATTGGCACTTTTATTATCACATTTTATAGGGACTTTCTTGAGATCAATTCCTGGATCCCATAACTATTGTATTATCCATAATAGTTGGGCACAGCATGCACCAGCAGCGACGTATTCTGCTTTGGCCATTGAGAGAGCGACAAAATTTTGCTTCTTGGAATGCCAAGAGACTAGGCTTGGTCCAAGGAATTGACACGTACCTGACGTACTTTTTTTGTTAACTTTATAACTTGCATAATCAGCATCAGTGTATCCAACTAAAGAGAAATCTCCCCCTCGAGGGTACCATAGTCCTAAACTTTTAGTTCCTGCAAGGTATCTAAAAATTTGCTTGACACAAGTTAAGTGCAATTCTTTGGGAGAGGCTTGGAATCTAGCACAGAGGCATACACTAAACATGATGTCAGGTCGGCTGACAGTCAGATAAAGTAATGATACAATCATGCCTCGATAAATCTTCTCACTGACAAGTTTTCCGTCTCTGTCGAGATCTAGTTTTTCATTAGACGCCATTGGCGTCTTGGCATGTTTAGCTTGATCCATTTTGTATTTTCTTAATAGTTCATTGATGTATTTTCCTTGATTAATAAAGATACCAACTTTGCTTTGTTTAATCTGAAGTCCTAAGAAAAACGTGAGTTCTCCCATCATGCTCATTTCAAATTCTTTGCTCATAAGACTAGAGAATTCTTTACATAAAGAGTTATTTGTAGCTCCAAACAGTATATCATCAACATAAATTTGAATTGTTAAAAAATCAGTTCCTTTGGTTTTGGTGAACAAGGTTTTATCAATATGTCCTCTTTTAAAATTATGATCCAAAAGTAATTTGCTTAGTCGTTCATACTAAGCTCTAGGGGCTTGCTTTAGACCATAAAGGGCCTTTTGAAGTTTATAAATATGAGCAGGAGAATTAGGATCTTCAAATCCAGGAGGTTATTCTACATAGACCTCTTTTTGTAGATATCCATTAAGAAAAGCACATTTTACATCCATTTGATAAAGTTTGATATTCATATGGGATGCAAATGCTAGTAGTATGCGAATAGCCTCTAATCTAGCAATTGGGGCAAATGTTCCATCAAAGCCGATGCCTTCTTCTTGATTATAGCCTTTAGCCACTAATCGGGCTTTATTTCTTATGACTGTTCCGGTTTCATCCAATTTATTTCTAAAGACCCATTTTGTGCCAATTGTAGGGTGATTATTTAGTCAAGTTGTGAGTGTCCAGACTTGATTTTGTTCAAACTGATTTAATTCTTCTTGCATAGCTTTTATCCAGTTTGAATCATTAAGAGCTTCTAGATGGTTTCTTGGTTCTATATGAGATACAAAAGCAGAGAATGCATAAAAATTACACAGAGATGAGCGAGTTCTTATACCTATGGGTATATCAGTTAGGAGATTGTCCATGGGGTGAGATGATTTATACTTGAAGTGTTTCTGGGTTACCTCTTGTTGTGACGTATTGAAGGGAAATTGTGTTCATTTGGGGGTTCTTCTTCTTCTTGGGGTGAAAAGTCTTCTTGTGGTTCTTGTGGCTGCTTATTAGCAGAATTTCTTCTTTCTCTTGCTTCTTCTTCATCGTCACCATGCTTGTTTAAATGCAGATCCTGGACTATAGATCCACTTAACACTCCATCATTAGATTCATCAAAAATCACATGAATACTTTCCTCAATGGTTTTGGTACGTTTGTTGTAAATTCTATATGTATTGCTATGCATGGAGTATCCCACAAATATACCTTCATCACTTCTAGCATCAAATTTTCCTAGGTTATTTTTTCCATTGTTATGAACAAAGCATTTGCATCCAAAAGGTTTAAAATATGAAATGTTGGGTCATTTACCTTTGAATAATTCATAAGGCGTTCTTTTTAGAATTGGTCGAATTAAACAACAATTCAGAACATAATTAGCAGTATTGACTGCTTTAGCCCAGAGGTGTTGAGTTACATTACTTTCACACATCATTGTGCGAGCCATATCTTCCAATGTGCGATTTTTCCTTTCCACTGCACCATTTTGTTGAGGTGTACGTGGTGCTAAGAAATTGTGAGCTATTCCATGCTTATTACAGAATTCAGTAAACTCTTTTTGATCAAATTCCCTTATGTGATCACTTCTTATAGATACGATTTGTGAATTTTTATAAACTTGTAATTGTTTACAAAGTTTTGAAAACTCTTTAAAGGCTTCGTTCTTCTCTTTTAAAAAGGAGATCCATGTGAATCATGAATAATCATCTACAATTACAAAAATGTACTTGTTGTGCCCTAAACTTTATATAGGTATTGGTCCGTATAAGTTCATATGAAGTAGTTCTAATGGTCTGGATGTACTAATGCTATGTTTTCACTTGAAGGATCTACGTACTTGTTTTCCTTTAGCACAGGCATCGCATATGTGATCATATTCAAAATTGCATGAGGGCAGTCCTCGTACTAAATCCCTTTTGCTAATTTATTAATAGTATGCATGCTGGCGTGACCTAGTCTTCAATGTCATAGCCATTTTTCTTCATTATGTGACGCTTTAAAACATGACAAATTTTGAGGAGGAACATTATTAAAATCTATAGCATAGACATTATCTATTCTAGGTCCATAAAGGGAAGTTGTCTCAGAATTTTTGTTTTTAACGATGCAGTGAGTTGAATCAAAGGTAACTAGGTTTCCTTCATCACATAATTGAGATATGTTTAATAAATTGAATTTTAGTCTGTCAACCAGGTAAACATTGTCAATGGAATTAGAGGAATCTTTACCTATTTTTCCAACCCCAATAATTTTACCTATGCTTTTGTTGCCAAAGGTGACACTTCCATGTCTTTTCTTTTTAATCTCAGTGAATAAGGAAGCATTACCGCTCATGTGCCTTGAACATCCACTATCGAGATACCACAGGTCTTGTCCAGATTTCAAGTACACCTGCAAAACAAAAAATCAACCTTTCCTTCTGCTTTTGGCGTTAAATCTAGATTCGAAATTGCAAGCTACTATATTAGGAGGTCTTGTTCCTTTAGGAACCCATATTTGAACAATATTTGAGAATGGTTTTCTAAGTGGACACGAGTGAGCCGTATGACCGTTATTTGAACAATGATTGCATGTCTTGACATTCATCTTATTTCTAGCGGGCTTTACAAAGAAGTTCTTGTAATTTTTCTTCTTGTTGAAGTGGTCATATCCGATTCCTTCGTTATTAAAAGATGCCCTTTGTGTGCTAAGAAGTCTGTCCAAATTTTCTTATCCCTGAGTGAATTTAAGAATTATTTTGTGTTTAGCATCACACTTGGTTGATAATTCAGCATTATCTGTTTCTAAGTCTTTAATTTTGTCGTGAAGTTCTTTACTCAACTTTTCAAGATCTATATTTTTTTGGTTTAGTTCTCGTACTTTTTTCTTGAGGTTTTTATATTTAGACATATACTTTTGTTCTAGGTTCGCAAAGCTAATTAAGGCATCAATTAGTTCATCTTTAGAGCATTCATATAGTGCTGATATATCTACCTCATTAGTGCTTTCATGTTCAGATTGTTCACCCTCTTGTGCATCTTTGGCCATCAGACAGATGGTACGTTCTTCATCGCTTTCGCTATCGCTTGCCTCGCTATCACTCCAGGCGGCAATCATAGCTGTCTTTTCTTTTTCATTGAATCTCCTTTTTTCTCCCATTTTTTAAATTAACGGGCAGTCTTTCAACAAGTGACCGGCATGCCACAGCCATAGCAAGAGCTAATGTTAGCATTATCTTTATTTAAGAATTTACCTTTGGTGAACTTTTCATTTCTTTTTGACGTGGACCCTTTGGTGTTGAACCCTCGTTGATTAGATCTTTTCTTTATTCCCATTTTATTAAGGCCTCGTACAATGAGAGAGAAGGCTTCATCATCATCGCTATCTGGATCTTTATCTTCTGATGGACTTTCTTCTTTCGTGGCCTTGAGGGCAACTCCTTTCTTGGAACTTTGTCCATCTTCCTCTTTGAGATGTATCTCATGGGTCAGGAGTTTTCCGAGGAGGTCATCAAGTTCCAGTTTCTTAAGATCTTGAGCTTCCTCAATAGCAATGACCTTTGGTCCCCACCTATTCTTTGGAAGACACCGAAGGATCTTTCTATCATTTCTTCATTTGAGTAGCTCTTCCCAAGTGATTTTAGATTATTGGTAATATTAGTAAACCGAGTGAACATGTCCTTTATAGATTCATCATCCTGCATTTTAAACAATTCATATTGATGAACAAACATATTCATTTTAGTCTTGCGAACTTGACTTGTTCCTTCACATATAACAATTAGCTTATTCTAGATTTGTTTGGCAGTATCACAGGTAGAGATTCTGTTATACTCATTAGCATCTAAACCACAATAGAGAATATGTTTAGCTCTAGAGTTTTTAGTGAGTCTTTCCCAATCAGTACCAGTATGTTGATCTTTTGGTTTATCTATATCTTCCCTCTTATCATTGTTTATCTTAGGCACAGTATATGGACCATTGTTCATAATTTTTCATAATTCCATGACAGTAGATTCAATAAAAATCTGCATAGCAATTTTCCAATAAGCAAAATTTATTCCTTTAAATAAAGGGGGTCTAACAGTTGAGCGTCATTCAATATTGACGTCTCCAGAGAAGGCCATGATCATCACCCACTTGACTTTTAAGTCAAAGAGTGTGGGACTGGCTCTGATACCAATTGAAGAGTCGAATCACCCTAGAGGGGGATGAATAGGGGGATTGTACAAAATTTAAGAACAAATTTTGAAGGCAGAAATTAAATGCAGAAATAAAATAGACAAGAGACACAATGATGTTTTAACGAGGTTGGGCCTCCAACAGGCTTAGGTCTCCGCCTAGAGTTATCCGACTCTGGGATTCAACTCTGAAAATTCTTATTAAGATGAACTCTCAGTCTCTCATAGTTACCTCACTCTAGAGATCCCGAATACTTTAAATCAACCTCTTGATTAAAGTACGGGAAGAGTTGTGACCTCACACCAACTCTCAAGTTCACTCCTTAACAATGATTTCCTTAAAGTCACTCAACAACTCTTTGTTACAAAAAAATACTTAATAGCTCAAATGAAGATTCTTAATGTTGTCACACTTGCTTCTTTCACTGTCTTGCAGCACGTCCATTTGTCCTCTATTTACACTCAATTCTGGACGAGAGCCAAGAAGGCAATTCTAATCAAGCCAATTTGATGCTGATTTTCAGGATCCTGTCTTCTTCTTGACAGCATTTGACTTTATTTTCTTGCCTCCTTTCGTGGTCTTGATTGATATGATTTAGCTCCTTGCCTTAAAAAAATATTCACTGTAATTCTTTCTCTGCAGCAAGTAATCTCATAACGTCCTTTAGTCAAGATAAGATGCTTGCCTAATTTGCTTTAATTTGCATTTCATTGCTGGAGGATATCAAGGACCATAAAATATAATTTCCACGACTTCTTAATGCGGCCAAGTGAACTCCTTAATTGTTTTTATTCTAGTAATCAAGTTTAATCAAATAAGATCTCATACATATATTTTCTATGTATATTATCCATGTTTTTCATAGATGCCAGCTTGTATTTTAATATCCAGTTTGTCTTTCAATTGAATCAACCAAGCCCATGCATATCTTTTGTTTGTGTTCTAATCTCTTACCAAGTGTTAATTAATTTTGCGTTTCATCAAAACTTCCTTGGTTACTACGGGAATCAACACATGGAATTCTTGGATCTTTCATGGGTCAATTTGTCAACAAGCTTCACCTCTTCCCATGGCGAACAACGTTTGAGGGAGTTGTCTCTGAATAATTGCAGCATTCATGGGAGCATTCCTACTTGCCTACTTGGGTGTGGAACGTACATTTCAGAAACAATCGACCTCAGCATAACAACTTAGCAGGTAACTTTGCATACGTAACTAAGACAAGTAGTATATATCAATGCTCCTATGGATCCCTCAAGAATTAGTGAGGTTGACATCTGTAGAAATTGATTGAATAAAATTTAAGTGGACATGAATGAGGAACACGGCTAGCTGTGGTTTGCTAGGGTGGAAAATAATGTCTCCAATTCTCATTGCTCTTCACGCAGGAGGTCCTCACTTTTATACATGAGAAACCTTAATATTCGCTAACTTGGAAACCAAGAAAACATAATTGTGCCCAAATACAATTACTAGATATTTCTGATAAACTAAAATCTTTAAGATACGCCTACCTAAATTATGCTGAAATAATATCTTAGGAAGGAGGTTCCTTATCACTCTCCCTCAAGTGGGAGCATGAAGGTTAGTCATGCCCAACTTGCCTTTCAAATACTGGAACTGTCGCTTGCCAAGAGCTTTGGTGAGAATGTCGGCTGGTTGGTGCTGGGACGGTACATGTCCAAAGGTAAGGAGACCAGACACAAGTTTTTCGTGGATGAAATGACAGTCAATCTCGATGCGCTTGTTGCGCTCATAGAAAACTGGATTTTTGACGATATGTAAGGCTGCTTGGCTATCGCAGAAGAGCTTCATGGGTTGTTGGTGAAAAATTCCAAGGGCAGCAAGAAAGGTGCGAACCCAAACCAGCTCGCTGGTAGCAACGGCCATGGCACGATACTCAGCTTCAGCGGAAGATCGTGAGACGGTGGCTTGCTTCTTAGTTCTCTAGGACACGGGGGAGCCGCCGAGAGTAATGAAATAGCCTGTAAGAGATCGATGCGAGAGGGGACAACCACCCTAATCAGAGTTGCAGTAGCCATAGACTTGCAAGGTATTATTAACATGAAGGAAAAGGCCATCACCCGCAGTGCCTTTGAGATAGCGCACCACACATCGTGCAGCATCCATGTGTTCTTTGCCTGGGGACTGCATAAACTGAGATAAGACATGCATAGCATAAGTCGACTCGGGCCTAGGATGGTGAGATAGAAGAGGCGCCCCACCAGTCTTCTATAAGGGGTAGCATCATGAAGTTCCCGGCCGTTGGCTAAGGCTAATTTGTGATTTTCCTCAATGGGAAAGTCGGCATGCTTAGCGCCGAGAAGCCCACATTCTTCAATAATGTCAAGGGCATACTTGCGCTGACACAGAAACATGCCTTCTGGCCCATGAGCGATTTCAATGCCAAGGAAATATTTTAAAGGCCCTAAGTCCTTAATACTGAAACAAGCATGAAGGTAGGCTTTGAATTTTTGAGAAGCAGCAGCATTATTAGAGGCAAGGACTATGTCATCCACATAAACAAGCAAGCCTATAAAAACATCGTGCTGGCGATAGATAAATAGTGAGTAGTCAGCATAGGTGCGAACAAAACCATACTCACTAAGCTTACTGGATAACTTGGCGAACCATTGCCGTGGAGCTTGGCGAAGACCATACAATGACTTCTTTAGACGACATACCTTGGTAGAATCAGGAGAACGGAAACCTGGAAGCAAACGTATGTAGACTTCTTCATCGAAATCGCCACGTAGGAAGACGTTGTTAACATCCAGCTGGTGGAGTTCCATCCTTTGGCGAAGGCCACGAATAAAAATAGGCAAACACTTTTCATTTTGGCAACGGGAGCAAACATTTCTGTGTAATCGAACCCTTCAACCTGGTGGTCACCCCGAATAACCAATCGGGCCTTGTAGCGCTGTATGCTCCCATCGGCATTATACTTGATGCGATAGACCCATTTGCAACTGATGGGCTTTTTGCCCCATGGGGAGATCCTCAAGGGACCAAGTATCATTCTTTTCTAAAGCCTCAATCTCTTCAGCCATGGCCTAACGCCACTTGGGATCTTGAACTGCTTCATGAAAATAGGTGGGCTCAACAGCCCTTGTGAGAGCAGCTAAAAATTTTCGATGTAAAGGTGAAAATCTAGTAGATGTGACATAATTAGTTAAAGGATATCGCGTACCTGAGGATCCTTTTGAATGTAGAACAGCGAAGGAAGAGGAATCGTTGAGGACGGGATCAGTGGGCCTGGCGCTGTAACATAAGTAGTCATCATATTTGGCAGGCTTCGTACTAGGCCGGGCCGTCCGTCGTAAGGCCGGATAAGGACCAAGAGTGCTCGGTGTGGGCTGGTTTGAGGCGGCATCTTGGGCCTGTAGCACGGCAGTCAGCCCGTGAACTAGGCCAGCCTGAGAAGATGCTATGGGCCACTCACGTTGCCAAGCGTTGGGCTGAGAGGATGCGGTGTTGGGCTGGTCTGAGACTTCCTCTGTGGCTTCTTGGTGAGCTGGGCTAGGATCTAGACCGGACTTGGGCCCAGGCAAGGTACTGAAAGTTTCAGGCCCAAGCCTCCCCCTTACATATGAGCTGGGTGGATTTTGGGACTGCAGTTCATCAACGAAGAGCAGTTGGGAAGGTTTTGGGATGGTAGAGGAGGGTTCTGAGGTGGAGTTCAAAGCATAGGGAAAGAGATTTTCGTGAAAGATAACATCCCTGGAGACCAAAAATTCTTGGGTTTCTAAATCAAACAATTTCCAACCCTTTTGGCCAAATGGGTAACCTAAAAAGACACACTTTCTTCCCCTTGGTGTGAATTTGTCTCGGACTCTTTTGTTTTGAGCAAAGCACAATGTCCCAAAAACTCTAAGGTGGTTATAAGAGGGCTTTTTTTGATAAAGAGTCTCAAATAGAGTCTTTCCCTGCAAGATCTTACTTGGTGTGCGATTGATGAGATGTACGGCTGTTAGCACACACTCACCCCAGAACTTTATAGGCAAATTGGCTTGGAAAAGAAGTGCTCTTGCCACATTTAGGACATGTCTATGTTTTCGTTCGAATCTACCATTTTGTTGGGGGGTTTCGATACAACTACTTTGGCGTAAAATGTCATGGTCATGGTAAAACTGTTGCATTGGTTTAGAGGTAAATTCCAACCCATTATCACTTCGCATCACTTTAACACTGGTGTCAAATTGATTTTTGACCATAATGATGAACTCCCTCAAAAAATGGCTTGTCTCCCCCTTGTCAACTATTAAATAGACCCAAGTAGCCCGACTTGCATCATCCACAATAGTAAGAAAGTAATGAGCTCCGTTGGTTGAGGATTCGCGATACGGTCCCCAAATATCACAATGAATAAGTTGAAAAATCTTTTCAGCTTTACTAGAGCTTAAACAGAAACAATTCCTGGTTTGCTCTGTACGGTAGCAGGTTTCACATACAGCTACTTTATTTTTGTCAAAATTCACTTGCAAACTACTAGATAGATGGGAAAGAATTTCATATGAAGGATGCCCTAGTCTTTTATGCCATAAATCAAAGGAACTGACCGCGTTCACTTTCCTTTCCTCCACTAATCCCTTTGTGAAGAAGCAGACTCCTCCGCTTTGCTTACCCACACCAATCGGAGTCCTCAAAGTACGGTCCTGCAATACACAAAAATCATCATAAAATGTCACACTACAATTTAGTTCCTTACATAATTTAGCAATAGATACAAGATTACACTTAAGAGAAGGAACATATAAAAGTGTATTTAGTTTGATCTATTCGCCTAACACCACGGATCCCTCTTGTCCCGCTAGAGTGTGCGTCCTATTTAGCAAACTGATAGCAACCGAGTCAATTTTCTTGATTTCTTGAATTAGATTCAAGTCTCCTGTCATGTGGCATGACACTCCACTATCAAACATCCCT
The DNA here is from genome assembly GCA_029747015.1 of Carnegiea gigantea. Taxonomy (NCBI): domain Eukaryota; kingdom Viridiplantae; phylum Streptophyta; class Magnoliopsida; order Caryophyllales; family Cactaceae; genus Carnegiea; species Carnegiea gigantea. The sequence continues at coordinate 49,261 of JAKOGI010001125.1, forward strand.
GGTTTATTACCTAAAATTTTGTCAAAACCGGGCTTTGGGCTTTCAATAAAGCTGAGTAATTTTTGGAGTTGATCCTGGGTCAGACCCGGAATCGTTGCTGCAGCCGTGAGCCTATGATTTGCTGCTGGGCTGTAATTCACTGGACTAAAGCCGACTGGGCCTGAGGAAGCTGCTGGCCCGAATGTTGCTACACCTTGACTTGGGCCGTATCCTGCTGGGTTGGCTAGACCGAGTCATGACGTGTGCTGCTGGATCTTGATTCTGGTCCTGAACCGAGTGAACTGTTTCACGCCCACGCCCACGTCCACCGTTTCTGCCCCCTCTGTTTGCTCAGCCTCCACCTCTACTGCTTCTCCCTCGGCCACGGCTGCCCCAATTTAGGGGATAACCAATAATTTCATAGCAATTCGCCTCATCGTGTCCATACCGACCACAGTGCCTGCAGGTTGGTCTTTCATTCGTGTGTTCTCTCACGGCAAAAGCTACCATATTTTCTGATCGGTTATCTCTTTCCATCATGATTCTTCTATAATTTTCCTCTTGCGTCACCATATTAAATATGACATCAAGAGTAGGTAACGGGTCAAGCGCCAAAATTTGACTACGAATGGTAGAAAACGCCTCGTCGTTTAGTCCCATCAAAAACTGATGGGTCTTCTCATCTTGCGCCATCTTCGTAATTCTACTCCCGATTTTGCACTCACACTTACCATATGTGCACTGTGGTACTTTTGCATAGTTCTCTAGTTCGCTCCACATCCCCATCAGCTTTGAGTAAAATTCCATAACTTCTGGACTGCCTTGTTTACATGCTGCAAGGTTAGTCCTGAGTTGATGGATCTTAGGGGTGTTGGCTACTGCATAACACTTACGTAGATTTTCCCGCATCTCGTAAGCCACTTCAGCGTAAGCTACACTAGTATGCAGCTTTGGATCAGTGACATTGATGATCAAAGAATAGATCATTGAGTTGACCATCTCCCATGCGTTCAACTCACTTAAATCTTCTCCTTTTGGTGTTGGCATAGTTAAGGTTCCTTCTATGAACGCTAACTTATTTTTGGATTTTAAAGCGGTTCTTACAGCCTTCTGCCATAGTTCATAATTTTTTCCGTTGAAGATCACTGAAGTAATTGTGACTCCAGGACCTTCTGATGGTTGAAGGTAGTAAGGTGACCGGTTTTCAATAACAAACTCTTTTCCCCCATTCATAGCTCTGATACCATGTAGAAATTGATTGAATAAAACTTAAGTGGGCATGAATGAGGAACACGACTAGCCGTGGTTTGCTAGGGTGGAAAATAATGTCTCCAATTCTCATTGCTCTTCACGCAGGAGGTCCTCACTTTTATACATGAGAAACCTTAATATTCTCTAACTTGGAAACCAAGAAAACATAATTGTGCCTAAATACAATTACTAGATATTTCTGATAAAATAAAATCTTTAAGGTACGCCTACCTAAATTATGCTGAAATAATATCTTAGGAAGGGGGTTCCTTATCAACATCTTCGGGTGTCTTCAATGTATCTGACAGCCAACTGGTCAGACCCATACCTCATGGGAATAACTTCGACACATTTGAAGAGGACTCGTGCTGGGGAAACCTTGGGTTGTGGGGTTTTGCATAGGCCAACGATAACGCCACCAACAAGGGGATCAGAGGATGACAATTCAGAAGATGAAGACATTTTAACAGACAGAGTGGAAAGTCATAATGATAGGGTATGTTTGCGGAACTGTAGTGGGTATGGCTTGGGGATACTACATGGTCTCAGTAGGAAAACCATCTTGGCTAGTTAAATGTGTTACCATAAGAGCATTTAATTTCATATCATAGTTCCATCTTTTAGAAATTAAGTTTGTCATATCAGCAAAAGTTCTAATTTTTTAAAACTTTTATTTCATTACTTCTTCAACTTATGGAACTCCAATTTGAATAACCCAATAAAAATATTTATCATGGAGTCACCGCATAACATACAATCCTTTTTTTGTAATCATATAAAAAATTATATATTAACAAAAAAAAAGCAAAAATACATTAAAAAATAAAAAAAAGTTAGGCCTACGTGGTGAAACTGGACAGCGTTCCACCACATGTGCCATTTTCCTACTTCTTTCATAAGATTTGGACGAGTAGCATACGCGGACCCACGTTCGATTTTTTGGAACCGGTTGCAAGTGCTCTAATAGACTTGCCTATTGTCAAGCTCGTCGAGATGCAAGGAGCGCAGGGTGAAGTTGAACGAGAGAACTTTTATTGACCGTCTATGTGTAAGGAGTGAATTAAGAATATCTATTTTCACCATTAGTCACATCTTGAATCCTCCAGTTTTGAGAATTTTGCCTCTCCTCGTATAATAAGACAGGAAACAAACATAGATTAGGTTTGGAGAATCACAGTTGGTTAGTTTTTATCAAAACTCGATTAGCAAAGTGTTTTTGAACCCCCCCCCCTCCAAATTTTTTCTGGTCGGCCCCAAGTACCAAAAATAAAAGTCAACTAATAGACAAAAAAAGCATTTGATTTTCAAATTTCTGCACAATAATATTTATACTCTTATTGTCCAAATTCGACTTTAACTTGAATATTTTGTTTCTCTTATTATTAATTTTAGAGAGAAAAGGCCTTCAACGCTAAGTAAACTTTTTTTTGTTCCACAAGTAAAGATGAACTTTATTTTTAGGTGTACGTAATATTGTACACCCATTTGACCCAAAAGCCCCAATGTATTCTATGCAAATTTGGACAGGGCAATCAATATCGAGGCTGTGTGGTTAGGTGCTTCAGTGGTTGCCCTTGGTTCGTGAAGTGCCCTGGTTGAATCTCCCTACTAATATATTGTGTATTTTTTGGTTTTTGCAAACTTTTTTTACCTTCTTAACCTGTTTCCTTCTTTTTTTTTTTCAAAATTTGCTAAGGATTTTTTAATAAAAATTCTATTAGTTTAAAGTTAACAAAATCGTTCACGACTTGTTGTAGATTTGTTTTTTAAAAAAAAACATTTTACCTTCTTAACCTATCTCCCTTTTTTTCCCAAAATTTGCTAAGTTTTTTTTTAAAAAAATCTATTATTAAAAATTGACAAAAATATTCACAACTTGTAAATGCATGGTAAAAAGAGGTATGTTATTCACAAACAGGTTAGCCTATTGTTCTCAGAGTGTTAACCTATTATTCACAAAATATTCACAGAATAGAAACTTATTGTTTGCAAAATAGAATTCTACGTTGGCAATGTTTTATTTGTGACCCAAAAATCCCTAGTTTTTTTATTCTTTAAAAAATATATTCTTTTAGTCAAAATCCAATAAAATAAATTCTATTGTTGACAAAAAATATATACCTATTGTTCACAAAACGTTAACATATAGTTCTCAAAATATAAATTCATTGATCACAAAATTGAATTTTATGCTATGTGTGTTCTACTTTTCGCTCAAGATATTTTATTTTTTAAAAAATAATTTCTATCAGTCATTACTAATAAAAAATATTTTCTATTGTTTGTTGGAAGTTAACATATTGTCGACAAAATGTTAATGTATAGTTCACAAAATATAAAGATATCGTTTCAAAAATATGAATGGATTGTTCACAAAACTTAACATGTTCACTGAAACTTTATCTATTGTTCACAAAAATTTAACTTATTGTTCACAAAAAGAGAGAAGTTAAATATAGTTTGAAAAAAACAGAAAATAAAGAAGAAAGATAAGGATATAAAATAATATCACAGCCAATAACAAATATGTAAAAAAATAAAAAAATAAAATTAAAGCATTCAAGAAATATCATAACCAATGATTCAATAAGATACTTAAAAAAATATAAAAATAGACTAACAAAATTAAAGCAATCTGTTAAAAGAAAAAAAAGAATAATAAAAATAAAAGCATTAAAGTCAATAAAATACCACCAACTGGATTGAACACACACGACAATCACCCAGGCTTACAATATAATTTGTGGTAAATTGGTATTATTACGTTTAAATTGGGTAAGATCACTTTATTATTTGTTGTTTTTCCACAATTACAAAATTACATACACAATATGGGTCCCATTTTGAAATTCCTGCCCAGCAGATATTGTTTTAACTTTTAATTAATATACTCATCTGACCTGAAAGCTTGTTGAAGAAACTTTAGTGAGTCATTTCTAGACTCATATATAGGAGTGGGCATGATTCCAGATTATCCATAAAAATCAGATCGGAATTAATCTAATGACTTTGGTTCCGAATTTCAACTTTTAGAAACTAATTCTAATTGTTTCGGTTCCAATTTAAAAATGATATCTAGAATTGAAACTAAAGCCAGCTTTTCTCAACCCTACTCATATGTAGATCCATCCGTAAATACCTTCAAAACGTCTTTTATTGGTAACATGTTAAAATGTTGTTACAAATATTCAAATGAGCTATAAAGGGGTAATACAGTTACAATATAATGCAGGGTTCAAACCCAATCTTTAATTTACCTGAGCCTTAGTTTCAACCACTAACTAAATGTTATGTTGATGTGCAATCTTTTATATTGATGTTAAAAAACATATATAGGTTCTATTGTATTTTCATTTTTATTTGTGTTTTCTTATTCCCCCCAAAAAAACTGCATTCTTTAGTGTCGCTTTTAAGACTTGTTGTTATTGTTAAACAATAATTGTTTTGTCCATTACCCTCTTTCCAAAAAATCAATTTGATGGGTGTGCAGCGGCACCACTTATAAGTCCAGGATCTTTCCATCACTTTTTCAATATGGAACTCTTCTCTGTGACATTCTCTCCCAACCAATCCAATAACGCCCTACCCGCCCGTGGGCGCGGTTGGCAAGACATCGGAGTTGGGTTTGGATTGGCTCTAATACTACTTGTCACGGAGTCATTACCCTCTATCCAAAAGGCCGGTTTGATGGGGTGTGAAACACTACTGCTTATAAGCCCAAGACCCTCTCATCACTTTTTCAATGTGGGACTCTTGTCCGTAACATTTCGTTCAAGTGAGTTATACATATGATTAAAAAAAATTTCAACCGCGCGTGACTTGTACTTAATCATTTGGTTATCTTATCAAATCTAGCCGTGTTAACCCTGTTGATTAACTTGTCAAGGAAACCCAGATGGACTGGAACGATGCAATTGAAGGTCGAATGCAACCTATATTTAAATAATCCAATTAGTATTCTCTCACCGGTGGAATGTAAGTGATGTTTTTTGAATATTTGTCCCTAGTTAATTTATTTATAATTAGGGATGGATAATAGACTGAGTATCCATTGGATTGAACGGCCGACCCGTTTAAAATAGAACTAATAATGAGCCGGGTTAATAATGAACTGCGTTAATATTGGGCCAGCCATTAAGGCATATTAACGGATCGGACTGGATTGGCCCATTAACAGCCTATTTAATGACCCATTAATTTTTCAATCTATTTGACACACAATTTTACATGTTCCAATTAGTTAAATTTATTACCAATACTTTGTATAAGACAATAATTATTATATACCATTTTTTGGAGTAAGTTTGTTCCGTTTTTAAACGGGCCCAAAGCGGGCCGCCCATGAACGACTCAACCCAACTCATTTATTAGTTTGGTTGTGTATTTTCTAATTTTGAATTTGGACTAGTTTAGTTTAGTTGGAAATTATAGAGATTTTAGTTGGAAAATTAACTCACCAAAAATACTCCTTAGTGATACTGGGCAGGCCATGGGCGAGTCGGGTTCACTTTGCATATAACCCAATCCGGGATGGACAACGGACTAGGTCAGGCCGGACTAGGCCAGTCCATTAACAAATTGGGCCGGGTTCACTTTGCCCATAACCCAGTCCGACCCACTAATAAATGTGTTGGGCTCGGCCCAACCCAGCCCAATTTGTTAATGCACTGGCCTATTCCGGCCCGACCCGATCCGTTGCCTACTCCTATTTACAATATAATAAATATTTTATTAATTCATGTAATATATATGGAAAAATTTAAGAGGGACATGTAGGTAGGATACATAGGTAAGTTTGTTTTGTCACAAATACCTAAGAAGTTTGCTCTCAGTCTGTCTCCCTCTCAGACTCTCGTTTTGCTAGAAATATAGCTAAGAAGTCATCTCTCTTTCTCTTGACAGAGAACAAATAAATATATAGATATGCAAATATGAATTGTAAATGTATAGTGAATCACATATATGTTAATTGATTATTGTCTTTTTTGCTTTTTGAGAAGAAAATCTTATATACTTAATAGGTTCTTATTTAAGGGATACAATATATTTTTTTTGTTTTCCTTATTTTTGAAACGACATTAATTATAGTAGAGACTTGTGTTTTTCAAAAAAAAAAGAATAAAACTGTTAATTATTTTAGAAAATTTATGAGAATAATATATATGCATCAAGCCTTTCTTATGTTTATGCATGTGTCTATGTGTGTGCAATATGTCAAAAAAACATTTTGGATGGAACATAATTGGTAGGCTTAACATATATATAAAGTTATGATACCTTAGAAAAAAATCGCATGACAAACGTGTGTGTGTGAGAGAGAGAGACAGTCGGCTGGACTTCCATCATCGTGTTGTAGTGAGTGTCGCCGCTTTTGGTTTCTTTTTCCTTCGCTGCTTTTTTCCTTTTTATTGTTTTTGGGTCTTTTATTAAGGTTGGTAGTGGGCTGGTGAGACTAGGTGAGTTGCGTTTATTGGGCTAGACGCGGGAAATTAACAAGATCGTGAACCAGCTTGGATCAGCACATTCTTTTTCTATTAAAAGTGGTGGTTTTTAGAACTATAAATACTTAAGGGCCGGGTTAAAATAATATGGGCTCGTATGACTTGCATTTCTAAAGAAAAGTTTGTTTCAAGTCCAACTTTTGAAAAGGGTCCCTGAACTCATGTCCAACTTCAGTGTGCTTTAATCCTAAATTTTCGGACTTGACGAGTTGGACATTTGGATCCACATTCGGTTCGACACCCGTGTCCCAGGTCTAGGTAACATCGACTCCAACAAACTTGAAAAGAGGAGGAAATAGTTGATGCAAAATTAGGGTTTATAGAGGAGGAGGGAGAGGCATTATTATAAATGGTCCAACCTTTACCCAACCTAATGCATCCGTTACCCACCCCTTCTTGCACCTAAACATGCTCAATTTTTGTTTGCCAAATGACAACATATCGCGAAAGATCTTTTTTTCCTTTTTCTTTTATACAAAGACAAATGCAAATATCAATGGGGTGATATTCGAAAGTAGATCTCTTGAGACAACTCTAGTAACCGTACTAGTTGTTGGATTCCTATGACTTTCTAGGCTGCCTTATGACAAAAGTCTGAGGCAGGATGAGTGTTAGAGAAGTGCGAGGCTGGAAGTGCGTTAGCACTTGACATGATAAAGTTAGCTCTTGTTAAGGCCTCTGAGAAGCAATTCGGCAGAGTTAGCCTGGATTCGGCCTTGAGTGGGCTGGATTCGGCTGCTTCGCGGTTGACGGATTCACGAAATAATTCATACAAGGAAAAATGAATTTTTTATTTTTTACCCCTTAGTGCTTTTTGTATAATTTGATCCGGATTTGACCTTGAGAACTAAAATTTACTTAGGTAGTGCTTGGTGGAGGGAAAAATGATTTAACTAGAAAATTATTTTTCAATTTTTCATTGTTTGCTATAATAAAAGATGGAAAACTATTTTTCAAGGAAAATGACGCCCAATGAAGAAAAATAATTTCCTTTTTGAGAAGATAGAAACTCAATTTTCTTCCTTCAATTCTTTGACGTTATGGTTAACTGGAATTTAGGTGATAAATTTGATTGTAATATTTATAGATAGAAATTTGATATCAGATGGGAAATATTAAAGTAAACTTAAATTTAGATTTTGAGCTCAAGTTTCTTTCATTTGGTCAACATTTATCTCCACCACGTCAATTCAGTCGATATTTTTTTCCACTTTAACAATTCAATTGACTCGCTACCAACATAATTTCAACGGTTTGGAGTGAAACTCGATCATCAGATAAGAAAAATAAAAATAGAATCAAATCCAGATTTTAAGCTCGGTATTCCTTCATTTCGACGACATTTTTCTCCACCACGACAATTTAATCGACATTTTTCGCATCTTAAATAATTTAGTCAATATTTTTTACCACTGAAACAATTTCAACAGTTTGAATTGAAACTTGATCATCGGGTAGGAAAGATTAAAATAGGCTAAAATCCACATTTTGAGGTTGACATTCTTTCATTTTGTCAATATTTTTTTCCATCACGATAACTCAATCGATATTTTGCCATTAAAACAATTCCATTGTTAGTTTTCATCATTAAAATAATTTCAACGGTTTAGATTGAAATTTGACTATCCAATTGAAAATAATAAAACAACTCAAATATGAATTTTTAAGCTCAATATTCCTTCATTTGGTCATTATTTATCTCTGTTATGACCATTTAGTCAACATTTTACTCCACTTAAATATTTTAGTTGATCTTTTCCCCTTTTTTCATGAAGAATGATTTATGGTGTGCTAAACAACGGCTTCCCTTTTTTCCATGAAAAGTTATTTTCCTAATTCCAACCAAAACACTACCTTAAATTACTGAAAAAGTAAGCATGTATTTTCTTTCATTCTTTTCATAAGATTTATTATAAGGACCTATTATTCATTCTTCATCTTTTCCCGTTTTCAAATTTTTAATTCCTTTTCCATATATTAAAAGTTTTTATTTGAATTAAATTTCATCGAATTTTTAGGCCCAAAAATATTTATTTAAAAAAAATTCCAGTTTCCACCCTTCTCTGTGTTAAAGAAACTGTCATCGATACTTTTGATCAATTGTAAGCCCCGTATTGATTGAAGTCTATATCAGTAGTCAATTTAAATTTATCTGTAAGCGAAGTATATATGTTTCTTTGTCTTAAGAGTTTTTTTCAACCCTTTGATATGAATATTAGTCTCCCTCCTTATAAGAGTTGTGATTAATTAGTGTGATTAAAGATAGTAGATGAAGCAAATTTCAAATCACAACAGAATATGGATTGTGATGTCATCCAACAATAATAAAAATGCAAAGTTATCGAAGACTATCCATGATAAGATTGCCACGGCACTGAAGTCGAACGTCAATAAGATTTTTATTAGTTATTTCAGAGTTGAATTTTGCCTTTTATGCAGTTTTCATTGTTGTCTTGTGTTTTATTCATAAAATCCTTATATTTTTGTTCAAAAAAAAGGAGGATGCAATAATTAATATGGCATGTGACTATTGTTTATAACAGTATGAAATTTGATATTGTTATCTAGCAAACTAGTAAAATATCAAAAGAAAGAAAAAAGCATATACGTATTCAAGATTGAAGTAACTTCATATATATTTGGCATGAATAATAAAAACAGAATAACTTTAAGTCTAGTAAGCAGTAATCTTGACATATGTTAGCCAACTTATTGAAGAATATAAAATATCATGCACGAACTTTTTATATTCATAATTTCGATGAATATCGATCTCCTTCATGTTATGATTGATATTTGGTTCTCCTCCACCATTGTCATTGCAAACTTTGTTCATTGCACCATAGTGAAGACTAAATTGTCTATTTTTTTAAAACTCCAATTAAATTTCAATACGAGTCTGACCTTATTCAACATTAATAGGTTTTTTATGTCAATATTATTCTAATTAAAAGAAACAAATTGTATAAATGGTATACATTTTTCGTAAATTTTATGACATGTCTAATCTCTCTTTTGGTCTTGGATTTTCCATTTCCCTGGAATTGAATACAGTTACTGTTGGCCCAATAAGAGATAGAACTCTCCTATCACAGGTTTTCTCCATTTTACAAGACTCGAACCCGAAACCTTGCACCTTGCGTAAGGGAAATAAGTATCAAACCACTTGAACCAATATGGCCCTGTTTGGCAAACAGCTGTTAGCTGTTAGCTGTTTGTATTAACTGTTAGCTGTTAGCTGTTTGAGTTAGCTGTTTGTATTAGCTGTTTGAGTTAGCTGTTTGTTGAAAAACTGTTTGGTAAAATTAGCTGTTTCTGATAAAGTTGTGAGACAAAAAACTAATTCTTCAAAAAGCTCTTCCAAAAAGCTCATGGAATTAGCTTTTTCAAATTAGCTTTTTGGACCCAAAAAGCTTTTTTAAAAAGCTCTTTCACCAAACAACCAAATTAGCTTTTTTACTTGGTCAAAAAGCTAATTTTGGTCAAATAAGCTCTTTTTGGTCAAAAAGCTCTCCAAAAAGCTCTTTGCCAAACAGGGCCTATGTGTTAGTATGACTTGTCTAATCTCTAAGTCTAATCTGACTTTCTTTGTGTGAATTTAGTCAAGTGGGTCAATCCCAAAACATTGATTTGCTCATGCATTGCAAGATTCACGGTCAACAAGAATCCATGCATGCACGCTTGGAGCCATTCGTCTCGTCCTTCTGAGCATTCATGTTTGTCAAGTTTACTCACCAAAAAAGTCAGCAATCCACACTTACAAATTTTGCACTTAACTAAATTCTTTCCCTATTTGCAATATCCTAATCAATCTAATTAAACACTATTCTACGTATTATGAACTACCTAATCACCAAAAAACACTTTCTTCTTTCTTGTTCTTCTCCTCCTCCTCCTTGTAATTAGGGCTGTATTAGACACTTAAGATCAAGAGCATTAGCAAACCAACTGGGAACAATCTTACCAACATGAGGATAAAGATCTTTGTAAGCACTCCTTATGGTCCCTTCCGCCACCCCAGTAGCCACCGAGATCTCCTTCAACAGCGGCCGTCGCTCCGAAAACTGACTCACGATGTAAATTACAGCAGCCGCCACCGAAACCGGCGTTCTCCTCACGTCCAACGCTTCTTCCGAAACCCTAGCCGCCTCTTGCGCAGCCCTAATCGCCCGATTCTCCCTAATCCCTAAATTCGAGCAAAATCTCTTAACGTAATCCCCTGCTCCTGCCGTTGTTGTCCTTCCAATTGCTGCACCCAATCCACCAAATAATCCGCCATTGTTGGCGTCCGCAGCAAGCTCCCTCATAATCGCCGATTTACACCGTCCGATCTCAGTCTTCGTCACGCCATTAGCGACGGAACAGATCTCCTTCAATGTTCGAGGCAGATTCTCTTGTTGACAAGCAATGTAGAGACAAGCGGCGTAAACCGCGTCGCGATTTCTCCCTCGATAACAAGATTTACTCCGATCGTCGAATTTCTTGAAGATCACACTCGCTCGGTCGCTGATTGTTCGAACGAGGTTTAATTTGTCGGCCATGTTCGCAATTGCGGAGACTCCTCTCTGGAGGTTAGTTTCGGAGTGAGTCGAACCAAGTCGAAATCGGCCGAGCGAGGCCACACTCTCCTTGCCGCCTTTCCCGGCGGCGATGACGGTGGTGAGTTCGCCGGCGACGTCGTCCAAGAGAGGATTAAAGGCGGCGCCGACGCGGTTGGGGTCCTTGTCATCGGCGCCGGAATCGTTAGAGAAGGTGCGCCACTCGGAGGTCTCGTCGATGGAGTGAGATTCGAGGACGAGGCCGCACTCGGAGCAGATGGTGTCGCCGGTGGAGTGATCGAAGACTACTTCAGTGGGTCTCTTGCAGTCGTAGCAAACAGTGTCCGCCATTGTTGCTTGCTTGCTTCAAGAATGAATGAACATAAACCAAATAGAGAGGCACATCGAAAGTGGTGTGCGGATTGGTATGCGGATTGGTATTTATAGGCGAGGATTTAGGTCGGCGCGTTCCTTGGTGGTTGTGGGGCTTTCGCAACTTTCCATTTATATTTTTTTCTTAAACTCTTTTTTTCTTTTTGGCTGCTTTTCTCCCTTATCTTGTCTTGAATTGGACGAGATAGACTTGTTATGGATTTATTCACCATTCTAATATCTACTGTAATCTATGTAATAAAATTAGGTCAAATACACATAAATATGCACGCTCAGGTGTTAAAGCATAATACACGCTAGAATGATCACACATGGAATCACGCATCTTGATTTAAGACTTCCGCCAAACGCGTTCTATATGTAATTTTTATGCCAAGCATAGCATACAATGGCAATTGGTATGCTGGTGGAGATTCGAATTGTAGGTTATTTATGTTTGGGTGCATCAAGTTTTGGTGTAATTATTTATAGGATCAACTTTTCAAAAATTTTACTGCCAGGACTATTGAAGTTTTGCGCTATTTACATTTCGGAGACAAATCACTATTCAAATAAATAAAAATTTATTTTCACATTCCTAAACTTTTCATATTTGCAAATCTACCCTCAATCCTTAAAAACTTACTTTTGAAAATTTTAAAATTATATTTGTAGTTTTTTGCTCACTAGTAGATCTTGACATCCTCTTTCATTTGGTATCAGAGCCACGTGTGCCAAAATAATTAAGATAATTAGCTAATTAATGACAAATTAAGTTAATTAACTATGATTAATACTTGAATTATCACCTGCTTGCCCTGATCCTAATTATTCACACATTGTCCACTCACCTAAAGGTAATACCTCGTTAGCACTTCAATTAAACTATATCACTGATATAGTTTTAGAATTAAAAGTAGAATTAGTTAAAATTAAGATTGAACTGAAGGAGCTTAAGAATCAGTTAACCGTTATCCATCGTTCCCTTATTAACGAAATCAGACATAACGAAAAAGCTACTCTTAGTATTAGTACTCCTTTTCAGCATAAATATCTTTTTCAAAACCCAAAAAATAAGATTCCGTTTTTTTTATAAGAAATAAAAATCTAAAAAGAAGTATAAGAACAATCTGATGAAAAATCGATTGAAAAGAAAGAAAAAGAAGATGAAGTATAAACAATATACTCTTGAAGAGTTATAAAAAATGTTCGATAAAGAACAAAATTAGGAAGAATAAAATAAAATCATGTGCGCAATTAGTGATAAATATGACATTTTATCTTATGATATTGAAGAGACCAATAATGTCTGATTAGAAGAAGAAATATATCAACAGATGAATCTAATTAAATTAGAAGACCTTAATATATTACCATTAGAAGAAATTATGATAAAACTTGATAAGAAATATGGAAAAATGACTATTGAAAACGAAATCAATGAGATTGGAGAGAAAATCGACCTATATGAAACAGAAACTAATCTAGTTAATAATGTCGTTCCTAAACTTGAAGAATTTGGTGAATCATCTAAGAGAAATACTCATTTTCTAATACCTAGATATATTCCAGCAGGACGTACAAGTAATTTTTTCTTTGAATTTATCCCAAGAAAAATCACCACCTATGAAGAAATTGGCCTTACCTCAATTAGCCAAACTGGATATGTATCTTAAACATTGATAGAGCTTATAATAGAGAAGAAATATTTGAGCACTGAAAAAGAGGAATGAATAGCGTCTTAAACCTAAATACCACATGGATTGCTGTAAACTTCCTAAATTACATCGAGCTTAGTTTATCTGGCACTGTAGCTGACTGGTATGATTCATTAAATGAAGATGATAAAAATACATTAAGAGCGATGGAAACACTAGCTGCTATGCTCATAAATTTGTGCAAAGAAATTAAAACTGAATTAATCGGAGCTAAACTTGATTCTGAAGAAAAAGCAAGAGAATGGAAAAGAAAGATTAACAATATAGAACTATGGGATATGAGATATCTAGAAAATTATATTGCTGAATTCAGTCAATACTATTACAAAATTGGGCATAATAAAACAAATCTTGATATGTTCTATGACAAATTGCCATATCCTATAAATTCCATAATTACTGAAAAATACATGGCGTCGCTTGAACGAACATATGTTGTTGATACTCTTGGTTCAAGAATTTTTTATTTATGAAAATGGGTCAGTGAACAATGTCTTGATCTTCAAAAGTAAAAGAAGATTAAGAACCAGTTCATAACTTGTTGGGATTCACCTCACCTATGGGGAAAGGAACATGAGAAAAGAAGAAAAAGAAAATTCTATAAGAAAAAAAGTTTTAACAAGCAGAGAGGCGAAAAATACAGAAGAAAATATTATAATAAATCAAATCCTAAAAAACGAAGATTTTTTAAGAAAGCTACTTATTACTCTGCAGGGAAAAATAACTGCAAATGTTAGGCATGTGGAGAAGTAGAGTATTATGCTAATGAGTACAAAAACAGGAAGAATAACAAACTTATTAAAACCTTGGGAAGTTTAAATTTTGTTGAGTTTAGTGAAGATGAGGCATTAGACTTAACCCTAAGTGACGACAAAGGAATTGTTAAAATTATATTGGACAATGAATATGAAGAAAGTAATCATGAAGAAACAAGTCATATGATAGAAAGTAGTTCGGTTAGCCTTGGTGATCTTCAAAAAGAAGAGTTTGTTGTAGACAATGATCATGAAAAAGTCAAAGGGGATTGGGTTCTTCCCATAATTCAAAAAGACATGATCTAGTACAAATTCATTTTTCAATTAAAAAGCAAATACGTATGTGAAAGGATGGAAGGAGATCTTGAGATAAAGGATTGTGAGTATGATATTAGAGAAGTTAATCTGATTAATTGGAAGAATATCCTTAAGCATAACAAAGATAGAAAGTATAGGTATATCCATGTCGGAAGCATCCATATCGGAAGCATCCAAGTTCAAATTACTCGATTACAGTATTATAGTAAAGATATTGATCTTTACGCTTTACTCTGTGATATTAGGCACACCAAATTTAATAATTAGATCATCACAGGGATAAAAATCAATTTATGTAATGGGTCAGTAAGATTCAACTGCCAACCAGCATATTATGTGAGTCTAAAAGATGAATTTGGTAAAACTTCCTATTCCTTAAGATAAGAATAGTTAGGATGGATATGAAAAAAGAAGAAAATCCATTAAAGATATTTCGAAAAATTATCTACAAATTAGATAATACAATAGATCCTAAGACTAAGGTAACAATGATAGAAGTAGAGAAATTTGAAAATCCTACCCCCATGCAAAAGATTCAGAGGATTAAGTCCAATCCTTAAGAGATACAAATTGACCGTTCATGGATATCTAACTTTGCCAATCCTACAAAGATTAATAAGAAAAATATAATAAAGGTTCATGAAGAAGGTAAAACCACCATTAAACCCCAATTATTAAGAAGTATGAGTACAAGGTCAGATTGGAGAGAATGATCTTCATCTGCTGAATAAGAGCCTAAGGAATATGATACAATTAGCACGACCAGTGAAATGAATAGAATGAGTTTTGACACTGCAAGACCTAGTGTAGATCGAATTATGAGTCTAGATAGAAAAGTCATTGGGTACAAAACTAGAACTGTTAGTGAACCCATCTATGAGGATGAATTAGTCAAAAATACGACTATGGAAATATCATATGAAACTACCAATACAAATCCTAATAGCATCTATATCCCCATAAATGTATATTTGGAGGGATATAATAAATATGAATTGTGTGCATACATAGATAGGGTTGTTCTGTATGCTTTGAAAAAAGATCATTAGTTTGTGAGTTTATGTGGAAAAGAGCTAAAAATTCTTTACAAGTAAGGATAGTTGATAATAGTGTTATGAGCCATAATAAGCTATAGAAGAGTTATCCATAGAATTAGGAGGAGTTCAATGCATTATACCAGTTCTATGGGCTACTGATAAGCCCTCTCATGATATGATTATTAAAATAATTTCCAAAGATTATATTCTCCATGCACCCAGACTATAAATCAAATAATATTCACAATTAATAATCACTCAATTCCTATTAAAAAATTAAGGCTTACACTCATCAAAAAATTGAGTTTACACGTAGCCAGCATGGTGAGAAGGTAATGCCTGCACAACGAGAAGTAGCACTGACAATCTCATTACTTGAGTTATCTGTTAAAGAGCAGATTGTTGAACAATAAGAAAAATTATACAAATAACTCTACCTTGACAATCGTCTAAAATTTTGGGATAAATACAAAATATTTGCTAAAATCACTCTATTAAATCCCAACACCATCATTTGGGTTAAACAAATGGTGCATACACACCAGGACATCCAAGAGTTTAATAAACAAATCAAAGAACTTCTGAATAAAGGATTGATAGTAAGAGTCCTCACACCAGTCCCGCTTTCATGGTAAGAAATCATGTTGAAGAATAAAAGAGGAAAAGCTAGAATGGTAATTAATTATAAAAATTTTAATGATAATACTGTTTTTGATGGTTACTATATTTCTAACAAAACAGTCCTTTTTAACAGAATTCAAGAAGCCTCTTGGATCTCAAAAATGGATTGCAAAAGTTGTTATCGGCAGAACAAAATAGATGAGGAAAGTATTCCTTTAACTGCATTTAGTACCCCACAAGATCATTATGAATGGCTAGTAATGCCATTTGGTCTTAAAAATACACTCTAAATATTCCAGAGAAGAATGGATAACATTTTCAAAGACCTTAATTATTGTTGTCTAGTTTACATTGATGATATTCTCATCTTTTCCAAAACCATAGAGCGACATAAATATGGTGTCTTGACTATCACCTAAAGATACATTGATCATGATATTATACTAGAAAAAACATGTGTATTTATGTTGAACAAGAAATTGAGTTTTTAGATATAGAGATAAAAGTTGGACAAATTATTCTACAAAAACATATTTAGGAAAAGATAGAAAATTGTCTTGAAAAAATTGAAGATAGAAAGGCTTCTTGGATGCCTTACCTATGCTTCGGACTTCATTAAAGATTTGGCTAAACTAAGAAAATCATTACAACAAAAACTCAAGAAAAATGTGATATGGACATGGTCTACCAATGATTCAAAGATCGTCCAGAACTTCAAAAAGATGTGTAAAAATCTTTCTATTTTTAATTTATCTAATGAAGAAGATGATTTAATTCTTGAGATAGATGCCAATAATGAATACTGGAGTGCGGTACTCAAAACCAAAGAAGAAGAAAAACTTTACAAATATTGTAGTGGAAACTTTAATAAAGCAGAATGCAACTATCCCACGATCGAAAAGGAAATCCTTGCAGTTATAAGGGGAATTGAAAAGTTCTCAATCTTTTTAGCCCCAAAAGCTCTTCTTATTCGAACTAATTGTAAAGAAACACTTGGTTTTATGAAAAAGAATTTATAAAATATGCAAGCGTAAGGGAGACTCCTGCGTTGGCAATTATGGCTTAACCAGTTTTTCTTCTCTATTGAACATATACAGGGATCAAAGAACTCTCTGATAGACAGTCTAACTCGAACACTCATCAATAGTGATCATCAAAGCTGACCTCCTACCAAAAAAGGAGAAAATCCTTAATGAAATGACATTCCTACTAGAACGGGCTACGCCTTGTAGTAAAATCCTTTCGATAATCTAAAATTCCATACAAAAATAGATCACATTTTGGTCTATTATCTACCACCTATCTAATAGCCCAAAGATTTTCCCTTCTAGAGTTACAAATTAGTTAACTTCAATGTCCGTATAATATCCAAGAAAAAATAAGTTCTCATGTTTAGGAAAAATAGTTCAATGAGTGATATGCAGCCTGCAACGGCTTTAATCATTATTATTTCTATCATGATATTTGGGAGTCTTAGAGTACAACGTTCTATTTTTCCGACAGATCGGGAGTTGGTGGTATTTATTTTTCAGCAAATTCATTATCTCCAAATGACCCTGTACATAAAGCCTGAATTATGGGATGGTACTTTACTTCATAGAAATTTCAGATTCGAAAATTCTCATTTTCTCAACTTTAACTAAATTCTAGCAATGCATGTTCAAAAGGATCCATTGAATTCTTACATCTCCTGAAGGTCTAACAAAAATTTCAGTTCGCAGATGCCTAACTTTAAAGGTTTATAGCGCTCTAATTGAATATGAAAATAGAAAAGCCAAACCAGCCCATATGTTGTCCAAACTGTTGATTGCGACAATCTCAATGATCAACGATAAAATTGGGTTCATAGAAATCCGGTACATCTAGTTACTGATCCTGCTTTATCAAGGACCATTAGATTTTTCAACATTCATCATCAATGTTGGGCATTAATCGAACGAGGAAAAACGTTAATATATTGTGAAAATACTATTTTTGCCTATGATAATGAATTTAAAGACTACATAAAGGTGGAAGAAGTAGTGTCAGAAGATATCTTTGATTATCTCTTTAATGTTAGAGCTGAAAAATTCTTATCAGAAAAAGGAAAGAAATATCTCCTTGAATTATTTGAAGAATGGGACCCAGAGCATCTTAAGCAAATTAATGAAGATTTTGATGATCATCCAGATAATGATAGTATGGAAGATATAATTGGAGTTGAAGACATGCAGAATCTCAATAATGATGACTAGTGTTGTCATCATTAAAAGTTCTGAAAAGTAGCTGTCCCATTATTGCACTATTGTGACAAGTTTTCGGTCTATAAAATAAAGTGTATACTGTAGCCACCAGTGTGTACTTAGTCATGTGAAAAATCATTATGTACTATTAGGGCTTCCTAGGTACCTCCATCTCCTCTATAAATAGAGAGGCCGAATGCTGAGAAGGGACACAGTCATTTAAGCATTCTTGAGTAAAAGAGAAGTGAGAATTCTCTATTTCTCTATGAGCAAGCATCTCTAATTATCTTAGTTTAAGTCCGTCTTCCAGCTTTCCATTGTAATATAACCACTTTCAAGCTTTTAATAAAAGAAGTTTTCTAGTAAAGAGCATTATTCAATCAAACTTATATCTTAAATATTATAATTCTTGATTAAAGTCTCACTATCTTTCAAAATATAAGACTTGATTAGTGACTATAGTTTGAGGTAGGAAACGAAACAGATCTGTGCTGTGCCTGATTTAAGGAAGGTGTGATTGAGATTAGTAATCTCTGTAAACTGGAAGTTAGAGGAACGCCAGGGTCCAAAACCGACTAAGTTCAGGTAACGGTCGAAACTCTCTAATTAAGTTTCACTTATTTTTGCCAAACATGATGAGCCTATAACCACAGAAAGTATAATATATAAGATATAAGTAGTAGATTGTGATAACTAGTACCAGTAAAGTCTTTATAAGAAGCTAAATCGAACATATTTCGTGAAAAAAAATCCTAAAAATAGCTTATTTGCTTAGCTAACCCTTCTCAGGAGCTTTTCTGCAATTTTCAAAAGTTCAAGGATTAAATTATAAATAAAAAGCACCATAAAGTCACTTATACTAAAACTGGAGGTACCAAAGTTTAAAAATTTTCAAAACCTGGTCTAACGTGTGAATTCGCTAAAACTGGAGGTACCAAAGTGTAAATTTTTCTCGAATTGTCCAGCTGGAATTTTTGTATATGTTCCACTCTGTTCTAGCAGTATGATATACTACACTATTTATCTTTGATTTTTTCATGAACTTTTCTTTTTTAAATTTTTTGGCATTATTTACTTAGTTCATTAACATATTTTATTAAACTAGCTTTAGTTCACACAATTAAAATTTTAACATAGAATAGAATAGTTTTTTTTGTGAATAATAGAATACTTTTTTGTGATTAAACTTTCCATATATATTTTTTAGTGAACAAGATTAATTTTTACTGACCAGTAGGTGAGTCTTTAATGAACAATAGGTTATTTTGAAGCAAATTGGAATAACTTTGATGGAGCTTGATGTTGTGAAATTCAAGATTTTAAATTTGCTGATTTTTCTTTTTTGATCCAAGTTTATCAAATTATGCATCCATATTCATTTATACATTGTTTTGGTGTAAGATGTAATAGCGTTTAGTGTATATAGAACGGTGTTTCAATGTATATTAAAATGGTATTTGGTATATAATAGAATAATATTTAGTGTGTAGTAAAACATTATTCAGTGAACTATAGTTTGACTTTTAGTATATATTAGAAAATGTGTTTTTAGTAGTATTATACATTTTACTATTTGTTTTAAATTTTTTTGTGAAATTTTTGTTTTAAATTTTTTGCAATATTTCCTCAATTCATTGACATAGTTTATTAACCCAAGTTTATTCACACATAAAAAAATTTTAATGTAGAATAGAATAGTTTTTGGGTGAACAATAGAATATTTTCGTGTGATAAAACTTTTCATAACTTTTAAGCGAACGATAAATTAATTTTTAGTGAATAATAAGCTAATTTTTAATGGACAACAGGTTATTTTGGACGGAATTGGAATAACTTATAGAGTTTGATATTGTGAGGTTCAAGATTTTAAATGGTGCCTGTTGTTTCTAATATAAGTTTAACAAATGTATACATCCATATTCATTTTTACGCTATTTTAGTGTAAAATATAATAGTATTTAGTGTACAATGGAACAATGTTTTCGTGCATAATAGAACAATGTTCAGTATATGTTGTGACACTATTTAGTGTACAATATAATATTGTTTAGTGAACTATTATCTGGCTTTTGGCGTACATTAGAATATTGTTTAGTGTAAATTTTCAATTTTTGTTGTGGACGACTTAGCTATTTTTATTCATCATTAGAAAACTTTTTAGTGAACAATTGAGCACTGTTTAATGAACAATATAGAAAGGGAGCCTTGGAGCAGCAGTAAGGTTGTCTCCATGGGACCAAAAGATCACGGGTTCGAGCCTTGGAATCACCCACTGACAAAGTCAGGATAGGCTACCTACAATATACCCCTTGGGGTGTGGCCCTTCTCTAGACTTTGCGTGAACACGGGATACTTGTACACCGGGCTACCTTTTTTTAATGAACAATATATGCAAATCTACTCTTTTTCTTAAAAAGATGATAATAGTGTTGTACTATTTTGTTGAGCGTCTAAACAATTGTCTATTGAAAACCTATATAATTGTATATTTACATTTAAATAACACCAACAAGTTATTTTTTTTAAAAAAAATATAAACTAAAATGACGGATAGTATGCATAATCATTTATTGAATATTAGAATAATTTTGAATGCACACTAAAATATGCATCTTTAATGAAAGGTAGAATAATTTTTAATAAACAACTATTTTTGATTTAATGAACATTAGAATAACTTTTAGTATTTAAATTTGAGAAATAGAATATATATTTTGTTGAACAAAAAAAAAAGCCATAAGCAAAATGTTGCCAAAGAAAAAAATTGAAAGAAGATGGAAAGGAAAAGGGTGATTAAGAAAACACTCAAACCACACAAATTATATTATAAGCGTGGGACTATGGACCCGGGCATGCCACTTGTATTTTTTTTTTTTTTTTTGCAGTATCATTTTCAATCTTCTTTCTTCGATTTTCAACTCCTTTTTGTTTGATCTGTGCTGGTTTTAGTTGGGAGATGGAAATCTTTGTTTTCGTTTTTTGGTGATATTTTGGTATTTCCATCACTCATAATTTGTTTTTGATTGTTCTATCATAAGCTCATGTTCTCTCTATTCATTCCAGATTCTTGTCATGTTCGAATTTTAAGATTTTTTTTGCTCATTTTCTGTTGGTTTTTATCAATTGTTGAAAATGTTATGTTCTGTTCAATTTTGGTGAGTTTGGCTCATGGTCACATTGTTTCACTCTCTCTCTCTCTCTCTCTCTCTCTCTCTCTCTCTCTCTTCACGCTTGTTTTTGTTTGTCTAATTTATGGAGTTGAACATTTTATTTTATACATTTGAACAATCTATTGTACTATTTTGTTGAGCTTCTAAACAATTGTCTATTGAAAATCTATATAATTGTGTATTTACATTTAAAGAACACCAACAAGTATGCTTCATTAAAAAATATAAACTAAAATGACAGAGAATATACATAATCATTTATTGAATATTAGAATATTTTGAATGAACACTAAAATATGCAACTTTAATGAAAAGCAGAATAATTTTTAATAAACATTTGTTTTCGATTTAATGAACATTAGAATAACTTTTAATATTTAAATTTGAGAAGTAGAATATATATTTTGTTGAACAAAAAAAACCCACTAAGCAAAACTTTGCCATAGAAAAGAATAAAAAAAAGATCGAAAGAAAAATGGTGATTAAGAAAATGCTTAAACCACACAAATTATATTATAAGCCTGGGCCTATGGACTAGGGCATGCCACTTGTTTTTTTTTTTTTTTTTTTTTTTGCGCTATCATTTTCAATCTTCTCTCTTCGATTTTCAACTTGTTTTTGCTCAATCTGTGCTGATTTTAGTTGGGAGATGGAAATCTTTGCTTTCGTTTGATGTTTGGTGATATTTTGGTGTTTTCATCACTCACAATTTGTTTTTGATTGTTCTATCATAAGCTTATTTTCTCTCTGTTCATTCCTGATTCTTATCATGTTCGAATTTTAAGATTTTTTTTGCTCATTTTCTGTTGGTTTTTGTCAATTGTTGAAAATGTTATGTGCTGTTCAATTTTGGTGAGTTTGGCTCATACTCACGTTCTCTCTCTCTCTCTCTCTCTCTCTGAAGCTCATTTTCTCTCTATTCATTCCCAATTCTTATCATGTTCGAATTTTAAGATTTTTTTGCTCATTTTCTGTGGGATTTTATCAATTGTTGAAAATGTTATGTTCAGTTTAATTTTGGCGAGTTTGTCTCGTATTCAGATTGTCTCTCTCCCTCTCTCTCTTTCTCTCTCTCTTCGCACTTGTTTTTGTTTGTCTAATTTATGGAGTTAAGTATTTTGTTTTATATATTTGAACAATCTATTGTATTAAGTTGAGCATTTTCATTTACTCACTTGAACATGTTTCGGGTCTATAGGCCCGAGACCTTAATATAAGCACTGCTCCAAGCACACTTTGTAGAATGTGTATTTGAATTTTTAACCCATGACCTTCGGTGCCAAATTAGGCTTCCTAATCAACACTCCACGCCTGCAATATTGCTAAAATTTGCACAAGAGAAATACTTAACTCTATCACTGTGTGTTGGGCTGACGTGTTTTATGTCGATTGCTTGAGCTTGGCCTGCAAGCATATACAGTATTTCTGTATCCATGATTGTTCAATATAACAACTGCCCAAGTTATATAAAAAACTTCTTCCATCCCAACCAGAATCCAGGAACAACAATATTTGACGTAAGGTTATATGACTTCCATCCCCAAAACTTGAAAGTGAAAATAAAATTTCAATATGCTAATCGTAATTGATCTCGTACATTTAAGTGAAGTTAGAAACAAATGCATCAAGGTTTTTATGTACACACTTTCATATAATTTTTGATCACATAGGCAGAGGATATATGGAATTGTACAAAAGCAAGACACGTCGATGGATCCAATTTGAAAAAGACTGAATCTGTATCTACAACCATCTCACTCGGTCATGCAGATTTTGATAGGCCTGCAAGAAGAAAACAAAGTAAAACATTGAAGGAAGAAGTACTCTGTCAGTTGAGCTTTCCATTGTGCCACTCAGCCAGTGTTGAAACACAATATTCAAATGTAAGCTCTCGAATGCTTTTGGCTAGGTTAAAGATTTTAGAATTTTCTTAATTGTAGGTGCCATGCAACAATCTGTACATCCTGTAGCTTTAGCGATTAGTTAATGCCAAGTATGAGTTTCCTAAAATAACAGTTTTTAATCATACATAGTATAACTCAGAACAAAAACTTAAGTCATAATAGGCATAAATCAGTGGACTACAGAAATATATGCAAAACAATGATTAAGACTCAAGCTCTGCGCAAGTTCGATAAGTCCAACAGCCAGCCATGTTAGATCATTTCCGTGCTGCTGGACCCTATCTTGATGGAATCTTTATTTCACCAACACATTAGATACTTGACATTGGCACGAGTGTCGACATTCGGTAACCTCAACAATCAAATTTTTTCCGCAAATCATGAAGTCTGACATTGAGGGGCATCCCTATGTTGGATAATTTGTGGCTAAATCCATGTAACCTGGACAAGAAATAGAAGATGAATAATGAAATTTAGAACAACTTTCATCCTTGCCTAATACTTTTGAATTTTGACATCCCACATCAACAACGACAAGGACTTAAAATGCTTACCTAATACTTTCAAAGCTTGACTTCCACGTCAACACGAACAGGGAGATCAAGCTGCATCAATGAGTCAACAGTTCGGGCCATTGGGTATAGCATGTTGATGAGACGCTAGTGTGTTCGAATCTCAAAGGGGAATCAGGCATCTTTGTTAACATGGGGTGACTTGAGCACACAGTCGGTTAGGATATTAATATTTTGTGGTAGATTTAGTTTCTATGTTGTAATCAAACTATGATTATTATCTTTCCTATTTGAGTTAGAATAGGATAGTTATTACTTAATGTCCAAGATAGGGTTTGCGTGGCTTGGCATGGGGGATATACATATTGCATAGGATTGCTCGAGATGATATGACAAAGAGAGGAAGAACACAAAGGGCACACGATTGTGTGACCCCTAAACCGAAAACCTTAATTCCTAATTGTTGTCTGCATGGTATCAGAGCCACCATTATCATAAATACATCAACTCGCTTTATTCACTGTCATACAACTAAATCGTGACTAAAGATGGAGAGATAAAGAGGTTTGTGATAGAACCCTACTCCCCATATTACCTTTATCCTTCCGATGGGCTAAGGGTTTTGATCACAACCGAAATATTTGACAGTGAAAGCTACGATCTCTAGGAGAATGCGGTACAAACTGCATTACAGGCGAAAAACAAACTCGGGTTTATTAATGGAACCCTGGACAAACCAGAGAAAAACGAAGGAGATTTCACCGAATACCACGTCTGGGATATCGTAAATTCAATGATACACTCATTGCTTCTCAATATCATAGAAAAGAAATTACGTCCGAGCGTTGCATATTCCGAGACAGCCAGAGCGATGTGCGAAGACCTATAGAAAAGGTATGGCGTAGCAAGTGCGCCTAAAATTTACCAACTAAAAGCTAAACTTTCTAACCACAGACAAGGAGGGATGAGTGTGGTAAAATTCTATTCCAAGTTAAGGGGTCTTTGGAGTGATCTTGACAATCATGTCAAGATTCCTCACTGTACCTGTACCGGGTGCAAGTGTGGAGGACGCAAGTGTAACTTAGCGGCCAGAACAATGGCAATGTTTGAAGTAGACAAATCATATTAGTTTCTCCTTGGTCTAAATGATGATCTCTGCCCTCAAATTCGCGGTCAGATACTTGCCATGGAGCCTCTTCAGCCTTTGGAAAACATCTTCAACATAGTGGCTCAAGAGGAGCAGCATAAGACGCTCATGGTAGGACGTAACTACTGAGTCGAGACCGTCGGAGCATTTGCAGCAGTTGGACGAGCAGAAAAACCAACATGTACTCACTGTGGAAAGTACGGACATCACGAAGATGAGTGCTTTGAGCTAATCGGATACCCTGCTGGCTGGAGCTCATGCAGCAGAGGACGAGGTGGACCCGCAAATCATGGTGGACGCGGGGGTCGAACAGGTGCAGGAAGAGGAAAAGGGGCTAGACGTGAACAAGCCCTCGCAATAGTAGCGGCCCAGACTGCAGGCCCCTTTGCACAGCAAATGGCAAACACGGAGTCAGGCCTAGTTTCTATTCCAGGGTTAACCAATGAGCAAGTACAAAGGTTAATGTCACTTATCAACACGCCGAAAAATGGGTATGAAAAATTATCATGTGAGCTTCCATGGATTATAGATAGCGGTGCTTCAAAACATATGATAGGTGATGTAAATTTGATATAGGATCTCGAGTCCATAAAGCCCATTCTGATAGACCTTCCCAATGGGGACCAAATGGTGGCAATTAAACAAGAAAAGATGGAGTTGGGAAATATGAATCTTAATAAAGTATTATATATGCCAAAACTCACTTGTAATCTCATCTCAGTCGCAAAGGTTAGCAAGGAATTGAATTGCACAGTGACTTTCTCTGACAATTTTTTGTGCATTACAGGACTTCAAAGATGCTGATTGGAGCGAGTGAACAACGAGATGGGGTTTATTTTTACGAAGGGGCACTAAAGAGGAGACAACTTAATACAACACAAACTGGTAATCTTTGGCATAAACAGCTAGGACATTCGAGAGGCGAAGCTATGGACGGTTTGTTTAAAAGTATGGGTTTTTCTGATTTTATGAGTAAGAATTTGGAAATTTGTGAAGCTTGTTTACGAGCCAAACAAGCTAGAACTCGGTTTTTCAATA
This sequence comes from Carnegiea gigantea, assembly GCA_029747015.1. Classification (NCBI taxonomy): domain Eukaryota; kingdom Viridiplantae; phylum Streptophyta; class Magnoliopsida; order Caryophyllales; family Cactaceae; genus Carnegiea; species Carnegiea gigantea. The sequence goes on from JAKOGI010001125.1 coordinate 75,344, forward strand.
GTGAAAATAAAGCTGAAAATTTGTTTAAATTGGTACATTGTGATATATGGGGGCCATATAGAATACCTGCTTCATGTGGTGCACATTATTTCTTGACTTTAATTGATGATGCAAGTCGTACGGTGTGGTCATACTTAATGAAAGAAAAGAGCAAAGTTGGACATTTTCTAAAAATTTTTGTTTCCATGGCCAAAACTCAATTTGGAAAGGTAGTTAAGGTGGTTAGAACTAATAACGGGCTGGAATTTGAATCAGGACCTATGAAGAGTTTTTATGCAGAAAAAGTAATAGTACATCAAACTACCTGTATTGAAACCCCTCAACAAAATGGGAGAGTGAAACGAAAACACAGGCAAAATTTGAATGTAGCAAGAGCACTACGTTTTCAAGCCAATCCTCCACTATATTTTTGGGGTGAATGCATTCTTATTACAGCATACCTGATTAATAGAAGACTCTCAAGACTTCTTCAGGGCAACTCCCTATGAAGTACTTTTCCATCCAAAGCCTCATCTTGACCATCTTAGAGTTTTGGAACTTTGTGCTTTGCCAAAATCATGTAAAAGGATGAGACAAATTTGCATCCCAAAGTAGGAAGTGCGTTTTATGGGTGACCTTTATGTTAAGAAGGCATGACGACTATATGATCCTGAGAGTTATGAATATTTTGAAAGTAGAGATGTAATCTTCTATGAAGAAGTTTTCCCTTTTCATAAGACAAGTGTAATCACTAGTAAGTCAGAAGCATTAGAAGCAATCTCATAATAGCCAAGTTACGTGTTTGAAGAAGGATGGGATAGCATGAAAAATCAAGAAGAATAGACCGAAAATGCTCCAACTGAACTGGGTCAGCATGTATCAAGGGGGAGTAATATGGGCCATGACATAATGGACAAAATAAAAAATGAGATGGAGAAGCATGCAGCCTAGCTACACCAGAGGGCCTTGGGCCGTTGGAGCAAAATGACAGCCCAGAAGATAGGGGGAGCCCAACAGCACCATAGCCCAACTCCAATTCTTCACCAGTCCAAACGCCTTCAGGCCAGGACGCCAGTACAGATGGTGAGGCAAGCCACGATTCACAAGCAACTGTTGAGCCTAAACGGGCCCAAAGAAACCGAAAGCCACCAGCCCATTTGGATAGCTACGTCTGTTATAGTGCCCGATATAAAAACCCTATCTCGGTTGATTCATCACCTTTAAACAACACCTCAGATACACAGTTTCTCTACATAATTATGTCACTTGTACAAAATTTTCTGCTACTCATAAAAGATTCTTAGCTAACTTTGCAAGAGCTATATAACCAAAACTTTATCATGAGGCAGTGAAGGACCCCAACTAGAGAAAAGCAATGGCTGAGGAAATAAGCTTTGGAGAGCAATGATAAACGATCACTCGAAGCTCTTCAACCAGGAAAATGACCTATTGCTTGTAAATGGATGATCTATAGGATAAAGTATAATTCATATGGTACCATCCAAAGCTACAAAGCGAGATTGGTCATACAAGGTGAGCTTCAGATCGAAGGGTTTGATTACAATGATATGTTTGCACCAATGGCAAAAATGACAAACGTCAGATGCTTTCTATCAGTAGTGTCTGCCAAGAGGTGGGAACTTCACCAACTAGATGTCAACAATGCATTCCTGCATGTTGACCTTGACGAAGAAGTCTACATGAAGCTACCTCCAGGTTTTAGTGGCATAGGAGAGAAAAAGGTATGTAGGCTTAAAAAGTCTCTTTATGGACTACGACAAGATCCCCATCAATGGTTTGCCAAACTTTCATCCACGCTCTATGAGTATGGATTCATTCATTCATATGCCGACTACTCCTTATTTACTTATCGCAAGGGAAGTGTCTTTCTGTCCTTATTAGTTTATGTTGATGACATCATACTCGCAGGTAATGATTCTAAAACTTACAAGCAGTTTAAAGAATATCTTCACACATGCTTTGGCATCAAGGATCTTGGGCCACTGAAATATTTTCTTGGCATTGAGATAGCTCGTGGGCTAGAAGGCTTATTTCTCTACCAATGAAAATACGCGTTGGAAATCATAGACGAATGTGGGCTTCTAGGAGCAAAACCTGCAGCTTTTCCCATAGAAGGAAATCATTAGTTGGCGTTGGCAAATGGAAAATTACATGCTGACCCGACTCGCTACAGAAGGCTTATTGGTCGCCTGATATATCTCACCATCACCAGGCAAGACTTAAGTTACACAGTTCATATCCTATCCCAATTCATGCGAGCTCCTCGCCACGGGCACATGGGAGCAACCAGGTGAGTGGTTCAATACCTAAAAGGAACTGCTGGACAAGGCATTCTTCTAAAGGGTACGAAGAATCTACAAATAATAGCTTTTTGTGACTCAGATTGGGGCACATGTCCATTGTCTAGAAAGTCTCTTACTGGATATTTCGTGACGTTAGGAGATTCATCGGTCTCCTGGAAAACCAAAAAGCAAACTGCCACATCTCGATAATCAGCAGAAGCTGAATCCAGGTCTATGGTGTTCACCACAAGTGAATTAATCTGGATTTGATCTTTTCTTATGTCACTTGGAGCGTTTTCTACAACACTGATGCAACTATATTATGACAGCCAAGAAGCTCTTCATATAGCAAAAAACTCAGTCTTCCATAAGCGAACAAAGCACATCAAAATTAACTGCCACTTTGTTAGAGAAAAACTAGAAGCTGGAATCTTCAAGCTCTCCTACGTTAGTACCAGACAGCAACCTGCTAATCTCTTCACCAAAGCTCTTGGCAAGACACAATTTCAGTATTTGAAAGGCAAGTTAGACCTTCTTAATCCTCATGCACCAACTTGAGGGATATTAATATTTTGTGGTACATTTAGTTTCCATGTTGTGATCAAACTATGATGATTATCTTTCCTATTTGAGTTAGAATAAAATAGTTATTACTTAATGTCCAAGATAGGGTAGGCGTGGCTTGGCATAGGGGATATAAACATTATACATTATTGCTTGAGATGATATGACCAAGAGAGGAAGAACACAAAGGGCACCCAATTGTGTGACCCCTAAACCGAAAACCTTAATTCCTAATTTCTGTCTACACAGTCTACTCTCATCTTTGTTGGCAGTGGCACAGGACCCATGGGTTTTGTATTTGTGGTCCTTACAGCCTCCATTATTTGCTTGCATGAGTCCTCTAAGACCTTGGTTTGATTCAAATTTTTTGCTTTGGAGCCATCTGAAAGTACAAAAATCATGTCATAAACCCACAATGCATACAACACTTGACCAGAAGCACACCATGATGTTACTTAAACTCTTTATTTTACCCTCACATACTTGGAGACACAACAATGAAACATGGGTATGTCCAGTGGGACCCTCGAACACTACAAATTAGGCTAAAGTGTACAAAACTTAGTTTAAAAAGCATAAGGCGCACTAAGACATTTAGGATCCCAAGGTGTAAGGCGTAAGGCGAAGGCGCCTTACATCCATAGCATCATGGATGCGAGGCACACTTCTATACAAAAAAATTTTAAAGTCTTTCACATTTTATAAAGCATATTTGGCATAAACAAGTTAAAAATGCATTAGAAAAGTGATTGGACATGAATATAACTACTAACACTGCAAATAACTTTAAGATATGTTATTTTATCAACATAATTCTCTAACACACACACTTACTGTACAAGAATAGCTCACCTTTTAGCTCCCAAGGAAGGAAAAGAAGAAAAAAGGTAAAGGTAAGGCTAAGAAAAAGAAGGAAAAGGGAGAAAATATAGTCTTGCATCCTTGAGGCGCACCTTACCCCTCTGATGCGGGCTTTTTTAAACTAAGGTACAAAATTTCCTGAAGTTTGGCACTTAAACGCATCTCTATAATTGACAACGCCCAATCCAAGTGTCATAATAACTTGTATCTATCCACTCCATAGCAAATCTCACATATCATTTCAACCTACCAATCTCATGATAGTACTCATGAACCCCTTATTGTGCAAATGGCATCCAAAGAGGTATAAGCCCAGACTAGTAGCATAAAGTGACGCGCAAATGAAGTTATTGATTATGAAGAATTTTTCCTCTCATGATCAAGATGAACTGTGTTCAAGAAAACATGATATGACAATCCCACTTCTTTCAGGCATTGAAGCTGCAAGGTCTAAACAAGAATCTTTTGCTGCAAAATGAAGTATGCGATGGACACATTACAGCCAATAGCCATTGATAATGTCCAGATACAAGTTTGTTTGTGAGCCAAAATGAGAAACCCAAAGCACAATTCAATGGATTTCATAACTCGTCCTTAGTTTAAAAAAGCGTGCCTAGGGGTGAGTCGACCATATCAATGCCTCAAAAGGGACGAGGTGCGCCTCAACAATACAAAGCTACCTTTTTCACTATTTTTCTTCCTTTTCTTGGTCTTATCTTTACCTTTTTTCTTCTTCTCTTTCTTAGGGAACTAAAAAGTGAGATAAGCTAGTACCATAAGCGGATATTTTAGAGAACTAAAATGATAATATAGCATATCTTAAGGCTATTTGCGGTATTAGTAGTTATATTGATATCTAATCACCTTTTCAATGCATTCGTCCAACTTGTTTTTATAAAACATGCTTTGTGAAATGTGAATGACTTTTAAATATTTTTGCATAAAGGTGCGAGTGGCTTCCATGATGCGTGTACCTTCGCCTCGTATCTCGCACTTTTAAAACTGAGGACTCATCATGATAAATAGAGAAGATTACTTGTAAACCAATTTACTTTGCGGTAACTGGATCCGACGTTATGAAGTATGACTACTTAAGGCAATCCATGTAAATTCCTACAGGTAGTTAAAGCAAGTGTTGAATCAATCTTATGTAAGGTTGTGATGATTACAACACAAATGTGCTAATTATGCTTGGCTTGAGTTGAGTGCTAGAATCATATGATAAGACAGATTGCAAACATCCTGTAGATCAGTTCAAAATATCATGTTTGAAGCTATGTGATAAAATTGTATGTTGAAAGCGATAGAAGTTGCAAACACCCTGAAGAATAGGTCGAAGAAGCTGCAATCATCAAAGTGGATATATGTGCACATCATCAGCAGAGTACAAGAGTCTTTAGAATCTTAGAGCTAATTACTGGTTATACTTGTCTAGATTCTTGTTAATATGTCAAAGAAGAACTTGACTTAACACTCACCTTGAAGGAATTATTTAAGCTGACTCAGAACACTGCTCAGAACAATTGAGCAAACAGGTCTGCAGTGCTCTGAGTGCAGCGAGTGCGAAAATCAGTTTTCAAAGACTTCAAGAGTTTTCCTACTGCCAAAATTCCTAATGTATTTAGGATCTATTTTCTGATAATATTGTGTTTTAGAAAGAGTATTTTCCTAAATAATATTAGTCTCCTAAAAAGATTTTTTTCAAAAGATTTTATCTTATCCTTAAAAGATATGATTTTCTAAAATGATAATTTCTTGAAGGATTTAATTCCTTTTAGGATACTGAGTATTTTCAGAGTTATTATGGAAATCAAGTCTTTGTTTTTTTTGTGGGTATATAAGCACTCGCTTCTCATCACTTCCAAAACGGGTTTTTTAAGGCAAACATCGAGTTTTTTGTGAGCTTATTCTCTGAGTGAAAAACCTTTAAGGAGTGTGCTAAATTGAGTCATTCTTTCTAGCATAATAGGGTCTGTAAGTGTACCTTACATTTAGCTTGGTTAGAAGCATAAAAGTAAGGTGTTCTTCTATTCTTTTCTATCATCAGTTAAGTCTAGGGTGTGCCCGAGTCTTGGAGATTTTTGGATGTGTTATGTGACTCATTCTTAGGTGGAGAATAGTTACGTGTGTGTAACTAGAGTCTCGGGGGAGACTAAGTTATGTGTGTGACATTGTCACGTGTGTTACATAGTATAACGAACTTGGCCCTTGTTAGTGAAAGTGTTTGTTGAAATCCTACTGAGGTAAGTCATGGTTTTTACACCTTCATTGGGCCAGAGGTGGTTTTTCACGTAAAATCTTGTGTCTCCTTTATTTCCGCATTCAAAGTTTTGTTTCTGCCTTACTACAAATACCTCTCCCAACAGGTCTAACGAGTGCTCTAAAACAGAAAAAAAAATTTAAAAGACACAATTTACCCCCCTCTTGTATCCTTATGTGCCTTAAAACTTAACAATTGGTATTAGAGCAGGTTCTAATAAATTAGGCTAACACCTAGAGAGATCCTGTAAGAATGAGTGCACCACAAGGAATCTTGGAAGGTCAATCTGTGACCAGACCTCTATGCTTCAATGGACAACACTACAGTTGGTGAAAAAATCAAATGTAGAACTATATCCAAGTTGAGGTTATGAGTTATAGATGCTCATTGTGAATGGTCCTTACATTCCAGTGAAAGTCACAACTGATGGGAAGACTGTTCCTAAGGAGCCGAAAGAATTCGACTCAGATGATTTTAGAAAGATGGCGAAAAAGCCCTTGGGAAAGTTTGACCCTAGAAGTGATGAGGCAATTTTCTTAGGATACTCTTCACATTGTAAAGCTTCCAAAGTATTCAACAAAAGGACTATATGTGCTAAGGAGAGTGTGCATATATTATTTGATGAAATTAACTCCTTGATTGAGAATGATGTACAGGATGAAGATTTTGATCTTGGACTTGCAAGAAAAGACAATGATAAGATGCTTGAAAATGAACCACTTACTGAAGTTAATGGTAAGGAAAGTGGGCAGGAAGTAGACCAATTAGGAGGAAGCCTGGCTGACCCTGATAGGGACCGAAACCAGCCCACGCAATCCCAGACTTCTCTGACTGATCTGGGAACAGGCTTCTGACCTGATTCCACATCTGTTCCTGCAAACAGCCAGGAGAAAGTGAAAAGTGGATCTATGGATCTTTTCACTTCACGACCCAGGAAACACCAAAGCTTGCATCCCCTTGACCAAATTATTTCTGATATTAATACAGGGGTGCAGACCAGATCTAAACTCAGAAAGTTTTGTGCTTTCTATGCCTTTTTATCTCACATCGAGGCAAAAAATGTTCATGAAGCTCTTACAGATTCTGACTGGGTTATAGCCATGCAAGAAGAGTTTCATCAGTTTGAAAGGAACAAGGTCTGTCATCTTGAACCACAGCCTAAGAACAGAACAATTATTGGAACCAAGTGGGTATTTAAAAACAAGTTGGATGAGTTGGGAACAGTCACTAGGAACAAGGCCAGGCTGGTGGTCCAAGGTTACAATCAAGAAGGAGGGATTGACTATGAAGAAATGTTTGCACCTATCGCAAGGTTAGAGGCTATTCAAATCTTGATAGCCTTTGCAACCCACATGGAGATAAAGTTGTACCAAATGGATGTCAAGAGTGCCTTCCTCAATGGATATCTTAAAGAAGAGGTATATGTAAAACAACCCCCTGGTTTTGAAAGTCCTGATTTTCCTAACCATATTTTCAAACTTGACGAGGCACTTTATGGTCTTAAACAAGCTCCTACAGCTTGGTATGAATGATTATCAAGTTTCTTAATTGAGAATGATTTTCAAAGAGGCAAGATAGATAATACCTTGTTTCTCAAATCTAAGGGGGAACATGTGTTGATTGTCCAAGTATATATCGATGACATTATATTTGGTGCAACCAACAATGATTTATGTAATGAATTTTCAAAATTGATAAGAAGTGAGTTTGAGATTAGCATGATGGGCGAGCTTAATTTTTTCTTAGGCTTGCAAATTAAACAAACCTCAAACGGAACTGTGATCCATCAACAAAAATATGTCGAGGAACTACTTAAGCGGTTTGAGATGGAATCGGCTAAGCCCATGGACACTCCTATCTCTCCTTTCACCAGATTGGTGATGGATGATGGAAGTCCTTCAGTTAATGAAAAATCATATAGGGGCATGATAGGGTCACTCCTATACCTAACCGCTACTAGACCTGACATTGTTTTCAGTGTTGGTCTGTGTGCCCGTTTTCAGTCAAATCCAAAAAAAACAACCTTGAAAGCTGTAGAAAGGATTTTTAGATTTTTGAAAAACACCTCTGATCTGGCACTATGGTATCCACGTCGATGCAACTTTGACCTCATTGGGTATGCTGATGCTGACTCTGTTGGATTTTTAGTTGATAGAAAAAGCACCTCAGGTATGGCTACTTTTCATGGGCCCTGTTTGGTCTCTTGGTCTACAAAGAAACAGCACTCAGTTGCCATGTCCACAGCAGAAGTCGAGTATGTAGTGGCTGCTTCTTGTTGTGCTCAATTGTTGTGGACACGGCAACAACTCAAGGATTTTAGTATTGATATGGGATGCATTCCCATATTTTGTGATAATATAAGTGCAATTAACATTGTCAAAAATCCGTGTCACCATAAAAGGACTAAGCATATTGATTTATGTAATGAGTTTTCAAAATTGATGAGAAGTGAGTTTGAGATGAGCATGATGGGCGAGCTTAATTTTTTCTTAGGCTTGCAAATTAAACAAACCTCAACCGGAACTGTGATCCATCAACAAAAATATGTGGAGGAATTACTTAAGCGGTTTGAGATGGAATCGGCTAAGCCCATGGACACTCCTATCTCTCCTTCCACCAGATTGGTGATGGATGATGGAAGTCCTTCAATTAATGAAAAATCATATAAGGGCATGATAGGGTCACTCCTATACCTAACCGTTACTAGACCTGACATTGTTTTCAGTGTTGGTCTGTGTGCTCGTTTTCAGTCAAATCCAAAAAAAACAACCTTGAAAGCTGTAAAAAGAATTTTTAGATTTTTGAAAAACACCTCTTATCTGGCACTATGGTATCCACGTGGATGCAACTTTGACCTCATTGGGTATACTGATGCTGACTATGCTGGATTTCTAGTTGATAGAAAAAGCACCTCAGGTATGGCTACTTTTCGTGGGCCCTGTTTAGTCTCTTGGTCTACAAAGAAACAGCACTCAGTTTCCATGTCCACAGCAGAAGTCGAGTATGTAGTGGCTGCTTCTTGTTGTGCTCAATTGTTGTGGATACGGCAACTACTCAAGGATTTTAGTATTGACATGGGATGCATTCCCATATTTTGTGATAATACAAGTGCAATTAATATTGTCAAAAATCCGTGTCACCATAAAAGGACTAAGCATATTGATGTTCGCCATGACTTCTTAAGAGACAATGTTGAAAAGGGCTTGATTTTAATGAATTTTTGTGCCACTAATAAATAAATTGCTGATATTTTTACCAAGGCACTAAGTAGATATCAATTTAAAAGGAATAGGCTTGAATTGGGTTTGATTAAAAGAACTTAAACGAACTTCATCAATCCCCAAAGATTGACTGGTAAGGTCTTAGGACAAATAAATTAATTCAATGGATGTATTCAACTTGTTGTGCAGTTAATTGCATATGTGTGGAATCTGATATGGCTGACAGTCATTGAGGTCTAATGATACTGTCCTTATTGTCCTTTGATACTGAATATATAACAGTCAAAAATAGGCGCTAAGAACAGATCGGACCATTGGTTGTGTTATATGTTATCAAGATACCATATTCTTACGTGTGTTGGGAATTGGATTTTTCTTTTATTACACCTCCTCTAAAAATTGCAGCTTTTCCCAAGGTGTAATGATTTCTTGGCATGCAAATTCCTTCTCTCTCTCTAAAACTAGCGGCCAAAAGAAAGGGGGCGAGGATTTTTTTTTTTTTTTTTTTGAGAATTGTGGTCAACCCTTTTCAAAGCACTTTCCGTTTCTTCAACCACCTTTTCTCCTCTCCTTAAGCACCCCGTTCTCCCTCCTCTTCCTAAAACCCTCAAAACCCTAACTCCTTCCTTCTTCAAGCTCTCCAATGCCATGAATTCCAGGCAATGGTGAGTCCTCACGTCGCAAATCACGGCACCCCCGCTCACTTCGAGTCGTGCAATCAAGATAACGAGAAAGGACGCCGCTCGATCTAATTACGGGGTCATCATTATCGCCGGCGGCAGCTACTCCGACACCTACGTATGGTGTTTCTCCCTTCATCTTTCAATTTCTAAAAAGTGTTGATTTGAGGTCTATAGGAATTGAACTTGACGCCATATCCCCCGTTAAGTCAGTTTTGCGATGGGATTTGATGTTGTATGAACCACATATGACTGAGCCGAAATTCCCTGAAAACAATGAAGAATTTGTGATTGTGGAGGATTGGGTTGAAGAGCCAAACTTGAATGATGATCGTGTGTGTGATATTGAAGAGGATGAGCCTCTTATTCGGTTCAAATGAACCGTGAAACTAATCCCAAAAACAACTCCTCAAACAGCGCCCAAACCACCTATTTGCCGAGTCAAAACCACCACCAAACCCAATGTGCCTCTCACCCTTACCCTGCGGCGGCCTCGTACTCAGAATGTGGGTCCTGTCATCCTACTGGACCTACCCGAGGACAAGGTTGCTAGACCTTTAAAGAAGCCTAAATCCACTTCCCAAACAATGTCCAAATTACCTGTGCAAACAGCCTTCCAAACGCCTTCCCCGTCTGTGCCCTCGAAGAAACGTGCCCCGAAACGGGTTTCTCCAGAACAGGGGTCTAACCTGGGTGAGAGAAGTGAGGAACCCTCGAAAAAAAAATCAAGAAAGTCAATGACCCAGGGAGAAAGGTATAGTCATTTCCTGCAGAGAGCCGTGGTGCGAGGGAAGATTGTGAAGGTTTTATACTTCCAAGACCAGGGCTTAGAGGTGTTCTTGGACAAATTGCGAGCACAGAGTTAGCTGGATACATTTACCAATACTAAGAGGGGCTGCTCAGTACCTAAATTAGCGGAATTTTATGCCAATTGTGAGGTCACTAATGAGATAGTGACTAGCTCTGTTCACGGTCGGGGACTTTGTTTTGATACTGATAATCTGGGAGCTTGGCTTGGGGTACCCTCTAAAGGGTTTGATGTGTATGTAAGGGAGGATAAAACTGTGCTGAGCAATGACCAATTGTTGGATCTCACCAGAAAACTAATCCAACAACCTGGCATAAGTGCACAGCGGTCTGTAAGAAAGGGGGAAATACAGCCTTTACATCAGTTGTTATTCTGGTTTGTCATTAAGAATTTGATTCCTTGGGGGCAGGGATGCAATCTTGCGGACTCTATGGACATGTACGTTACTGACCTTCCCAATCGGAGAGAGCCAATTAATTTGCCTGCTATCATGATTAGTCACATTGGACGAATTGCCAACACTTCTAGAAGCCATGATCTGGGCTATGGTTTTCTTTTGACTTCGGTATTTGAGACTCTGGGGATCCCTTTGCAAAAGAGAATGGGCTTTTAGGTAACCAATAAAATAGGGAGCAATACTTTACTTGGGTGTGGGTTCCAGATTAAGAAGAGTGATGGAACCGTATTAGAACAAGGACCCAAAACACCCTTTGACCCTGGTCCCCATCTTGTTTCTAGTACGGCAGTATCGTCTAGCACTACCATGGTTACGACTCTCGTCTAGGATCAGCTCCATCTGAAGGAGGAGATTGCTGAAGTGAAGCAAGCGCTGACTGAAGAAAAGGCCTTGAATGCGCAATGCCATGAGGATATTCTTCATGCCCTCTCTGCCCTCACAGCTAAACTTGCTCCATCCTCCTCTTCTCCCTGATTTATCTCTGTTTTTATTTGCCCTGTTCCCATCAACACTGTTCGCCTTTTTGGTTGGTTAATCTTGATTCTACATGTGATTAACAATTGTTGCATCTATTTTTAGTTTGGTTTGGTTATGCCATGCCCTTGCTTGCTATTGCTGCTGTGTGTTTATGCGTAACTGGGATGGGCAATATCATTATGTACCATTTACCTGACTACATCATGGATGATTTTTCCTCATTACCTGTGGTGGTGAGTGCATCCCCACTGACTTTATGCATGTGGCCTCCTAGACCTTTTCGATGATGTCAAAAGGGGGAAGACAAGTATGATCATGTTCCAATTAAATCAGCCGGTTTAAGTTGACTTCCTATTCTTATGTATCTCTCTTGTGTGATCTAGATATTTTGAACTAAATTTAGCACTAATGTTTTTGCCCTCTACTGTGAATCACCTTTGATGGTCATTTGGTTTGTCATCATCAAAAAGTGAGAATTTGTTGAATCAATCTTATATAAGGTTTTGATGGTTATAACCCAAATGTGCTAATTATGCTTAACTTGAGTTGAATGCTAGAATCATGTGATAAGATAGATTGCAAACATTCTGAAAATCAGTTCAAAATATCATGTTTGAAGCTATGTGATAAAATTGTATGTTGAAAGCGATAGAAGTTGCAAATACCCTGAAGAACAGGTCGAAGAAGCTGCAATCATCAAAGTGAATATATGTGCACATCATCAGCAGAGTACGAGAGTTTTTAGAATCTTAGGGTTAATTATTGGTTATACTTGTCCAGATTCTTGTTAATATGCCAAAGAAGAACTTAACTTAACACTCACCTTGAAGGAATTATTTAAGCTGACTCAGAACACTGCTCAGAACAATTGAGCAAACAGGTCTGCAGTGCTCTGAGGGCAGCGAGTGCAAAAATCAGTTTTCAAAGACTTCAAGAGTTTTCCTACTGCCAAAATTCCTAATGTATTTAGGATCGATTTTCTGATAATATTGTGTTTTAGAAAGAGTATTTTCCTAAATAATATTGGTCTCCTAAAAAGATTTTTTCAAAAGATTTTATCTTATCCTTAAAAGATATGATTTCCTAAAATGATAATTTCTTGAAGGATTTAATTCCTTTTACGATACTGAGTATTTTCAGAGTTATTATGGAAATCAAATTCTTGTTTTTTTGTGGGTATATAAGCACTCGCTTCTCATCTCTTCTAAAATGGGTTTTTCAAGGCAAACATTGAGTTTTTTGTGAGCTTATTCTCTGAGTGAAAAACCTTTAAGGAGTGTGCTAGATTGAGTCATTTCTTCTGGCATAATAGGGTCTGTAAGTGTACCTTACATTTAGCTTGGTTAGAAGCATAAAAGTAAGGTGTTCTTCTATTCTTTTCTATTATCAGTTAAGTCTAGAGTGTGTCCAAGTCTTGGAGATTTTTGGACGTGTTGTGTGACTCATTCTCAGGTGGAGAATAGTTACGTGTGTGCAACTAGAGTCTCAGGGGAGACTAAGTTACGTGTGTGACGTTGTGACGTGTGTTACATAGTGTAACGAACTTGAGCCGTGTTAGTGAAAGTGTTTGTTGAAATCCTACTGAGGTAGGTCGTGGTTTTTACACTTCTATTGGGCCAGAGGTGGTTTTCCACGTAAAATCTTGTGTCTCCTTTATTTTCGCATTCAAAGTTTTGTTTCTGCCTTACTGCAAATACCTCTCCCAACAAGTCTAACGAGTGTTCTAAAATAGAAAGGAAAAAATTGAAAGACACAATTCACCCCCCTCTTGTGTCCTTGTGTGCCTTAAAACTTAATAGCAAGGCAGAGAGACACTTAACAAGCAAAAGTTCAATCCTTTTGTGAAATAAATTGTCCAAGGGAGAAGATACATTGGCCAATCATAGATGATGATACAAAATACAACACATGATCAAGAAGAGCAATGCTTGGCCAAGGCAGAATATTGCATATATTCTTTTACTCAAAGTTGTAAATGTATAGCACTATTATAATCTTCTAAGGAAGTTGCCAAACAAAAATAGGCCTGAGGTATTCCGTTTCATAATTGGGGTCGTTACTTCAAAATTTTTGTTATGAACAATCTCTTCCTATTCTCTATCAAGTCTCGACTCTCAATTTGTTGTTGTTCAACCAAGATCATTCATCATTCAGCACTCAACAAGTTCATATTTATCAGATTTTCTCAGCAACAAGAAGGCTTTTAAGGAAAAATATTAGAGATATATTTTGTGATAAGATTGTATAATCCTTTCCTAATATTATATTATCTTTTTCCTAATTTCTAGTAGCTTATTGGTTAAGTTAGGTTATATTAGGACTCATATAGGCGTGTATATAATCGAGGGACCCAGGGGTGTAATCTTTTGAGGAAAAATACAATTGGCAATTATCAAAAATCACCTAATACAACCTAACTTAGCTAATAAGCTACTAGAAAAATTGGGAAAAAGATAATACAACATTAGGAAAGGATAATATAATCTTATCACAAAATATGTCCCTAATATTTTTCCTTAACAAAGGCACAGGATAGAGAAGCCTAATACCTGCTCAGGATCAGCACTAATACTAATGGCCGAAGTCTTTGATTCTTCATCCTACACAGCACCTCATAGAAAACTCATTAAAAACAAAATTGAAAAAGAATTCACCTGCCATTTAACACGGCACAATATCACATGTAGACCTGGCAAAAACTAACCCGACTCGAAAACCTGACCTAACTCGACTTCGAAATAAACCAAACCCCAAAAACCCACAAAGTTTTGGGTCAAACCTGACCCGAATATTATATCCTTATTTTTTATTTTTATTTAATTTTGCCCCCTTAACAATAATAGTTTTTCATTATAATGAATCGTTTAGAGTGACATTATATAATTATCGCATCTTTTCGCAAATTTGATAATGGTACTCACTCTTTTCCAAACATTCTAGTAAATGAAGTCATATACACCTTATAAATGGAACAATTTAGAAAATGGTTATAAAATATCTAGTCTTACGAAAATTATTTTAGAAAGTATTAAAAATGTTCAAGTTCTTACCATTCTATTCTTAGTGAAATGAATACATCATATCGCATTTTAAATAATATGACTCTGTAATAATCTAAAATTTTGATGTTATAATTAATAAATAATTGTAATATCTTGTGCGTATATAATATTCTTTCATTTGGCTTACATAAGCCTGATATGTTATTTCTACTAGAAACTATGGTTAATAAATCAAATATATTAAGGATTCTTCCCCTAATGGGATTTGAACATTTTGATTTTGTATCACCAGTTAATCACTCTAGAGGTATAGCGGTTCTTTGGAATAACGGTAATATCGATGCTTCAATATTAATAAAAGAAACTAGAGCTATTCATATGTTAATTCATGATCCAGATAAAGTGCAAAATTCAGTCATTTCTGGAATTTATGCTCCGGCGCAACCTAGAGACAAAAATGATTTTTGGAATCATTTAGTTGAACTTAATAATGTTATAGATTTACCGTGGTGCCTAACGGGTGATTTCAATGAAATTTTGTGCCCTAATGAAAAATTAGGAGGCCAGCCTCCTACTACTAATCGATTTCATCGGCTAAATAAATTTTTGTCTGTCATTAATGCCGAATGTGTTCAAGTATCAGGCCGTTTATTTACTTAGAAAAAAAGGACCCACACTCACCTTATTTATGAAAGACTGGATAGAACGATGATTAGAAAAGATTGGGCTACCTTGTATCCCAATGTTTATGAGACACATGGTACATTCTCTTGTTCTGATCATTGTCCTATTATTATGTCGACTCAAGCGCAGTTACCAAAAGTTAAGGCTTTTCCCTTCCGGTTTCAAAATTTCTGGACCAAATATCAAGATGTTGATATTAATGTCTCTAAAAATTGTCGTTATCATCATAATGGAACCAATATATATAGAGTTATGCGGAAACTAAGATGTGTTAAGCAGGATGTTAAAGATTGGTCCAAAAGATTTTTTGAGAATTTCAATGATAAAATCACCAAGAATGCAGCTAAAATAGATTATGTGGAGGAAAGACTAACAGCTCACCCTAACAGTCATTGGTTTAATTCCTAGATGCAACGCTTATTGAAACAACGAGAGAAAATGATGCTGTTTAATCAGAAATACTGGGGAAAATTAGCGCAGAAAGAATGGTTGGTCAACGGCGATAGAAATTCTAAGTTCTTTCATAAACAGGCCAATGCTAGAAGGAAGAGGAAGTTAGTTATGAAATTACGAGATGATTGTGGTATTTGGCTTGATGATCACAAATTGATTGCGGAGAAATTCATTTCAGACTACAAGCAGAGATTCAAATCTGTGCATAACAATGCTAGAGTATTACCAAATTTAGGGCTATCGAAAGTAATTTCAGACCTTGATAATAGTGAACTTATAAAACTTCCAAATTTAGATGAGGTTAAAACTGTCTTGTTCAGCATTGATTCTAATAAGACACCAGGACCGGATGGTTTTGGTGTGGGTTTCTTTAAGAACTACTGGAAACTAATCAAGAAGGACATTTTTAACTGTATTCTTGAATTCTTCACGAATGGTAAAATCCTTAAGGAGATTAACCATACCTTTATTGCTCTTATTCTAAAATCAAACAGCCCTACACAGACTAGTCATTACAGACCCATAAGCCTATGTTCTACAATTTATAAAATTATTTCGAAAATACTTGTCAATAGGTTGAGACCTGTCTAGACTGTCTAGTTTCTCCCTTGCAAAGTGCCTTTGCACCTGGTAGATCTATGCATGATAACATTCTATTAACGCATGAAATTATGCATAAATTTAAGAACCTTAAAACTAAGACTACTTGGGCGGCTATAAAATTAGACATGGAGAAAGCGTACGATAGAATTGAATGGGACTTTTTGCTAAAGTGTCTCCAAGAGTTAGGTTTTCATCCCACTTGGAATTCATGGATCAAACAACGCATCTCTTCAGTTTCATACTCAATCATTGTTAATGATGAACCTAATGGCCTTTTTACCCTGACAAGAGGAATTAGACAAGGGGATCCCCTTTTCCCTTATCTTTTTATCCTATGTATGGAAGCCTTAAACAATATGCTTCTAAAAGAAGCTAATACGCCAAGATCTAGAGTAGGAGTTAAGATTTGCCCTTCTTCTGTCAAAATTCCGTGCCTACTTTTCGCTGATGACTGCCTATTATTTTGCAAAACTAATATAGGAAGTTCTACTAAACTTAAAAGCATCCTTGACTTCTTTTGTTCAACTTCGGGACAATTAGTCAATTACCATAAATCTGCATTGACTTTCTCGAGTAACGCGAGGATACACAAAAACAACTAGTGACTGCAATATTCAATATTCCACATCGAGAGTCTTTGGGTAACTATCTCGGATGCCTAGTTTTTCAAGGCCAGCCTTCTTACTTAACTTTTCAGGAAATTATCAATGAAGTAACTACAAAATTAGAAGGTTGGAAAGCAAACTGCCTATCTAAAGCAGGTAGAACAATTCTCATACAGTCACATTTGGAATCACTCGCAGTACACACAATGCAATGCTTTGAGTTACCATCAAAAACTAGCAGTTACCTAGATAAATGTAATAGAGAATTCTTCTAGAAAAAGTCTCACACAGAAAAAGGCATGCCACTTATAGCATGGGATAAAGTTTGTAGACCTAAAAGCAAAGGCGGATTGGGGTTACGGAAAACAGAAGCCGTTAATAAGGCCTTTCAGTGTAAACTGGCCTGGAAAATACTTACTAATGTTCCTAGTTTTTGGGTCCAATCTATGAGGGCCAAGTACCTACACTCTCCAAACCTATTTTACTGTACACGAAAAAATACGGATTCACCAGTTTGAAAGAGTTTACTGAAATGTAGGAGTCTTCTCCAAAAAGGTATTATCTGGAAAATAGGCAGAGGGGATGAGATCTCCTTTTGGTTTGATAACTGGATCGAAAACAGAAATTTAGTTGAGATCTTGGGTGTGTCCGAAGATAGTATTGCCCACCCTGAAGCTAAAGTTTGCGAATTTATTCGGGATAATTCAGAATGGGACGTTCCTAAACTAAGTCAAATCCTCAATAATCATCATGTTGTACAAAAGATATAGGGTATCACTATACCCATCCATGAAACTAGTGACTCCTTTTGTTGAGGATTGAATAGCTCATGTACCTTCATAACCAAATCAGCTACATGGGCAGCTCATGGCATCCATTCGCATAACTTATCATCATGGTCTTTTAAATGGATTTGGCATATTGACACGTTGCCTAAAATCAAAGTCTTCCTTTGGTAACTTTGTCATAATTCCCTACCTGTAAGAAGTACTCTTCTTAAAAGGGGGCTTAATTTCAACTCAGTATGCCCCTTCTTTCTATGTGATATCGAGTCTACAGAATATCTCTTCAGAGATTGTCAAATGGTCAAAAAAGTTTGGCATCTAGTGGCAAAGCATCGATGGATTCCATCTGCCTTCTCTCCTATAGGATGCCAGAATTTTTTGCATTGTTTAAACAAGATGCATTCCTTCCACAATCCAACCTTGGAACAGAAATTCTCATTTATCTTGTGGAGTATTTTGGAAATCTAGGAATGCAACAGTTTTCAATAATGAAATTTTCAATCCTGTTGCGTGCATAGTTCGAGCAAAAAAAGCAAATGCAGAGTGGCGAATTCGAACTTGTCTGTCGGTTGACCATTTTTTTAGGGGACCTTCTTCTTCCCCTACTACCTCACTTCATCTTGTGAGGTGGCATCCCCCATCACCGAGATTCATCAAACTCAATTTTGATGGATCCCTCATCAACTCATCAGCAGGAGGCTTCATCATCCGGGACTGAACGGGCAAACTTGTGAAAGCATGCGCGCATTTTTACGGCAATACATCTATTCTAGTTGCAGAAGCGAGAGCATTGCGAAACGGACTACGGCTAGCAATTCAGGCTAGATTCAAGCAGATAGCTATTGAAGGTGATAATAAGATAGTGATTCGAGCACTGAAAGGACATATTCAAATTCCTTGGCAAATATCGAATATTATCAAAGATATACATCTATGGCAGACTCAAGGTATTCAATTACTCATCACCCACATTTTCAAAGAAGCAAATATGGTAGCTGACTGGCTTTCCAAATTTGGACACTCAATTACAGCGTCCTACTCTTCAGATATTTATTTTTCTCCATCTCTTAGGTTATTTTGGCAGATGATGTAGTTAGGCGTGCTCTTGTGAGAAGAGGCGCTTAACATCCTTTTAGTTTTATTTACCCTTGTTTAAAAAAAAAATCTAATTGGTCTCAAACTTCATATTAGTGTTAGGAAATAGACTACCTTGTGTTCGTGTTAGGATCGACTAATTAATAAAGTATACATGATTAGGTAATGGTAAGTTAATGAACAAATTATCGAATCATTAAACGGGTTATTAATAGGTGGAATTGCTCCAACCCGTTATCATTCTTTAGATGGGTCGGCCGATGAATGACCCGACCTATTATTAATATTTTAATATAGGACCAACCCACTCAAATGTAACTCATTATCCACCGATATATGGCATTTATATATCATATTGAAAAGTTTGAATATTTTTTGTGTTCTTTTAAGAAATTACAATTAGAATGCATGTTCATTAAATATAGATAATTTTAAGTAATAGATATGTCAATATTTTGATTTTGACAAAAGAAAAATAACTCACTAAAAAGGCGCTCCAAACCCATTGGGTTGACCCGAAATCCGTAAAACCGAAATACACCTGCCTGTATTTTACCTGAGCCAGAAATACACTCGACTCGTATTTTACCCGAACTAGAATACCTCCGACCAGTATTTAACCCGTTCATCCAAACTGACAGGTCTAATCACATATAACATACCCATTAAAAAATTTAGCAAAAAACACTAAATCATAATTCAATAACCAAATAAGGCAAATTCAATTATCATCAAACTTGTCAATTATGCCATACAAATTGGGATTGAGGGCATTTCTCCATTGTATACCAGAAGTAAGATATTCTAACCATGAAAAAGAATACCAAAAATCTAAAATTTTTATATTTTAGTTTACAATAAAGCATAAAACATTCAATTAGCATGCACCCATATAAAATTCTAGCAATCAATCAAATTATTAGATTAACCCAGAGAAGTGCACCGAACTCGAACCCAACACCCAGAAGACCTCCATATTAGTTTTCATTTACACCAAAATTTCTGGTCATTGCAATTAAATGCAACTTACTTCAAATGATTCTCGAGTAGACCTGGCAAAACTGACGTGAGACCTAAAATCCGAACCGAATGACTAGGAGTCATGTCGGATCCGACATCTGAAACAGGCTCACTCGAAAGTGAACTCAAAATCCGAATTGGTCAGAATTGAACAATACACGACCTGAAATTTTTCACAAAATTGCTTATTTGCATGTATTGGACCAAAAATTAGTTAATCCGAAGTCGACCCAAACCGAAGTTCAACCAACCCAAACCGAACGCGACCCGAAACGTCGCTTAACCGAAATATGATCCGACCCATACCTGAACTGAATAATCTATTTATCAAGTCTATTCTGAAGCATCTTCTTGAGATTCCAGGACTTCAGGGGCAGCAGAAGCTCTAAAATTTCTGGTGGTGGGTGATTGTTGAGAACCTCTCGGAAGGGTTCTGAGGTTTGAAAGAGAGTAAGGAGGATAGAGAGCGCAGAATGCAAGTTTGTTGGTAAAGGACGAGGACTTGCTCAAAGAAAAAGTGCAAAATACAGCGGTGGATAGCGAAGATGTAGCCGTTGTTGTTCTGCAATCACAATTCACAAACACACCCTTTCTCTCTCCTCAGTCCTCTCGCTCTCTCAAACAGGGTTTTTTTTTTTTTTTTAAATCTTGAATTGTTCATCTCACTGGAGTCGAGCTATTATTGGCCTAATAAGAAGTAGAGCTATCCTATTACAAATTTTCTCTATTCATAAGATTCGAACTCAAGATCAAAATAAGTACCAAATTATTTGAACTAACCTATATTAATAAAAAAGCTTTTTCTTTCTTACAGTAATTTTTTCCCCTTCAACTTTCTTTTTTTGGGGGACATTTTTTATAATTTTTTGACCCCCTAAAAAACCATCGGTTGAGTGCAGAGAAGAATGTTTCTGGCACTTTTCCCCCAATGGAAAGTTCATAGTAAGGTTGGCTTACCATATGACCCGCTCGATCAAGAATCTTGCAATGGCCTTGTCTAGTGACTCCAAAGTCACTAACCCCTTGAGTAAGCTTTGGGCTCTCAATATTCCCCCCCCCCCCCCCCGAATTTAGATCTTCCGATGGAAGATGTGCATTGGGGCCTTAGCCACTTGCAGCAACTTCGCTAAGCGAATTAGGGACTTTAATATGCCCTGTCATATTTGCGGCGCTCTCGAGGACTCCATCACTCATGCACTCTTCGAGTTCCCCCTCGCTTCGGAGATTTGGGCTTCAAGTCCTTCTCCCTCGGAGTTCTGGTCCAAGCGTTTCCCCTCAGCCTTGGATATGTTTGTGCATGACACCAAAGGCCCGGATGAAACAGGTGAATATTTGGCGGTTCTTTGGGAAGTGTGGAACTCCCGCAACCGGCTAATCTTCAGCCCTCGTGACTTGACTCTCGAACGCCTCGCACACCAAGCTACAGCATTTGTTCATGATTTCCGCAAGGCAAGACTGGATCCTCAACCGCCATCGAATATGCTAGTCGAGAAATGGGTTCCACCACCTTCGGGCGTGCGGAAGCTGAACTTCGATGCCGGCCGTTTGGGCGAGTGGGGACGAGGTCTTGGGTTCGTGGTTCGAGACTCGCTTGGGGATGTGGCCTCAGCTGGTACTTATCAAACTGTTAACTTCCTGGGACCTGAGATTGCAGAAGCCGAAGCCTGCTTGTTTGGTCTCCGCCAAGCTTTGTTAGCTGGCTTCTCCGATACTCGGCTATGGGTTGAGGAGATTCTCAAGTTAGTTGGTAGTTGCTCTTATTATGCCTGGAGTTGTTTAGAAGGGGCAAGAATCGAGTGGTACATGAGGCCGCTCACCTTCAACCTTTTGTTTCCGATACTCGGTTATGGGTTGAGGAGGTTCCGACTTCTATCAAGAAGTTGGCTATGTCGGATCTTTGTATTTGTTTTGATATTAAAGTCAATATAATTCACCCCCTGTTATAAAAAAAAAGGAACAAAAAAGAGGAGGATATTTCTCTCTCAAAAAAAACAAAAAAAAAGAAAGGGGATAATTTTTCATTGGGTCATGTTCGAGAATGGCCTCAAGAGTGGGCGGAACAATTTTACTTAATCTGTTGTTTTTTAATTTTTCCTTTTTTCAAATTAAAGAAAATTAGTTTCATGTTAAAAACTTGGGCAAGTGAACTAATGTGAAGATGTCTCTGTCAAATGTGTAGACTTTCTCAGGCTTCGCAAGACTTTAAGTTTTGAATTTGATATTGGAAAGCCAACCTCCTTGTGTAGGCTTATAAGAAAGAAATAGATACACGTAGAAGTTTAAAATAGTTGGTTATGACTATATATTGGTGGGCAGTTTTTTTAAGTGTTTTTAGGAGTATACATTCCCATTGTTCCAGTGTATATATTATTTATGCGTCTATTTGCTATCTATTAACTTCTTAACATATGTACTCTTAAGAACATGTGTTTCTAAGAGTATGATATAGATATTGATGTTGTTGTCATGTAAATTATAAGTATATGCCGTGTTTTTATAGATGAGCAATTCATAAAATAGATATTGCGATGTATTTTGTTTGTTTGAAAACTTAAAATTGTTAATTTAGTACACTCAACATTCATATATTAAATGTAAGGTTGTTAACAAGATCTTCGGGTGTGAAGAGATTCAAATATTAACAGTCTTATTTGTTAGGAATTCTATGAGTAGAGAGACTAATTCAAAAAAATCTACAAATAAGTTTACATAAAATATTTTGGGCATGTTTTTTTCGACTTATGAGAAATATTTATTAGTCCTTATTACTAAAACATATTGAATCATATTGAAACATGCTAAAATTATTGAAGAAAATATAACTAGATATTTTCAATAAGTGCTTAACAGTACCAATTAAATTGTGCTGAAATATGCTGAATTATATTGAATGCTTATGATAAGTACTTATCATAAGTCAAAAAAAACATGGCATTTGTTGGGGTAAGATATATTTTAAACACATCAGAAATAAATTAAAAAAAATAACAATATTAGATGATGATTATGTAGGATCTGTAAGATTGGGCCTTGTATATTAATCATAGCTGAAGCCCAATAGTTAAAAGATCTAAATTATGTATGAAGCTTCTACCTTTAGACTTTGGAGTACACTCCAACGAAATTACAAAGGAAACTTAGGTCCGGTTGGAAAAAATTAGTTGTTTGAATAGTTGGTAACTGTTTGAACTATGGATAATTGTTTTATTAGCGGATAACCGTTGTACTCTACCGGATAGCTTATAGTTATTAGACTAGCTATTTACAAACAATGTGTTCGACAATAATTGCCATTGAGTTATGTGATTGACATAAAGTGACCAAAAAGAGCATGAATATTATATTTGTCGTGTTACTCATTATTATTATTATTATTATTATTATTATTATTATTATTATTACAACACAAGTGAATATGGTACCACATCTAACACATGCATGCATGCTAAGACACAACATGGAATTGATTGCCAGCTGACAAACTGAACTTCTAGTATTTTACAATTGTATGATTCTGCTTTGTTTTGTTAAGCAATTTCAGTGGCTTATGAGAGAGGGAGATTGTGGCAAAAACACAAACTTTTATATTGAAGGCAACAGTGTAATACAGAAGTAATTTGAATGGCATATCTGGGACAAAAATAGTGAACACCATATTTTGAAATGAAATGTAAACATGATTAACGTTTACAAAACACTAAGCAAAATGTCATATACTAATTCGATATGCTACTTCACCGAACATTCAAAATTTGAGAAAGTATAGTTTTAACTTGTCAAAACACTAAATGCTATTCAAAACGTTGCTGCCGAGTAGGGCCTTAGCCTAGCTACCTTTGGAACTGTCTTAACTCAACTTGCACTAGAGAAAAGCGAGTCAAAATCCCAATCTCAAGCTAAATCTCCCACATGCAGAAAGGAAATATCTCAGAGATAGACAGTGCTTAGGAAGTAAATCTAATCCAGCTAGTGCTAGAATCCTAATACAAAATCTCGTACAGGCCTCCTCTGAACCCTACATAAGAAGTGCTAAAATAAACATCACGAGTAAGCAAATTAAGCTATTCTACATGCAATTAAACTAAGCCCTTCAGTCTGTCTGTTCCTAATTCCTTCTCTGACTTGAGCGTCGGAAGCTCTTTAAGGGAGAAACATCGCTCTAATTCTTTTAGAATTCTTTGTAGGTTCTTGCAGTGGGGATTGCTCCTCTCATGTTGCACCGCTCATAAGTAGGGAAGACATCTTCTCAACCTAGATTGAAATAGATGTATAAGTAAATTTACAACCACATACAAAAATACTACAAAAAGGTAAGACGTGGTAAATTAGCGCAAGACAAACTAATCCAAAAATAGAAAACCCATATGAAAGGCAGTGCAAAGCATCAAAATTCTCAATTTAAAAAATTGAAGCAGTAGGGCAAAGCAATATTCACAATAAAGTAGTACTAATAAGGCCAACCACAGCAATGTCAACTAGAAATTAGCTAGTCAACAATAGCAACAATTACAGGTGACCAAAAGCAGAAGTGAGATATGTTAGTCGTCTAAGATCTAGCACTCTATTTTTTCTTTTTTTTTTTTTTAACCTCCAAAGGCACCTATATCTTGTGTCATGTCCACCACGAGTCTCTAATATCTCATGTCTAGCTAATCACCTCATCCCATTTTTTTTTAACCCTTCCTCTTGCTCTCTTACACTCCGAGAGACTAATCTGATCATACCTTTACACTAGTGCATATGTGCTCCTCCTCTTGATGTGACGAAATCATCTGAGTGAGTCTGAACTCCCTCATCTTATCTTCTATAGGTGGAACTCTTACTTTCTATAATGACCTTATTGTTTGTCTTTTCCAGTCTAGTATGGCCTCATATCTTTCTATACATTTTCGTCTTTACAACCATCAACCCTTAAATTTAGGCCTTCTTAACTGGCCAACACTTTGAACCATATAATAATGTTAGTCTAACCATTACATGATACACTCTGCCATTTAATCTTATGGGCATCCTATTGTCACATAATATCCTGAATACATTCTTCCATTTCTACCACCCTATCCTTATATGGCGAACAATGTCTTCATCGAAGTCCATATTATAAGATTGAATTCAAATATTTAAACTTCTCTACCCCCAACATTATTATCTAGTTCCTGGTGTTGGCTTCGTCTATTATCTTCCCCCTCTCCCTTCTCTTCAATCAAACTCACACTTTAAGAACTCTGATTTTGACCTACTCAATCGAAAGCCCTTAAATTCTAAAGATAAGATTGTTAAGTTCAAGTCAAACCTTAGGAAAAGTCTAATAAGCGAGAGCTTAACGAGATGTATTATCTTGAATTTACGTAGTTGTTAAACTTTAACCCACACAAGTAACGTTATTGAGATTTAATTCACAGTTTACTCTTTAATATGGGTAAATATAGGTAAAACTAAATAGGTAAATGTAGATAAAACTAATTTTTTCATATATATAAATAAAATCTTTATCTCAGTAAACCATGTTGATATACTTGCCAAGCAAACTCGTATGTTGTAGTTAACTCTTTTATAAAGGTAAAAATTTAGGGGTGAGCGGTTCCGAGTACCTATCCTGATAGTTGGAAACTAGACCTGGAACTGATTAAATAGGTTCCTTATTTGTCGAATCTGAAACCAGAACCACAAGTTTCGATTCCACAATTTTGAGAACTGAAACCATAACTGTCGGTTCCGGTTCCGATTCCAAGTACCCACACCAACTATAAACTTTTCAAATTTTTGTATTTGGTACTTATCTGTTGTTAAAAAAAAAAAAAATCAATCATAACACAATATTGGGATTCACTTCAAGGTCTATAAACTATAAAACATCACTTTGTAGCTAACACCTACCAATTAAAAGTAGAAAATTATATTCATTAAGATGCGATGCAATTCTCATTTGTCCATTTGTTAGACAAGATAAGATAATAAATCGAGGTAACAAATTATAAATTTTACGTGAAAGCAAACACAACAAATATAAATTTCAATGAAAGGGAAAATATTTTTTTAGATTTTTTGGTTTGGACTTTATGAAAGATTAGATTGGGACATTTTATGATATAAAAAGATTAATAGAAGAATGGGGTCTATGGTTTAGGTTATGACATTTTTTTTTGTCAAAACAGATTCTCGTTTCCGATTTTAGATTTTATTTTAGGAACTGGAACCGACGAGACAGGTTCCTTAATATTAGGAACTAGAGGCGAAACCGTTTGACCGATTCCGATTCTGGAACTGGATCCATTTGACCGGTTCCAGGGTATCCATCGGACATGCTCACCCATTGATATACTTGGCAAGCAAACCCGTATGTTGTAGTTAACTCTTTCATAAAGGTAAAATTATTCATACAAAATATGTACGAGAGTCAAATGTAGTTACTTCATCTCTAACATAAAGATACAGTCACTAACTTTACTTTCTGGTCACTATTTATTACCAAGCAAGCTCCTAAATAAAGGAACTCCCCTCTTTCATAGTGTGAATACATTAAAGATGATTCATACATTAGCCAATATGTCTTATTAAGTATCAATCTTCAGTTCCTTAAATATTACGAAAACTTTCTTTTTAATATGTTCGGCAGAAATAGAAATTGAAGAGGTGTTAAAAGCGTAATTTTAAATATTGAATCGTATTAATCAATATAAATTGATATATTATGTATTGTCAAATATACAAATGCATATGAAACAAGAAATTAACCACATACAAGCATGGAGCTATTAGAAGTAAATTTTATTACTAAGAACCATCTTTGTCTCACCTCCCTCCCACAAGGCTCTTGCAATGTGTATGAAACATAAGATATATTATCCCTCCAATACATAAAAATTAAGGCAGTTATTCCACCCCTTTTCAAGCTTCCCTTTCATTAACTACCCTAGTGAGAATAAAATGATGTCAACAAAAAGATTCAGCCACATTGCAAATATTTCAACCAAAAAAAGAAAGGAAAAAAGAAAATCCTTCAATTCCAGCTTGGTAATTAGAATGAAAATGAAAAATTAGAAATGAAGAATAATAACCGTCTGCCTCTCCTGCACTCACCTCACTTCCTTAACTACTCATCTTTACTCAAAATCTCTCTCTTCTCAGCATTTCTCAGCCTAAATTTCTTCACCAAACTCACCAAATTCCTGTTTTCAATTCCTCCATCATCACAATCTTTTCTTACCCAGATAAGAAAATTCCATTTCGACATTGCCACTGCTCTTCTCATGATCTCCATTTTCATATTCTCTCTCTCTCTCTCTCTCTCTCTCTGTGACACACACAAAGACATTCATTGATCCATTTTTTTTAGCGTGATAGTAAATTAAACCCTCAAAACCAGAAAACAAGTGAAAAATCCGAGCATTGTTTTGCATTTCTGTGATAATATTAAGTTTGATTACCACCGAAGTGTCACAGGGAAGATAGAGCACAGCGGAACAGAACAGACGCTCCAAGTATTTATTTCTCCCATCCCTTTCACATTTCCTTCAAATCCATCACTACCCACCTCAAATTTCAGCACAATATATCGATTTATCAATTGCCCACAAAAATTCAGCAACACAAAATCGCTAACTCACCTATGCTGATAGCCAAAATATTGGTACTCTGCTTTCTGGGTTCGATGGTTGAGTTTGGTTTGGGTCAAAACAGCGGCAATTATGAGGGGGATAATAATGATTATATTTCATGGGATGATTTCAAAGTTGATTTATCGAGAGATTCAGTGTCGAAAACGGAGATTAAAGGGCAGCAAAATTGGAATAGCAGTGGGATTATAGTGGTGGATAGCAGTGGGCAAACAGGGGACTCTGTTACTGTTCAAGGTGCTGTTGATATGGTGCCTGATGGGAATACTCACAGAGTCAAGATTTTGATTCTCCCTGGAATTTACAGGTAATGCATCATCAATGTTCATCCCCCCCCCCTCTCTCTCTCTCTCTCTCTCTCTCTCTAAAAGAGGTTACAAGTTATTAACAATGGCGGTTTTAGTGTCGAGCATTTCAGGAGCTACGTGGGTATTTGCCACCAAACGGTTACAAATTCTCTCTCTCTCTCTTCCTTTTTAGGGTTGGGGGAATGGGGTAGGAGGAGTAGAAGACCAAGTTCCTCCATTTTAAAGTGAATTCAATTATAGTAGTTGGGAATTGAAGTGATCATATATATGCTACACCTGGGAACAACTAGCGGGGTGTAGCTCACCAAAGTGGCAACTTCTTCTTTGCTGATGAGTAAGAGATGTTTCATCCACCCCTACTAAGGGACACACAATGAGTAAGAGATGAACTAGAATGTGCCATTATTTTTTCACCCCTCTTGAACATTCTGCTTTGTTAAGGTATTTAAGGTCCAATTCAAGAAAAAGAATGATTGATTTTTGCTATGTTTGCAGGGAAAGGGTGGTTGTTCCAAGATCAAAGCCTTATGTTTCCTTGATTGGGCAGGAAAATCAGGCTTCTAACACTGTGATAACTTGGAACAACAAGGCTTCTGATAAGAATAGTGATGGGGTTGAGCTTGGCACTTCTGGGTCTGCTACTGTCGCCATTTTCTCTGATTACTTCTGTGCATCTGATATCACTTTTGAGGTATTTCTTTCTTCCTCCTTCCTAATCCAAATCATTTAGCTAATATTTTTATAACAACAAACTTACTTGCTGAGATCATAATGCAAGTCGTTACTATCAACTTCAGATTTATGAAAACTAATTCATACTCAATTACCTCGAGAACAGAGTGGAATATGACCCAAATCCAATCTGATCCATATAAGCAAATCAACCCAGTTTGATCCTATTTGATGTTTAACCCAAACGCGAGTGACCCATTTGCCAAATGTGGTCACTTTATTCCTAAACATGATTGTCATCATTATAGTATGATTAAACAGGTTAATAATCAACTGCTTAATCATTTGAGGATATTGTTCCCGCTGAGTGCAGAATACAGTGATTGCAATACCAGGTTGGTATGGAATGCAAGCAGTGGCACTGAGAGTATCTGCTGAGAAGGCGATGTTCTACAAAGTCAACATTTTGGGTGCCCAAGACACTCTGTTAGATGAAACAGGATCCCACTACTTTTACCAATGCCTCATTCAAGGGTCAATTGACTTCATTTTTGGGAATGCAAAATCACTATATCAGGTAAACCCATATCACAAAAAACCCGAAAAATGCCTCAAATTTCCATTTCATTTCAGAAGTTGATACTTTCCCCCCGTCTGAAATAGTTTCATTTTAAAAACCCAGAACTCTGTTCTTCATTCGATAGCAAATCGATCTGGGGCGATAGCAGCACACCATCGGAATTCATTAGAAGAAGACACTGGGTTTTCTTTCTTGAACTGTACGATCAATGGTACCGGAAGGATATACTTGGGGAGAGCTTGGGGGCCTTGCTCAAGAGCCATATATTCATACTGTGACATCGATGATATTATTGCACCAGCAGGATGGAGTGATTGGGGCCATCCTGAAAGGCAAATGTATGTTACTATCTGCATTAATCCGTTCTTTATTACACAATGGGATGTTATTCTGAAACAGCCCCGAATGAAAAAGTTTATGCTATTCGCGGTAAAAGGAGTAGAACAGAAACATGATCATAACTTGTAAACTTGTGTGGGTTTCAGAACGGCAGTGTTTGGGGAATTCCAGTGCAGAGGGAAAGGAGCAGCGACAAGCAGGCGAGTAGCATGGGCGAAGTCTTTCAACATTGAGGACGCGCGGCCATTTCTGGATATGGAATTCATTGATGGTAACAAATGGCTA
>JAKOGI010001125.1:107500-166438 GCA_029747015.1 Carnegiea gigantea
AATTAGAAGTTTTGGACCATAAGTTTAATTTTCACCCTTAATTACATCCGTTCATATTAAATTAATCAATTTTGATAAAAGGAAGAAAAAAATAATTGAGAAAAGTATACACATATTATTTATGGAAACATTAAAAGGAAATACGAATAAGATTAAGAATCACTGCATTCTTAAAATATAGTATTCTTAAAATATAATGACCAAAAAATTATTCCTCTTAAAATAATTCAGGCATTATTTCTCTTAAAAATTATTCCTCTTAAAAAAAGGCATGCCATTAAGAGGGAGGCATAATCATATCTTGAGATATAAATGAATCATAGCAAAGGATTGCACTATATCTGTATTCGGTTGTTTATAGCTTTTCATCTCTCTGATGATATATGAATAGGTTGGAGAAATAATATATTTTATATGCTTTAAGAGGAATAATTTTCACATTAACTAATAGTATGCATCATTCTTATTCTTATTAAAGCGTGTCTTCAATATTAACAAATTAACTAGCTATGGGAATATTTAATCTGCCTACTAAGAACTCAGGTAATAATTTATACACTTTAGAATATAGTAAACTTAAGCAATATTTTATACGCTTTAGCTTTTGTGTTCCAATCATTGAAAACTTAGGAGAAAAATTATTCCTCTTAAAATAATATAGGCATTATTTTACTAATATCATTGACACCATTATTACTGTGTGTTCACGCTGGCAATTTACTGTCCAAGCAAGCATTGATCGAGGTCTGCAATATTGATCTTCTTGAATTAAGAACTTCGTTTCTAGTTATGTTATTTTCTTTTTATTCGTTGTCCGTTGTACTTTGATTTAATATTCTTCAATTTGTACGGATCAACATATGGTAAGGAAGATGTCTGCATTAATCTAGGTCAATTTAAAAAATTCATCTTACTTCTCCTCTTTCGTCTTCTTGCTGGGATGTTTTCTTCACTACTACCCCAAATAAAACATCAATCAAATATCATATGATAAACTATTGTGAGAGATTTTGGTGTATTTTTCTTCTGATCTATCATGCATATTCCAAAACATATTCTGGTCCAACTTTAAAAACATTTTTTTAATGGGAAAAAAGAAAGAAAATTTGAGAAGAACATTAAATTTATTTCATTTTCTGCACTATAATTATACTTGCTTGAAGAGATAGAGAAAAAAAAATCATTCATGTACTGCTAAGAACAAAAAAGACAAAGATTTTAAAAGGGAAAAGCATTATTACTATTGATCATTATTAAAATTCTAAAGCCTGAGTTGAGTTCTGAGAAAACCCAAAAAAAAAAAAAAAAAAAATTCAAAGGCTAGGGATATATGAAAGTGAAAGATTGTCCAAGTTAAGGCCAGGTCACCCTCAATTTTATAAGTCTCCATAAAAGACAGCCCCACTATGTATAATCCGTCAAAATAAATTTGTTATGTATTAATACTAATAAAAATAGCTTAACTGACAGTTAGTGGCTAACTATCACATTATTTTATCTAAAGGTCTTAATCACTTAATTTAGTATTTTTTAATAAACTAATCACTTAAGCTGTATTATTTTAATTGATAATAGTATAGATACCGTCAATGTTAATCAAATTATTTTTGGGTATTATGGAGAACTTGCTGCCTATATTATACTATTTATCAATGTTTTCATTATAGATTTTGGTAAGATTTTAGGAATCAAGACGAAGAACATTAAACCTCTAGTGGGTTGGCAATTGAGACACAGTTAGTGATTATTAAGTGTCAAGATAATGTTTCGTTAACTAGACATGATAGTTATGAATCTTTGTTTGGATAATATGTGTGATTTGAAATTTTTATATTTGAATATGCAATATGCTGGAGGTAGATGCAGTACATGATCGATCAACATAAAGCCTAAACATGTAGGCCATGTTTGGTCTATAATTAATTAGCTATTTTTAGAAAAAGTCTATGGTAAAAACTAGCTGTTTCTAAAAAATATGTTGATAAATTTTCATTTATGCCCTTATTTATGAATTAGTTTTTAATGAGATATATGTAATTTTTTCAAACTTATGGACAATTATGTAATTTCCACAAAAAGCTCTTCTCAAAAGGCTAATGAGAATAGCTTTTTCAAAAAGAGTTTTTTGGAACTAAACAGCTATTGCAAACAGCTCTTTACCAAACACCCATTAGCTGTTTGACTTGGTCAAAACAACTAAAATTCTCCCAAATAGCTATTTTTTCCCAACCAGCTGTTGTTACCAAACACCCCATATAGGAGATAAGAAGTTGATAGCATATTTAACTGTAGTTATTAATGTGACAAAGATATGATGTTGTGGCATTTGCTTGAAATTTTAAAAAATACATATAGCTTCTACTATAATTATAGGCAATCTATTCTATAATTCAAAGTTTTTCCCCCCTAAAATTTCTCCCACTTTTCTATGAGTTTTTCCACTTCTTAATTTTGACCTTTATGTATACATTTGACATAAATAGAAAAAAAACAGCATAATTATTTTTGTAAAGGCGTAATTTAAAAATTAAAAAACCCAATGGTAAGCAAACTTCTCGATTAATACATTTTTTAAAAAATTCAATAACTTGGGGAGCTAATTTTTATTTCTTTTGTGTTTGAACTTGACCGTTTCTATCTCCAATGCATTTTAGCTAATTGTAAGCTTTGGAAATAAATCCAAAGAAGGGCATGCGAAGCTTTAGATCTTTTTTTACAGTTTTATAATTTAGTTGGAGCAAGCAAAATGTACTTATCTTTGACAAAATAGTATATCCTCATGTTCTACTTTGCTACGAATTATGAGGTCGAGATTTGCTATCTTTGTAGAGGAGAATCAATAAGCATGGACCTTCTAGATATGTGGACTTGAGATTAGAACTTTAATTTCTCTTTCTCCAACAATAATTCCTTGGGAAGTCTTACTTATGGACTAGAAACTTAGTATTTTAGTCCTTAGGACAAAAATTCGACTATTAGAAGGATCGCAAGAGGTTTGAGACAATATTTATGAGAAATTTCCTGTTCACTTCACATTACAGCAACGGAAGTCCATAGCAGTTCGATGACGGAGGGACCGTGGTGTTAGTGAGGTCAACTTCCCTCCCCCGCTCCAAAAAAATATATATATAGTGCAAGGAAAAAAAGGAGGGATAAAATAAATAAATAGGCAAAAGTTATATGTGAAGATGTCACTAGTATAGTTGCTCAGAGGACTCTTGAAATTTCAAGAGGTCTTATGTTTGATTTCATCTTACCCGACTTTTATTATTTTTATTTTCTCCCTTTAACCCAACGCCACCTCCCCCCCAACTCCATTCATTCATTTCCCAATTTCAGTCGTCTTAGAGTCGACAGTTAGAAAACAAACCCTAGCCCTCTCTCTCACAGTCTGTTTCCATCATTATTACTCTGAATCCATCAGCAAGTTATACTCATTGCTTTGCTCATCAATTTCAAAAACAAAAACGTTGATAGAAAAGGTTTCTCGCTTTGGTTATTTGACTTTGAATGTGATTGGAGATTCTTATAAACATAGAGATCAATATAAAACAAAAAAACAAGAGAAACTTGACGAAGAACTGCGGATGGGTGAGCTTCATACTGGAAAGGGTTTGATTACATCTAGATAATTTTGATGGATTAGGCATTAACGCCCTTTCTTTTGAATTGGACACTTGTATTTCACGTGATGATGAGAGATTCTCTAACTTAAATTGTCCTGGTGAGCTCTCCACAAGGACAACGAAAAGAAAGAAACATTTCCAACCTTGAATTCGTACGATAGAGTTCACTTATCAACATTGGCCAGTGGCCAGATCAAATACTGAATGTTCACTTTCTATTGCGAACCTGCACTAGTATTGTATAGTTATTGTCTATCAATATCATCTTTGTATTGAGTTATGTGGGTCCTTTAGGAGCTGTTTATCTACTTGTAATTGTAAAGATAATGCTACCTACATTACTAATGAATCTCGCCAAACTTTATTTCTCTACATTACCTATGAATCTCACTAGACTTTATGTTCATTGGATCCATGTTGGGTATATTTTGTAATCCAAAAATGCTCATCAATATGCCAATCAGAAGTCCACAACTGACAGTGCTAGGATTTGGCCTTTGAAACTGTTCTTCAGTTGTACCTCTTTTTCATACAATATAAAAAAAGAAAATTTATATTAAAAAGATAGAAATTTCATGTTCACTTCACTTTATAGAAAGGAAAGTCCATAGCAGTTTAGTGATGTACCCCCCAACAAAAAATATAGTGTAGGGAGAAAAAAAGGAGGTGTAAAATAAAAAAAATTTGAGGCAATATGTGAAGATGTCACTGGTGAGTTGCTAAGAGGACTCTTGGAATTTCAAGAGGTTGTAAGTTTGATTTTGAGTTCTTTGGTCTGCATGCCACTTACCTTTTTATTTTCGTCTAATAAGCCACTAAATTTAGATTTTGATCCAATATGTCACTAACAAATGTTTTAGTGTCTCAAATGCCAATGTTGAGCCCCCGCGCAACCGGCTACTACAGATAAAAATTTTTAAAAAGGAAATTGTTTAAAGTTAAAAACCGTGATGTTGAACCTTCCCTCCCTACCTCCTCCCTCCGCGATTCTGATTGCCATATGCCCCCTAACCTAGTTTTTTCTTTTGCTCCACAAACACAAGCAAACACAACCATCATACCCTCCTTTGTTCGACTTCACTAACACACCATCATGATCAGCACCAGCCACCAGGTATCATTAGCCTCCAACAGTGCCAGTACTCACCATCGACACCAAATGTCGTAGCCAGATCACCATCAAAGCTTGAATTAGCACCATTGGATCATCATTAAATCGATGGCGACCAAATGAGCAGAGGACATTTCAAGGTTTACAAATAGAAGTGAGAAGTCGCAATTTGAGAACTGCTTTACTTACCTTAGAATAGGGTAACTCTAAACTAGAATTTTAGGTTTTTAGATATAAATTTTGACTATCTATTTCCCCTATTTTGAATCTTTAGATCTGATTTCTAGCTTACAAATTTCATGGAATTGAATTTCATTTTTGGTATTTTGGAGTTGATCTTGTGATTTTGGGCTTGAAATTTCATGAACTTTTTGGATTGGATTTCGCTTGATGTTCGATTATGCTCACCCTTGTTCTTACTTGTTTACTCTCTGTTTTCCCATTTAGTTTTATAAGTTGTTGTTTGGGTCAGAATGCAAATCCTCTATTTTCATCCCCGTTCCCCGAGTAACCTATTTTCTTTTGAGTTTTGGTCCTGATTCATGGGATGCTTCTATTAATGGAGGTATGTGAGAACTTGGGTTGAGCTTAAACAGCCATGGACCCCTTGTTTCTTCTCCCCCATTTCTCTTTTTTTTTGGGGGGGGGGGGAGTCTGTGCTTGTACCCCTTGTGAACCCCTATTATCGGTGGTCGCTGAGTATGGGTCTTTCACTTGTGATTAATGGATGATTTAATTTAGTTTTTTCATTTTATATTTTTTAACTTAGTTTTTTCTTTTTCCTTTTTTTATAAACATTTTTGGATTCACTTTCATAAACAAAATTAAAATTAATCTTTTACCTGTAGTAGCCAATTGTGCGGGCCCAATAATGTCATTTGAGACATTAAAACATTTGTTAGTGGCATATTAGATTAAAGTGTAAATTCAGTGGTATGTTAGACAAAAATAAAAAGGTAAGTGACATGCTGACCAAAGAACTCATTTGACTTCACCTCACCCTGTTTTTATTATTTTTATTTTTTTTTCCCTTTAACCTCAATTGCTTTTTCCTCCCTACTTTATGCATTCATTCATTTCCCAATTTCAAGCGTCTTAGAGTCAACACTTAGAAACCAAACCCTAGCCTCCTCTCTCACAGTCTCTCTCCATCATTATCACTCTCAATCCATCGACAAGTTATACTCATTGCTTTGTCCATCAACTTCAATTGACTCTTGTCACAGTTGCAAATAAACACATTGATATAAAAGGTTCTTGCTTCGATTATTTGACTTTGAATGTGATTGGAGGTTCCTATAAACATAGAGATGAATATAAAACAAAACAACGAGATAAAGTTGAAGAAGAATTGCGGATGGGTGAGCTTTGCGCTAGGAAGGGTTTGATTGTATCTAGATGATTTTGATGGATTAGGCATAGATGCCCTTTGTTTTGAATTAGACACTTGCGTTGATAACATACATGATGATAAGAGATTCTCTAACTTGAATTGGCCTGGTGAGCTCTCTACAAGGATGACTAAAAGAAAGAAGTATTTCCAGCTTTCCCAATGTGTATTTTGCTTTTGCAGCTGACATTGATTTTACCAGTTTTCACTAAAGGTGCTAAAAAGTGCGAAATCACCAAATTGAACTGTGCATCAACCGAACCAAACCAACTATTAAGTTTACCGAACCGGTTAAACTCCATTTAATCAAACTAAGAAACCGATAACCTTTCTGATGTGATTCCGGTTCGGAATTTTGAAATTGATGGTTAACCAAACCAAACTGACATTTTTTTAATAATTTTTTAAAAAAATGTTACAACTGTTTTTTTTGGGGGGGGTTCTGTTGGGGGAAAAAATGGCACTAATCTACTGAAGTCATTGCGTGGGCTTATCGGCCTAAACCATGGGCCAATGATATTTTCCATTTTTTTTTTGCCCTTTTTGTTGCGCGATGTTAATAGCTCGGCGAGTTGGCTTGTTCAAGTTACCGGTTGACAGTTGACTAACTACATGATTGTGTTGTTAACTTGTTATATATGTAATATTATACCTAATTAGATATATTAATGGACCGGATTCGAATCGGATATTGAAACAATCGAATTTGAATTCGATTAGTTTCAAATCCCAAAATCTGATCTGACCGATCAAATGGGAACCTTCAAATCCAATCCAAATCGGATCAGAGCAAGGTCGGATTTAATCTGATCCAATATGATTCCTTTTGCCCCACAACAGATTTGTACTATTTTTTCCAACTATGTACCTATTGATGTAATAATATGCGTCTTTCCATCCAATTAACCAAATCTTTTAACATTTTATAAACTAGAAATGAAAGAATATGCACATTTCTTATTCAATAAATCAACAACGTGTTTGAATAATCACAAGTTTTAATAAGTACAACACATCTGAAATATCTCATAAAAAACATAAGTCCAACTCATAAAAAGGATTAAATTAAAAGTACAAATGCCCCACGTGCTCCATTCATCCATTCTCATCTATTATTTTCCAATTTTCTCAAATTTTGTACAAATTAGATTGGATTGAAAAATCGGATCAGACTTTACCCTTCCTCTAAATCCGATCCAAATTCAAGTTGGATATGTATTATTTTTATTGGACTCCAACTCCAATTACTTTTTTTTTTAAATTAGAATTGGATAATTTTATCTCAGATTGGATCAAACCTGCCTTAAACTCGGATAACAGGCTTCCCCACATAATTAATTCATTATGTATGTTTGATTAAATGAATGTTCGATTGATTCATTTGTTTGTGCCACCCCATCGCCCAAGAACTGAAAGTGTTATGTGTAGCCATAATTTTCTTTTTTTCCAGAAATTATTTATAAAAATGTTGGTTGCTAGTTTCAGTTTAATCGCTGAACTGGACCCCAAAAAAAATCAATTAACCGATTATCAGTTAACCATTTTATCCTGCTTAGATTTCAATTCATCATTTCAGGAAGAGACAAATCCGATTAACTGGTTCAAGAAAATCAAAAATGAACCAAAACAAACCGTGAACACCCCTAGTTTCCCTAACGATAGTTGAAAGAGTACTCTTTTCGATGAAGCATGTAAGACGAACTTGCGCAACCAAAAATCAGATGAGTTTTGGAATGATATTATTACTTACCTTGAGAATGATCTGTTTGAAAGTATATCCAATCATGATATTTTGCATCACTTTCAAAATATGAAGTCTCATGAAAGCAAGACTTACGAGATCAGCTTTCCAACTACATCAACCATAAATGGATGGATTGCTGACAATTCGTCGCAAAATTATTTGGGTGGGTTTAGTTTCAAGTCCACTTATGTTGGGCCAGAGTTAAAATCAGGCCCATGGATCAAAAACATTCAACTAGCGGATGGTATAAATTTGCTCTTTACTTCCAGTCTTCAACTACATGCGTCTCCCCCCCCCCCCCCCCTCCGCCCAAAAAAAAAAAAATCCAGTCTTTGGGATTGGGTCTATATGTAAACGACCCAAATAAGGGTCTGCTCCAAAAAGAAAAAAAAAAGTTACTATTTTACAGTCTTACCTTTGTTTACCATTACACCTTAAAAAAAAAAAAAAAGGGATTGTTGTTACTGCTGAATTGTATTCGCATCAAATTTGTGAACCCATAGAACTAAACAGATTACAACATTCATTCGTAACTCTAAGGTCTCAATTTTCAGGTAATCTTGGTCAATAATTTGAGTTGGGTAACGGGTCGGTTTGGATCGCCTACTTAATAAACAGATCAATTGCATGTCAGTCTCGAAAATAGTTTATATTTACTCAAAATTGAAAAATAACATGTTTTCAAGTTAAATGGTCAAATCGTGTCGACTTCAAGTTGAAATCATATCAGGATCGTGTTCTTTCAATAACTTTAGGTCAGATTCGGATCAATTATCGTGTTAGGTCGGACTTTTTCAACTCTTCCATACTGAAAGGTACACAACTGGATCATGGTGTGACTTTTAATCGACGAGATTAGTGTCACGAATAGAAGATTCAAATCCCATTAAATGTAAGGTTGGCGCCATTTTCCATGCTAGCCTTCTTGGTACCTGCTACCCAAATGAAAATTTTGATATGCAAAAATCTAACGTCCCATGATACGAGTCTAATTTAAACTCACAAAAGGAGCCTGTTCTATTTGCCTCAAGTTGGGCGTTCGTGTCCACACCAGGGACAAATAATGGAGTAATTCATCCGCAACATTTTTAAATTCCACCAGCTCGTGTTTGCTTTCTTGAGGGACCAATATATAAGCAGTACTTGTCAAATAATAAGCCCATTCATTTCCACTCCTACAATTCTTTATATTATATTATAGTTGTAAATATGGATAGAATGTCGAGAAGTCTTCCTTCCCTCATCCAAACTTCTTATTTAACTAATTTTTTACTCTTGCGTTGCATGATAACTATTACTTCTCGATTGATAATTCCAATATTTTGTTGTTTATATTTTTGTTGGTGCTATACCATACTGAGTTCCATGGACCTGATGGTAACACCTTTTTCCTGACTTTATTTCATATCAAGTCCACGTTAATTATGTGTACTTGAATTTTTAATGTGCAGTCTAAATCTTTTTTAATCTTGTTAATCAAAAAGTTTTTAATTTTTTATATTTTAAGATATTATATGGTTTGACGCTGCGTAATTTTTTTTTTTTAAGTTTAAAATGATTTTATGAAACAACCATATTGATGGTGGGAGCAAAGGAGCAAAGAAAAACCTAATATTTTCAGTAATTTAATGTTGTCTTTCTTAAAGTTGGACTTTATTTTAAAAGTGCATCATATGGTAATGTAAAATGTAATGTATGAAAAGTAGTTCTAATATGAAATCTTCAATAGTACATTAGATTTGTCGTCTTTACTATCTATTAGTCGTCAACTTTCATTCTCATATTAAGTAATATGTAAAAGTAATATATATTATACTAAGTTAGGTTTTGATTTTTCACTTATTCCTAACTACTCGTCATCAATTAAGCGTTGTTAAATGCATGTAATGATTTTTTATATGCTTATACATTTAGTGAAAAATATAACGATAGTATTTTTGTATTGAGTTGTGCTTACCTACACAAAGACATTTTAATTGTGAACTTCTGATATATTTCATCTGCGTGGAGTTGCCTGCATAATATTGGAGGAATTTATTAATTGTTATTATTTGAATCTTCGATTATACTTAATTCTAAGAATCATAATATGTGATGATCTTTGCATAATTAGACCTAATATTTTGTAGGAGTTTACTAACACTAACAAATGTGTAGTGCCAATTTATTTTTTTGGGGGTAATTTGTGTTAGTGAAGTTATTTTAAGTGCATACACACCATCGATAAGTTGTTGGATAATTCTTGTAGACAATGTTTCTTGAGTATCCTTCATAGTGTTCATTGTCATGTTTGATGATAAACTTCAAACCTTTGGTCAGGTCACCCGTGATGCTACGATTCAATTGTCCATGACTTACTACCGATTTTAGAAGGTAAACTTTTACATATTTTAGTGATTGTCCTTTGACTTTTATTTATAGCCATTGCATAGCAAACATGAATGGGAAATTGTCTTTTTTTTTTTTTTATATGAATGGTCACTTTGTCTCAGATGAGTGCAAAATAATTCTAGGAATTATAGCCTTTATTCTAACATTGATCTTGAAAAGAATAAGATTCTTCCGTTTTAACCAACCAGCATTTATTAGGACTCATTTTTGTATCCTTCCACAACTAAGAATTATATGAGGATATAAATTTTCTTTTTCATCAAATGACGATACAAACATAGATGAGATACTGCAAAATTATGTCCCTATTTATAGGAATTGCAAATTAAGATAAACTCTACGTAAAATAAGTAGCTGTCGGGATAATGAGGTAATTAATTTCAAAAATAATATATAACATAATAATTAAAGGTGATCATTAAAATAAAATAATGAGGTATCTAGCAAATGTTATATAATATTAAAATGGACATTCAAATAAAATAACAAGGTAATTTATCAATAAGAATAAATTAGCAAAAGATCAATTACACATGTGAGATCAAATGTCAAATTTGTAAGGTCATATATGCCAATTAAAACAAATGATCATCACAAAAGGTGCGCTTTTTTTCCCTAGAGATTCCTATTAGTTTAATTGTATTCATTATGCATGTACTTACTTCATATGTCCATTGCAGATTATTTCAATAGTTTAACGGTATTTTTAATATTATTTAATAATGATCATGGTCCTTTCGACTATTTGACCATGGACCATGATTTGAATAAAAATAAATTTGATTAATTATTCTCTTGATGAACAAAGTATGGAAAAATTATTGACAGTAGTAACAAAAAGACAGATAAGTCTTTAATCTTAATCTTATCTCTTCAGTGTATAATTACAACAACAAGAACAACACCTCCTAGTGTAGATCCCGCTTTTGCGAGGTCTGGAGAGACCAGATGTGAGCAATCTTACCTCTACTGGTATTCCTACCCATAGAGAGATTGATTCTAAGAGACCCAAAAAAAAAAGATTTTGTGAAAACGCTTTATAGAAAATGATTTGTGAAAACATTTAATTGAAAAATAAGGACACACCCAAAGAAAGACTAAGATATATTAATAAATCAGGTTGCCGTAGCTATGTACCATAAGACCAATAAATCAGAGGACGGTAATATACCTTAACAACTAGAGGTATGCAAACAATGTCTCTTCCCAGATGAAAGTAATATCTGCATCCAAACATAACATAGGGGAAAAAAACACTGCCGGACCTATGCTACTGCATTCTAAAGACAACTACGAGGACAGCTCTCTGCGATCTAAGGTCTTAATCCTTTCCCGCCAAGTTTCCTATCCTGAGTCAGGTCCTCCGTCAAACCTATAACTTTTAAGTATCCTCTGATCACCTCCTCCAAACTCTTCTTTGCTCATCCCTCTCTCTTTTGCCTTCGGGGATGTTAATCATCTCACATCTCCTCACTAGAGCGTCCACACTCCTTTTTTTCACATAGCCAAACCATCAGAGTCTTATTTCTCTCATCTTATCTTCGATGGGAGTCACTTTAACTAAGTCTCTGATTACTCTATTCCTAATTATGTCTATTCTTATATAACCACACATCCACCTAATCATCCTCATCTTTACTACCAACAACATTTGAATCTGCGTCTTTTTTAGAGGTCAACATTCCGCTCCATATAGCACAGCCGGTCTAACTACTATACGATGTACTTTGCCTTTCAAATCTAGAGGCACCCTCTTATCAGACAACACACCTGAGGTATACTTTCATTTTTACCAACCCACTTTTATTCGCTGGTTAGTATCTTCATCAATATCTCCATTCTGCTGAATGATCGATCCTAGATACTTAAACTTATCGACCTTTGATATTGACCTCCCATCCAAGGTGACTCCCCCGCACCTACCCTTCCACTGAAATAATAATGAAGGTACTCCGTTTTCGATCTACTAACTCTAAAACCCCTAACTTCCAGTGCATGTCTCCAATACTCCAACTTGTCATTAACTCCCTATCTGGTCTCATCAATAAGAATAATGTTATCTGCAAATAGCATACACTATGGTAACTCATCTTGAATCGCTTTTGTAAGTTCACCCATAACTAGAGTGAAAAGAAAAGGGTTTAAGGCGGAACCCTGATGCAGGCTTATACCAATGAAGAAGTCATTGGTAACCCTTCCTGGCATCCTAACAGTCGTCATACCTCCCTTGTACATATCCTTAATAACTCGAATATGCACGGGAGATACTCCTTTCTTTTCCAAGTATCTCCATAACACTTCACGCGAATATACTTTTTCCAGGTCAATGAACACCATATGAAGGTCCACTTTCTATCTCTGTACAAACCCATGAGCCTTCTAAGGAGGTAAATCACCTCTATGGTCGACCTGCCTGGCATAAAATCAAATTGATTCTCTGATATTGAAATATCCTTCTGCAATCTTCTCTCAATCACCCTCTCTCATAACTTCATAGTATAACTGAGCAACTTTATACCCCTAAAATTATTACAATCTTGAATATCACCTTTATTCTTATACAGAAGAATGACTGTACTAGACCTCCATTCTTCGGGCATCTTAGCAGTCTTAAAAATAACATTGAAAAGTTTCATTAGCCACTCTAATCCTTCTTCACCCAAACACTTCCACACTTCCATCGGTATCTGATTTGGACCCTCTGCCTTTTCATTGGCCATCTTCTCTAAGGTCTCTTTAATCTCGTCCTTGCTGATATGACCACACAATCGCAGATGCAGTCGCCTCTGACTACACTCTCGTTCCCTACTTCGGACATCTTCCATCACTTCACTATTGAGGAGTTTGGAAAAGTACCTTCACCATCTCTACTTGATTTCTGCATCCTCTGACAGCACCTTATCATTTTCATTCTTGATGCACCTCACAACCCCCAAATTCCTTTTTCTTCTTTCCCTAGCCCTCGCCAATTTAAAGACTTCCTTCTCCCCTTCATTGGTCTTTAGTTTATGATATAATCTATCATAAGTTATGCTCTTAGCTACTACAACAACTTTCATGGCTACCTTCTTTGCTGCCTTATATCTAACTTTACTAATCTCTTTCTCTTCATCCGCTCCACTGTTTATGAAATTAGCAAATGCCTATTTTTTCTCCTTGACTTTCTCCCTTACCTCCTCGTTCCACCAACAGGCACCCTTTATTTTGTTACCACCTCTCCTGGATGAACCTAGGATTTCTTTAGTCGACCTTCGAGTACATTCCGCCATTACCTCCTACATTGTATCTGCATCCTCTACCCGCTTCCAAACTCCTTCTTCAGTAATCTTCTTTGCTAATAACACCACGTTCTTCTTAGTAAGGGTCTACCACTAAACTCTAGGGTCACCAACACTCCTCTTCTTCTACTTCGAACATTTGAACTCCACATCTAACATTAGCAACCTATGTTGAGTTCCTAAATACTCACTAAGAATCACCTTATAATCCTTACATAACCTCCGACTATCCGCCCTAATCAGGAAGTAATGAATTTGGGTCTTAATGGAGCCACTCTTTAGTGTATAATTATTTATAAAAAAGCCAACAAAAAAATGAACAAATTAAAAAAGGAAGAAAGGCAAATTAGTAGCAAATGAAGAAATTTCGTACAATTTGAATTTAGAAAAACTTTTAACGTTCTTTTTTTTTGGCGGGAGGGGGGTGGAGTAATACTAATTTATAAAGTCAATTATGGTCTATTATGGAAATGCAGACAAACTACTTTTATATACTAATTTACCTATTAAATTTAAATTTAAATTTGCTAAAAGAACTAATTGTACTACGTGATTGTTGAGCACAAAATACAATCTCAAGTGAAATTGAATTGAATAAATCACCGAAATCTTTGTTTTTAAATATCATGACCGTTATTTACAAATGTTAAAAGAAAATAAATATTATACCAACTTAAAGTAGCCATAAGTAAAACGCACAATCACATTAAAGTTCTACTATATTTCATATTATCTAAATCCAATTATGTGACATGCTTAAGTAATTAAGCTTTACAGTATGTAAAATAAGCAACCCAATCAGTATTCAAGTGTCAACTCATGATATATTTACTCAAAAATAAATATATAAAAACAAATATATTTAGATTTAGACATCCAATATATACTTACATCAAAAATAATGTCTAGCACAGTTCAATTTTTTTTCTTGGGTAAAATCTAAATCATTTCTTTGCTCTATAATTAAGTTTTTTAAGACAAAATTTAATTATTAATTAGTCATAGCATGTAAGAAAAGTTAACATTAAATTGAATTAAAATTGCATTGATAACCTACATTCATTTTAATTACACGATGGAGGACTTTTATATTGCTATCCTACATGGGATTCTTATCCTAAGTGACACCCTAAATGTCATCCTATGTGGTATCCCATGTGTCACTCATACATAAGCTTTTATATATATATATATGTGTGTGTGTGTGTGTGTGTGTATGTATATATATACATACACAACACACACTTATATATATATAATAGATATAGATATATAGATAATATGTGTGTGTGTGGTGTGGTGTGTGTAGTGGTGTGTGTGTGTATATATATATATGTATATATAATATATATATATATATAATATAATATATTATATATATATATATATATCTATATATATAGATATACACACACACACAACACAACATAATATATATTATATATTATATATATATATAAATACAATACACACACACACAACACCATATATATACATATA
Organism: Carnegiea gigantea; assembly: GCA_029747015.1. Lineage (NCBI taxonomy): Eukaryota > Viridiplantae > Streptophyta > Magnoliopsida > Caryophyllales > Cactaceae > Carnegiea > Carnegiea gigantea. The sequence goes on from JAKOGI010001125.1 coordinate 122,541, forward strand.
TATATATACACACACACACACACACACACACACACATATATATATATATATATATACATTTATATATATATTTGCTTATCCGTTATCTTCCACCCCCAAAAATCTCTGTTTATCAGTATAATTGTAATTGAAGAAATTTTGTCTAATAAAGTTTATATTTGTGGATAATATCAAGGAATTAACAAGTTTTTTTATAAAAATTATAAAAAACTAAAAATTAAAGATAATAAATCTTCTATTTTCCCTTAACCAGGCCCCCTATCCTATTCCTCCTCACTTTGCATAAACGCCCCATTTTCTCTGTCATATTCCTCGATTCAATTCCCCCATATTATCCTTGAGCAATCTCAGCCATTTACTCTGCTTTCATACATTTCTTTGTTGACTTGATAGAGAGATAAGTCTCTTTCTTCTTTAGTTTTCCCACCACATTTCTTCTAATTTTTTTAATCCTACTAAAATAGTGTTTCCTCCTCTATATAGCTTTGTAAATTTTTGTAAAATAGTAACGAACTTAATTATGAATCATTTCTAATTCGCACTCTGCTTTTTCTTCTACCCCCTAAAATTGACTAGATTTTTCTTCGCAGAATTGGCTTAATTGAGTCCTTCGTAATTGACATTATTGTGGGTCCAACAAAAAATAGGATCTAGCTAGAGGAGCGAAGATGATTACGCTCAAATGATGAGCAATGTTTTTTTTTATGTAATACATGTTCATTACTGTACATTCCCTCTGAGGCTGTACTTTTAGGAATTTAATTGATTCTTCCTCTGTTAATTTTCGATTTCAATACCTTGATCTTTATTATTTTAGGTAATCAATATTATATTTTGGTTGATTTATCTTAAAATTTCTCAGTTACTTCAAGAGTGTAATATTTTGAGTGGTACGTTCGGTTTGTAGATTAGATCATGTTCATACAAAAGTTAATAGGGTCACTTATATAACTTCCTTGGTTGAGTTCATAACTATAAAACAATTGGTTTGCTTGACAAGGTGAGCCTCTGAATCCTATTATGGATGTACTTTGCAGAGGAGTACTCTTTTTTTTTTAATGCAACTTGTGGAGGAGTGCATGAATGTGGCAACTCTCCCATTTTTGCCTTTTTCTGGGTTCATTTTTCTTGGTGAAGATGAATCGTGCTATTGTTTGTTCCTTAAAATTAATGTATAAATTGAATATATTTTGTTGTTATTATTATTATCATCATCATCATTATTATTATTATTGTCATTATTATTATTATTATTATTATTATTATTGAAGGTCATTTCATCATTATTTAAAGCAAGAACTACTAACTTTGATTCCAAACATTTATTTTATAGACACACAATACAAACTATTACAAATACAACTATTTACAATTTATGCTTTTTATAACACAAATTACTACAATTAAAACAACATATTTAAAATTTAATTTCATTTTTGTAGTAAGTTTTATAGGATTTTTTTGTTTAAAAGAAATTAATTCTTTTTCACTTTGTACGTCAGTTTGAAATTTTTATATTTCTCACGGCTAAAACACTAACTTTTATTCTTATTTTTAATTTTAGCATCAAGCGTATTTCACTTCTTCTCTTTAAATTCCGATGCAAATATTCAGTAAAAACTTGGTTCATGAAAATATCAATATTGCCATCTAGCTTAACTCTCTACTCCTTTGCGTCAGCTAATATAAGAAACTTTCTTTCCAAAAAAAAAAAAAAAACCTAATATAAGAAACTGTGCATTGGAAAAACCACATATGAATCTTAAATAATTGTCAACTATGTGTACTTAAACTTTAGCATATAATTTAGAGCTTTTTAGTTGTATTTGAGAGCTGGATTAGAGTTTGAAAGTTGAGGGCATAGTAGTGTTTCTCTGTGGGGCAACTAAGGCTGCTGATCAGCTATGAGTTGGATTAAGGTAAAAAAAATTCTACTTTGTACATAATGTTTCATTTTGAAAGTAATAAAATTTAACCCTCCAACACCCCCTTCTCCCCCCCCCCCCCAAAAAAAGGAATGTAGCTGAACTTTCTATTTTTCAACTAAACATACTTAATTTGCTGTTTTATGGAACTAATTTTATGTAACTAATTTTTGTTGTTTAAAAGAAATCAATTCTTTTTCGTCAATAAATGATTTATTTGTTACTAATAATTTGTAGTTCTTATATTTGACACAAGCCAAGCTCTCACTTTATTTTAACTTAATTTTATGTGCCTTCTTCATTTAAATTTTTAAATAGAAGTATGGAAAAAGATTGTCATTGAATATATCAAAGACAAAGTTTGTATTCTTTGAAACTAAACTAAATATTAAATTTAATTTCAGTTTCAACTAAATATATTTGAACTTTCTTTTTTTGATCATAAAAGAATTCTGAAGTCCAACTATATATATCTTTAAACCACGGATACAAACTAGTAAGAAGTAAAAGTAGATAAATAACTTTCATTCTTGATTTTCATTCTGGGCTTATTCTTTTAAGTATTGTGAACATTCATTCCTAAAAAAATAGATATCATCAAGTAGTGTATATAATCTGGTGATTTATTTCATCTCTTATCAATTCATTTTGTACTGTAACTTCTATCTACAAAATTACTCGATTGACCCAGACTTGATTAATATAAAGTTTTAACACTTCTCTATTTCCATTTTCTTCTGCATGCCCACAATTTGATGTAGAATCATAGATGATTTAAAGTAGGATTTGCCCCCTTTCTAAGAACATATAAAAAAAGCATATATGAGATGCGGCGGCCACAAAAATTTGAAAAGTAATTGTTCCGAGCATCAAGAAAACTTAAGAAAGTGCCAAGGAAGATGCTCCCTCATTCATCATTGACTCTTCCTTTTTGATGAAAGTTGCCAAACACAAAAACATTTGTGATTGTGTGAAGCTTATTATTACATATGTAAAGCTGGCTCCTAGGATCATGAACGGGCAGTTTCAATAGGCTCCATTCATTTTCATTGCAAATCAAACTAAAGTGGCAAACATATTCCATGGTTAACACTTGCGGTGAAACCGCAATGACAAGGACGGAAGACCCCTCTCCTTGGAAGATTCCTTGTCGATCAAATAACGGCATCTATGGTTTTGATAGATGCCGTGGTGCCAGCTTCAGATTCTTGGAAATTACTAACGTAGTAACATATGCTAGATGCGAAATAGGTATTCATATCAATTAGGGCCGATGAATACCTCCAAATACAATACAAAAAAATAGCTAGCTATAGGTAAAATTACAACCGGCTAGAAAGGAAATCGGAAAAGAGTCTATTGAACGATAAAACGGATAGTAGATGAATTATAAAAGCTCTTAGATCGCAAAGTTCTGCCAACATGAGCAACTAATCGCAACTGGCACTAGAAGCTTAATAAGTCGATTCTAGTTGAGCATACTTATGTTGTTTGACTCTCCAGTTTCTTCCTCAATCTTCTCGTAATCCATCTTATGGCTAAAGTTTCATCACTAACGACATCACCTAACTACCTGCCCGACTCCAATCTTTCTCGAGCAATCTCTGTAGGAGTAGGGAAAACTTGCTTAGCAATCTCATGCGCCGTATCTTTAGCTCTAGAATTTTTATCATTCTTCGACATCCTCAGCATAATAGGAGTGTAGCTAGCAGAATGCTCAAAGTCCTCAACATCATTGATAGAAAGCCCGATCACAACACAATCATCATAAGACTTTTTCAGATGAGGAAACTTGCCAACAAAAGTAGGATAACTTTTTGCAGTCTCAAATAGGTTGAGAAATCATTTTATTGTAATAAGAGCAAGCTTATTGGCCACCGTTTGGGACATCCTCACAAAAATGATCGTGTGCAATAATCATTGGGTATTCAAATAGTTTAACTATCAAAATTTACAAAGGTTAACATCTGGTAGGGTTCATATTGCATTGGTAATATCAACTTTATACTTCATTTGTATCTTGAAAAACAAACTTGAACGGAAATTTTGTTTATATTGCTCACCGAAAAAAAGACTGCAAATTGAGTTTTTGATTTCAATCATTCGGTCTTAAATTTGAAGAATTAGCTTGGACTAATCATCAGTACCAATGTGATCTCTCTTTCTCGATCTCTAATGTACCTATTGGAATTACAAATATTATGCATCATATTAGGAAGAAATGGATGGGTTGGGATTGGATTTAACTTGATTGCTTATATCGAATTGGGATTCATCTAACGTTCACTCATATTGTCACTAGTTAAGGTCTGTTCTTTTCGCTGGTATTTTTCAATTTATCAATTTCAACCTACTTTAATCCATTTCAACCAACTTCAATAAAAAATACCAACTTTAACCCACTTCAAGTAATTTCCACGCACTTCCTTCAAAATTTTATTCTCACTATTTTAACAAATTTCAACCCATCATATAAAAACGTGCCAACTTCAACCATCTTCAACCAACTTTAATCCATATCCGCCTACTTCAACAAAAAAATATAAATTTCAACTCGCTTGAACCTACCTCAACCAATTTCACCCTTTTACCAACTCTACTTTACCAACAAAAAGAACAAACCCTTAGATAGATGCTAATGTATGTTCGGTGTTTCATTTTTCATAAGTTTTTTTTTGGGGGATGGGGGTGCTGGTTATTGTAGTTCTTAAGGGCTAAGATTCAAAAATGAACAAATCAATACTTAAAGGCTAAATTTGGTAAATTTTGGTTGTTTGACCATTCAAACTGGCCAGCCATTTTCACGGGCCTCTCCCCCTTTTTGTTTTTACACCACTCATTAATGTGTGTGAAAACGTAAAGTGATGATCGACCGCATAAGCGTGACGTGCGGCTGCGGCTTACCCTGTCGTGTGACCCGTGAATCACGACGCAGGCTCACCACAGTGAAAAGCCACTGAATCTGAAATCTCAGCAGCCACTTCCCAACACGTAATTCATCACCCAATCCCAACAATTGCAGTGCATGAATTCCCTTTCAAATTTGATTTAAAATACTAATAAATTCAACTGTACATAAAAAGAAATTCGCAACTATCTTTCTTGACACTGTTTTATTTTTTGGGCTGGCTGGTTATTAAATTTTAGATAAATCGATGAACGGTGATGTATACGAGTCAAATAAATTTCTATCCAAAATTAGTTAGCAATATGTGGAGTGACTTATTAACTTTATATACATACTCAAAACGTCTTAGTTTTAATATGGAACAACACCCTTCTTAATATTCTCTAGCACAGGCTCTCACGAACGTGTGGGCTACTGTTAAGACTTAATATATTTGTTGGAGTATGAAAATAAATGTTGTCCAATATTGATAAAATGAAAGAATATGAAAGGGAGTGTTGTCACATATTGATACATTTCAAGGCTTTGAGTATGTATATAAGCTTGTGAGTTACTCCATCCATTGTCAATTGGTTTTAGGTTGAAATCTCATTTGAACTTATATACATGACTCTTTATTGAAGGTCCAATTGATATAAACAATTTAACAACATTCACACAGTTTATCATATTATGGATTGTGGCATATCTATTGAGCAACCTATTCTAATATCATTCAAGTTTCAGATGACTCGAGTTTGAAACAAATGACTGAATGAGCAACTCATATAAGCCCAATGAAGTTTAGACCCAAAATAAATTGAGAATGGATTGAATAACTAACTCACTCATACAGATGTTCAATACTTCTTAATCTATCAATGTGGGAAAACACCTTCTCCAATGCAAATCGAATAAAGCTGAAGTCAAATCAAAGTCGAGTCTAAAGAAACGATCTCTCTACCTGCAATGATGAAAAGAATATTGCTAGCTCTTTGAATGTTTTGAATGCTTTGAATGGATGTTTAAATCAATGAAAAGGAGGTGACTAATGACGATAAAGTAAATGACAAGAAAGGGAACTCGGCAAAATCCAACAAGAAAACTTCGATTGATGATGATTCTATATTACAAGAGGCCAGTGATGTATCGAAAATAGGCACGGGTATGAGGTCTAAGGGCATTCCCAACCTAAGTTCCAAAAATTGGAACTCAAGTATGCCACATCAACAAAAATTTCAATTTTTTTAGACTTGCATTCCACTGTTTCTCCAACCCACGGAACTCCAATTCTGATTATCCAATAAAAATATTTGTTATAAACCCACCTTAACACACAACTTTTTTTTAACCACTTAAAATTTATATATTATATACAACCAAAAAAAGAAAAAAAGCAAAAACATTTTTATTGGTGGAAAGCAGTAACGCAGGGAAGACCGTGGAACCGGTCTCCCATGCGAGACAAGCTGCACAACTCTTTGGATGGGAGACAGTGGACTGACACGCGGGGCCCATCCCTTCCATGCGTGTCATGGGCTGAGAATGCCCTAAGGCTATGCCTCGCAGAACCTTTTACTTGCGTTGGGACGTTTACATTGTACATTGATTCTTGTTTCTTTGTTGGTATGATTGTTGTTTGGGCTGTATCTAATATGTTAATCATTTTACTAGTTTTAGGTTTTGATATACATTTTTTGGGTGGTCTCTTTCTTTATAGGTCTATAACTAGTAAGATGTACTCTTTGTAGCCTTCTATTAGGCCTACTGTTAGATTTTTTTTTTTCAAACTTAAAAAAAAAAAAAAAAACACACGACCAATGCTCACAAAGAGTCATCTTGCAAGTGACATTGCGGAAGAGGTGATTGAATTGGGCAACAAATTTAGAGTAAATATTATAAGTGATGAGACTCCCACCAGAAGAAGAAATAGTAGGAATTTAACACAAGAGCATGAGACAAGAAAGCAAGCTTAGCATCGTGACCCATCCGATAGGTTATCTTATAGCCTAAGTTGAAAGCAAGTATAACTTTGCGGTTGGTTTGGTTTATTTGCATATTTTATAGTTTTAGCGGAAGACATGGGTTATTTGTAGAAGCTATCTCATTATGATTTTCTTTTTATATTTCGTACTCTGTCCACATAACAGTTAAAGTTATGTTCGGCATATAGGCCCTATTTGGTAAACAGCTGTTAGCTGTTTGTATTAGTTGTTAGCCGTTAGTTGTTTGAATTAGCTGTTTATATTAGCTGTTTGAATTAGCTGTTTTTAGAAAAAGTGTTTGGTAAAAATTAGCTGTTTCTAAAAAATATGTTGGTAAAATTTCATTTATGCCCTTATTTATAAATTAGTTTTTAATGAGATGTGTGTAATTTTTCCAAACTTATGGACAATTATGTCATTTCTACAAAAAGCTCTTCTCAAAAGGCTAATGGGAATAGCTTTTTCAAAAAGAGCTTTTTGAAGCCAAATAGCTATTGCAAACAGCTCTTTACCAAACACCCTTTAGCTGTTTGACTTGGTCCAAACAGCCAAAATCCTCCCAAACAGCTATTTTTTTTCAAAAAGCTGTTGTTACCAAACACCCTCATATTCTTGTTAAATTAAGTACTATCTAATTTAAGTTTCACAGGTTATTAAAAAAAAGTTAAAGTTCTATATATAAATAGGGAAATCTACACTAAAATGTTACTATCTTTTATGAACTAATGGTAATTTGAGTTAGATTAACTAAAAAATAAAGACAAGAAAGATACAACCTGAACAAAATTTGAAGCTAGGATAATTTTTTGAATTAGCATAAATTGAACAATCAGGTGGTCCATTAACAGAAAAAACAAAGTGTATCAAGGTTTCATCCATGCAAAGATAAAAAGAGGACGGAGAAAGAGAGAGAGAGAGAGAGAGAGAAAAAAGAAAAAAAGATCAGGTGTAGATTCATTTGAGAATAGCTTTGGACTCCCGCTGTGTATTCGACTCGAACTCCTCGCCGCTAACGTCACCACCTTGTGACTGAAACTCCGTCGCTGGTCAAAATCTCCTCTCCGCCACTGCCCTAAGGTTGATGCCTTGAATTCGAAACAATAAAAATAATTTACAATGGATCCAACTTTTATAAAATTTAAAATAGTCTTGAATTTAACTTTTTTTTTTGTTTTTTTCCATACTCAAAATTTTTAGAACGGGTGTTCTAAAAGTCTCTGACTCAAATCTTTTTTTTTGAATAATTGATCTTTTTCTAACCTAATTTGAGTTCACATACTATATTTAAAACGAGTTAAAATTTTTTGCTAAATAGGTTCTGAAGCCATGTTTTTTTAAAAAAAAAATTCAACAAAAAGCTTCATCCAATGGTTAAAGATATTTAAAAAGGGTATTATTCTCTAACATAATTAACGTAAAATTATGGTGGGCAAAATCCAAACAAAGCAGGGACATGTTCACATACCTCCAAAAAAAAAAAATCTAAACCACATAAAATCAAGCATATTACCTCCTATCAAATTTTATTTACTAGTTATCCTTTTTTTATTCTTAAATTTTTATTTTATCAGAATTGAGTTAATATCGTTGATTAATAAAAGGCTAAAATTCTACATTGTAGATTTTCTCTATTCATAAGACTCAAACTTAAGACCTTCGTTGAGGGAAGTAAATACAAAACCATTTGCATCAACTTGTGTTGGCAACTTTGTTTATTAGTTTTTGAATATCCATTCATGTCATTGACATTATATTTTAATATAATCAAATCATTTGCATCAATCTACTACTACTACTTATGCTTCCAGCGATTCTTCCAATTAAAGTTCTTTATCATTGATGACTAGTATGGTATATCACATTATGTTTTAATACAGTCATAAAGTATAAATTTAAAATACCTTTTTTGGTTCGAAAGAGTTATAAAAAGCAATACAATAATACTATAATACAACATAAAGGGTGGAATCAAATTTAAAGATTAATATACCCACAATCTCAATCTTAACCACTAGACCAGTTTTAATCTTAACGACAGAGTTAAGATCTTTTTTGGGGGTGGGGGACTTACTTTCTAATATTGTTAAAGATTTGTGACCTATATTCTAATTTCATTTGAATTAGCCTTATATGTCTTTTTAAAAATGCAAAATCAATAAACAAAAAGATCCTCTTTGCTCCACAAAACCCAAATACACCCCCCCTTCTTTTCCTACTAATTTAATTACCTTTTGTCTGAATTAATGTCCTACAGTCAAAGTCAAGTGTCCAACAAGGTCTTTAATTAGGGGGGGCATTCACCTTGGTTCCAAAGAAGAAGAGCCCCAAAAGCTTCTCCAACTTCTTTAACCCCAAAAATCCATTGAAGCATCCTATTCCCATCATCATATATATAATTGAAAGGCAGAGAGAGCGACAATCTCAGTGAGATGAGATGAGATGAGCCCTTTTGTTTACTCAATCGATTCCATTGCTTTATTATCCCAAAAGTTCTCAATTTCTTCAAGAGTCTTTGGCTTTATATATAGCCATAACCATAGCCGCCTTTCACTCTCAACCCCAGCCCCATTCCACAATCATCAATCCATTTTCTCTCCTCTCAAATCTCACCCTTCTGTCTCAAGTTCTTCTGTTAATCCTACCCTAAACAAACCCTTCATATTTTCCTCAAAGATGGCAACTTGTGTTGACACTTCGAGGGCTGAATCCACCCAAAACTGTGAAATTGATAGGTCTAGATCTGATCACCATCGTTACAAATATGCAAATTACTGTCGACCCGGTTTCTGTGATCTTGTTTCCTGTGTACCCATTTGCCATAACAATCAGAAATCCATCCATTCAAGGGCTGTGGTGGAAGAAATTGAAGAGGGTGACTTGTGGGTCAAGATGATTGAAGAGGCTAAAAGTGATGTTGAGCTGGAACCCATCTTGTCAAACTACTATTACAACTCGATTTTGTCTCATAAATGTTTGGAGAGTGCATTGGCCAATCATTTGGCCTTAAAATTGAGCTCTTCTAGCCTTAATGCAAATACCCTTTTTGATTTGTTCCTTGGTTTGGTTGTTGATGACAGAGAAATCATGAGGGCAGTCAAGGAAGATTTAAGGGCAGTTAGAGAAAGAGACCCAGCTTGTATAAGTTATGTCCATTGTTTCTTGAACTTTAAGGGTTTTTTAGCATGTCAATCTCACAGAATTGCTCACAAATTGTGGTCACAAGGGAGAAAGATCTTAGCTTTGTTGATACAGAACAGGGTATCTGAGGTGTTTGCCGTTGATATTCACCCTGGGGCGAGGATCGGACGGGGGATATTGCTTGATCATGCCACTGGGGTTGTGATTGGAGAGACTGCTGTGATTGGGGATAATGTGTCAATCTTGCATAATGTGACTCTAGGGGGAACAGGCAAAGTTTGTGGGGATAGACACCCCAAAATTGGAGATGGGGTTTTAATTGGGGCAGGAACTTGTGTTTTGGGGAATGTCAGGATTGGAGATGGGGCTAAAATTGGTGCTGGATCTGTGGTTTTGAAGGAAGTCCCGCCAAAAACAACAGCAGTTGGAAACCCAGCAAGGCTTATTGGAGGTAAAGAGAACCCCATTAAACTTGACAAGATTCCTGGTCTAACAATGGATCATACTTCCCATATAACTGAATGGTCTGACTATGTAATTTGAGTTTTCAGAGTTTTAGCATATGATATGATGATGTATGTGATGTCCCTTAATATTTTGGAATTTGGGATTTGTCTAATCTATGGTGAATTGTTGAAGTGGAGAACCCAAGTTCTCCCTCCAAAACCATGGGGATTAAGGAGAAAAGGTGAAGATTAGAGAGGGTAATACTTTTATGCTAATGTGGCTCTTTCTGTTGTGCTTAGTATGAGACTCAACCTGTGTTGAACTATTACTGTTGAATCAATATTGTACATAATATGGGCTTGGATCTTGTTATGAATTCCATTGGGAGAAGGGTGCCCCCCCCCCCCCAAAAAACCAAAATGACTGAGCTTGCATTTTGATTTTCTTGTAAGCCTGTCTGAGCAGAAAAAAGTTAGCTACACCGCACAAGCGGCCTGACTCAAACTGTGGTTGCAATGGAGCAGTAATATGTGGGACAGTGTGACATTTCGTTGTAACATTTGTGTCACTGTGTGAATGGTCTTTTGTGAGAATATGAGCAGGCTTGCGTAAAATATGGTCATGGCTTACTTGTATGCCCTCTTAATTCTAGTTGAATACCGTGGTAAACTTTGCTATAGCTACCCTGTATGGATTTGTCGATTCTAGTTGAATGGCTAAGATTAGAGTTGGAAAAGATCAGATCGGGTCAGTTTGTGTTCATGTCAAATTTAAACGGATTGAAAGTCCTTCAACCTAATCCGCTCATTAGAATATATACAATGATGAGTCACAATTTTGACTTACAAGAGTCCACCTTTTTCACATTAGCTCATGAATTAATTTTGTTGCTCCCAAGTTTTACTCCACATAATGCAAGACTCACAACTTTGGCTCACAAAATAAAATAATATTCTTATACACATTTTACAACATACAGCTTTCATTTTAAAGTAAACAATGAAAAACTATTAAAACAAAAAAAAAGGGGCAAAGAGGAAGAGCCGTGAGCCATTTAAGACAAACTCAATCGCCTTTGCTCAGCTCGACTTACGAGGCACGCGAGCCTGGCATTGCAAGTACTCTGAAACGAGTTGGAAATCCTTAACCTATACTGATTTAATTTTTAAACGGATTAACCTGATTTTGACCCGTTTAATTCATTTAAGATAAACGGGTCAAGTTTAGGTTACCAGATTACCCATTTACTCATTTAATGTTTTCAACTAATTTATGATTCTATAACTTTATAATCTAAGTTTTCAAACTACGTCAAGCAATTACCGCCTAAACCCCCCTCATTGTAATTTCCATTCTTATATTTATTTTGAATTTGAGTTTTTAATTATCAAATAAAAAGGTACGCGGGTAAATGACAAGTGGATGAACAGGTTGGCATGTTTAACTCATTTGAACGGGTGAAATTTTTTTCATATCAGGAATCTCCAACTGAATATGCTTCATTTAATCAAACGAGTTAAGTGTGTCAACTTATTTAATTAAAAAGATGAAAATTTATAACCCAATCCTGCTTAACTTCATGTCAGTTTCAAACTGGTAATCGTATCGGGTTAGCTTTACCTAATTATAGCTAAGATCCATCCTCTTGGTGGAGGCTTAGTTCGGCAATTTGGCTTGATTATTTGTTGGCGTCTGCCAACATATGTAGCATGGAATCTATTATGAGTTATTAGCAAATATGTGAAGAGTGATTGTGTTTTCGTAACTCTTTTACAATTCAAGGATAAGATTGCACAATATTGGCCACCCCTTTAGAGGAATTATTTTCATTTGGATTAGCTCTATTGGCATGAAATTCACGTCAAATTAACAACACACGATCTTGTTCTGCTGTTCCGTGAAAAGCAAGTCTAAATGATTCCCCAATTGCAACTTTGTGAGTTTGGATTGAAATTGGCCGTCTGCCACACCTTGTGTTTTTGAGTTTTAAGTATGGTTAAGTTCAAAACTTACTACTTACAATTTTTTATAACTTTGTACAGTTTATTATAACTCCTTATAGTATTGTGTTACTTTTTATAATTCTTTACAACTTCGTACATTTCTTTATAGCTTACAACTTTTTATAATTTCTTATAGATCTCTCTAATATATTACACTTGATCTGAAAAAAGGGGGTGAAATTAATCTATAAATATTATTATTTGAACTCTTCATTTTTATCTTTGAAGACATGTCATAAACACTAGTGACACTTTTGACGTGCATATGAAGAGTACTCAACACCTTATTTTAGGGAAAAAATATCTCCACAGCTAAATATAGGTGTATGGGCATCTATCATGGATATCTCTATGCTGTTTGCAACCGTCGAGAATCCTCAAAGTTGACCCCACTAGCGAAACCATAAGAGGTTATAATTTGGATTTGGATTTGAATTCGGATTTGGATTTGGATTTGGATTTAGATTTGGACTGTTGGATTCTCCAAGTGGGCATATGCTAACCTAGGGCTACGGGGATAGTTAGCATAGATGCCTAGAAAGGTTGGATTTTCGGTGAGGATTTGGCAATTGAGTGAACACCAAACAGAGCATAATCTTTTGGGCATGTTGTTTGTGGTGGGGACATCAGCATATTCTCCCAATTGAGCCTTTCTATCAGTAAAGTGCTTTTGCTTTTGTTTGGATGGCGGAAAGTGATTGAAAGAAAAGAAAAGAAATGGGCGAAGGGCTTTGATTTCTGTTTGTTTTGCTCGTGTAGAAAATTGGAAAGTGCATCTAATGTGTTTGGATGCTCTCGGTTTCATTTGGCCCTTTCACCTTCAAGTATAGTTTTTAGAAGCCTTCTGTCTCTGCGTGTGTGTAGGGGAGAGGGAACTGGGTGGGTTGAGTTTCTACATTTCTCTCTTTTAAAGGTATGTTATATGTGAAACATTAAATATAGTGCAATGCGTCATGCATACCACGATCTACTAATCAAATAATCTACAAAGTCTATATCATACTCTTAGAAGTACGAACTCTTACAAGCCGCGTCAGCGTCACATATTAAAAACTGTCTATATGACAAATACACACTGAAAAAATATATATACATGGCAAAAGGGAATACACCCTCCTAGGGCTATGATATGCATTACCAATAATCTATGATTTTTAGTAGTTATGAGTAAAAGTAACTTGGTAGTACAACATGTATTTGCATAAAATTACCCTAAAAAATTGATACTATAATCTTGATTGTTGGTGTAAATGTTAATTGTTTCACCTGTTAAAGTCTTCGATAGTTGTTATCCAAGATCTAAATTTGAATCCCATCATCGTTAATCTTTGTTCTCATGTTTCAAAATAAAAAGGAAACGGTATTAAGATTAGGTTGCCTTGTTTGAAAAGTGCACAATTTGGTTGGCTAAGCTTGAAAAATTGGGGTGGAAAGTTTAAAGCAAACATGCAAAAACTTCCAAGTTCTAATTGAAATTCGATAAGCTTTTAAGTTGTGAGTCATGAGTTGTATAGAGTAACTGATAATATAGATTTATTGGATGTGAAGTTGATTTACTCCTACTATAATATTTTAATCTTCCAAAAGCAATCTTCTCCGAAAGGGCATGGAACTTTGACAGTGCACTTTGACAGTGCTTAAATGAAGAGCACTAAGGGTCTGTTCTTTTTATTGATAAATCAACTTTTATCAACTTTTATAAATTCTGATGGACTTGTGCCAATTTTTACAACTCTTACAAAAAAGATTTCAACTCTGACCAATCATTTTCAATTTCTACCAGCTTTTACCAATCTTCTTCAAATTTTTTAATAAAGAAATTCCCACTCATTTATATTTTTTACCAATATCTTCTAATATCTACCAATTTTTACTAACTTCTTCCATTCTTTCCCAACATTAATCAACTCTTATCAATTATTATAAAAGAATATCAACTTCTGTCCACTTCAAAAAAAATATCAACTTCTACCAACTTCTACAGACCTTTATCAACTTCACTTATTTACCAATCTTTATTTACCAATAAAAAGAATGGACTTTAAGTTCTCACACACTTTTAAAATGCTAGGCAATGGGTATCTTATTTTCATTGATAAATTCACTTTTATCAACTTTTACCAACTCTTATTAATTTCTAACAACTTCTATTAACTCTTACAAGAAAAAAGTTTCAATCATTTCCAATTCTAACCAATTTTTTCGAACTCTGATCAACTTCTACCAGCTTCTGTCAACTCTTACCAATCTTCTTCAAAATTTTCACAATGTGAATTGTCATGTAAAAATTAATTATTTTTCCAACCACAAAAATGCCATTTGGTTATTTTTTGTGTTAGTGTATTGAAGGAGGACATAGTTGAATTTGTGATTTTTCATTATTTATAAATGTGAATCTAATAAAGTCATTCGCTTGTAAGACAAAGACAATGACAGTGTCATGGCCAATGTTACAAATCTTTAACATAAAAATTATACGAATAAAGAATCCCCCGATCGTTACATTAAAAAATGTAATAAATGAATTAAAACTTGTTAACATATAAACATTAACAACATTAGTCAAATTATTAAAACAAATATAATCCAGAAATTTACCAAATTTTAGTTAGTTTTTTAATTATGAGAAATACTATGTCAAACACTAAACCCAAAAAAAAAAAAAATAATCTCCAATCGTTTACATTTCATACCAACATTTTCCAACTCTTACCAATTTCTATCAACTTCTTTCAATCTTTCCCGACATTACAGCTCCTAATAATCATTCTTTAAAAAAAAAAATACCAACTCTTTCTAAGTCCTTCTGACTATTGCCAATTTTTACCAACTTTACTTATTTACCAATTTATATTTACCAATGAAAAGGACATGCTGAAATTGAAGGAAATTCAATTTGGATCAATTGTTAGAGAAGATTCCAAGGTACTTGCTTCTATTTCAAGTCATTGCATGCTGTCATTGGGTCACGTTTTCATGGTTGTTTCTTCTGGATCTTATCTCGAATTGGTACAATCTTCCTTATGACTAATTCCAATGACCAATTGCTTCAAAGAAAGGGACTTACGACAAAGGGGGGAAGGTCTATAAAAATTCACTATACCTTTCAGCGTAAGATAAACTTGCTTATGATTGTTATTACTATGACATGCTACGCAAAGTAGGAAAAAAAATTACTAAAGATTATTCTATTAAGAGCACTTTCAACCCATATTTTATATTTTAGAACTCTACCTTACTGCATCAGAAAAAGTTTTAATTTTTTGAAACTCGTGTATTCCTTTACTTCTCCAACCCATGAAATCTCAACTTAAATCACTTAATAAAATATTTGTAATGGACCCACCTCATAATATAAAATCTTTTTTTAATAACGTAAATAATAATTTTTAAAAAGAAAAAAAAATCACAAAATGACAGAAAGGGGGAGCGCACTGTCATTCCTACCCGCGAGGCACTGATAGAAAAAATTGGGTTGAATGTGGTACAGGATAAACCAAGTAAATCGTGAAAAAGAATACTTTCCTTAAGACTTATTTGTTGTACCACAAATAATCTTAGGGATAATCTACTTGGTAAAAACAAGTGTGTGTTTCAAGATTCTCTCAAAGGTTAATCGATGAGGGTGCTGCAGTCACTCACATTGATTTTGTTGTGTCCGTGATTGTGATTTCACTCCTCCTTATATAGAGGAGTGATCATGCCTGAAGAGGCACCAAAAATGGATAGGATGGTTAAATCTTGAAGAGGTACCATACCTTTTCACCGAAAGGATTGGATAAGGTGGGTAAACCTGAAAGGGCACCATGCTTATCCACCTTTTCACCGAAAGGATTGGATAAAGTGGGTAAACCTGAAAGGGCACCATACTTATCCACCTTTTCGGATAAGCACTATAAAAACCTGTCATTTTTATTTTATTCTTGGAAAATTCCAACAATCCCCCGCCTTTTCCAAGATATAGAACAAACCCCCACCATTCCAACAAACACACAATCACAACCGAGAACACAAGGAGATTTATGCATAAGAGAAGTATCTCGCGATTTGAACTTCCATTTAGTGAAATATAATTTCAATTAATCTGAATGTAAATAGTAGATAAGTCTTTGAACTATTCATCCTCTTTGATTAATTGGATATATTTCACACACAAATCTCATTACACACTTAAAATTTGACACTATTGTCCGGCCATGTGTCTATATCCATCATGAGTGCATCAAGCCAAGCCCTGTTGCTCTTTGAAGCGGCCACACTTCACACTCACTTAGGTAGACCTTAGAAATATGCTCCTGTAACACAAGCCATTCAATCAAGATCTATTAAAAGTATAAAACTCAACCTCTTATGACATTACAGTATTCAAGCACTCTTACCATGGGATAAAATATATTAGTGCATCCAATCACGGTACAAAGTTGTCACTTATTGAACTTAGAACGTGATGTCATACCACGAATTAAGTTGAGGCTTCCTTGCTAGTAATTGTAGATATGGGCTTAAGTCCCATCCCCCTTGATGTTCTCAACACCAAGTTTCTTGCTAGACCCTTAGTTAAAGGATCTGCAAGATTCTCATTTGTTTGCACATAATTAACTGTGATCACTCCATCTTTGATCAACTTATGGACATAGGCATGTCTAAGTCCAATGTGCCTTGATTTTCCATTATAGACATGACTATAAATCTTGGATAATGTGGTCTTGCTATCACAAAGTATAGAGAGTGGCGACATTGATTTTGGCCATAAAGGCACTTCCAATTGTAACGCCCCCAAAATACTAATAACATAATTACTAATAATTGCAGCGGGAGACTTAGTAAACGAAGGCGCTACCGCCGTCTTGACAAGGACAAGGCTCACTGAAACTATTAAATCTTGCAACTCGTGTTCACAATCACAAATTCTATTAAACTGAAACACTTCAAGACCAAAGTCCATAATGGTTCAACCATACCATGTATTAATTCACACTCCATACCACACAAGTAACTTGACCTTAAGGTCGATTCCAATGTTCATGCTAAGCTGAATCCACTGTGAGCATCTGACGAGTTCCAGAAGGGCTTGCTAAAATTGAGAAACATGTGATACTTCATTACCTAAAATGGAAAACATGAAAACAATTCGAAAATATGAGCAAAAACTCAGTACATACATCCCTGTATTGTAAAATGAGCACAGAAATACTGGTGATGGGTACCCGTCTTTGCAATTCATTTAGTTGGCAATAATAATGAAAATGAATGTAATATGAAACTGAATTGCTCATTATTATCTGGATGTGAACCCCTTGCACTGATATGATCTATACATAGGTGTACACCTGCCAATCCGATCAAGAGTTGGCCTGAAGCCGCGCGGGTAAGTGATGGGCTGACGCCCTATAGATGATAACTGACGGGGTCACAAGTTATATGGCAAATCACTGTATAAACTGATTCATTGATAACTCATTAAGAGTTTGTAACTTGATAAATATGATCTGCTTTCTGAAGATACAGGCAATGGACGTACCTTGAGTCTTTAAAAATGACATCTGACTTGATAAATATGTTTTGACTTGATTACACTTATGCATAACGGGGAACGATAACTAGGCCTCAACTCTGTTTTATAAAATAAATGTCACTGTAAGTATATATAATCAGTAAATGATCCTTACTCGCATAATTGAGTAAGTAAAAGTAGGTGTAACAGAAATTGAGTAATTATATGGTATACATAACGAGTACTTGAATATAACTTCAAAACTGAATTGATGAAAGTAATGCAAAACTGAATTGATGAAAGTAATGAAATTCAATATGAAGTAAATAGAAGTAAAATAGTCCAGTCCACAATGAGATAAATGATGTTACAGAGGAAAAGGCCTTGATAGTGATAATTGAGAGAATGGTTATGGCCTTTTCTGAAATAAGGTGCTGATATGAGTTTCTCTCTCCACTTCTCATAATCATTCAAAAATCCACTTGATAAAGAATTCCACCCCAAAATGAGTCATTGAACTCCATAGAAGCTATTAAACTCACTAAGCTTGGTATTGTCTTTGTAAAATCCATACGTGATTCACAGCTCATAAACTGACTCCCAATTTGTATATTTGTCTTCAGGACAATTTTCAAAATTTTCCTCCAAGTATACGCTGCATAGAAATTGCAATAATAACCTAATTTACACCCAAACAGGTCAGTTTACTTCAAAAATTCATAATTTTCATTCTAGACATCAAATGGAGAATTAAAACCCCAATATGAAAAGATTAGGAAGTCCCCAAAAACTTTCATTTACAATACAAATCACGATTCTCACAATAAGATTCCCAAAATGGGACTAAAACACAAGTGTCTCAGTTTTGATCTCATTCTGCGCAGCTTTGGTAAAACGACTATAACTTTTTCCACAGACCTCGGATTAAGGCGATTCAAGATGCATTTGAAAGCTAACACACTGAGGTATTTACCCACCAAAAATCACAATTTTTCACTAGGCCAATCATTACCAGTTTAATCCCAAAGTCAGCCCTAATTTCCTGAAATTCCAGCCCTTTACTGATTTAACTTTCTCTTCCTTTTTCATATAAAACTCACTTGAAATCATTTCAAATCACCACAATCAGATATAAAATGATCATGTAAGGCCTCATATACATATACAAACTCTAAACAACTTCATGAATACATAATTACTAAATTCGTATCCAAAATAGGGCAGTTTTCTTCAAAATTCCATACCTCACTGATTACTCGTCCACACTTCACGAAATTTTTCCAGAAAATCCCAAATAATATAGAAAAGATACAGTAAAAATTTCAGAATTTTTGGCCAATCCTATAATTGCCAGAATTTTCGACAATGGCCATTTAACAAAAGCAAAATCATGAAAAGCATGCTCTTGATCCAATACCCATGACTCCAAAAAGCTCCAAACTCAATAAAAATTGCACAACAACTATCAATTTGATCATCCAAACAATAATCACAACTAAAACAACCCAAAAATTCAAAAGACAACAAGTTAGGGTTGTGGATATACCTCACTTTAGGCTTGAAGTAGGGGGAGGTAGAGGCTGATTTGAATGATTTTGATGGTTGGCCATGGTAGCTAGCAGTAAGGGGGAGTCGGGGTAGCCAGGACACGGCCGGAAAAGGGACCGGAAACCACCAGAACTGGCGGCACAAGGGGCAGCAGCTGCTGCCCCTGTTCTTGCGTGAGAGAGAGGGAGAGGTGAGGGGATTAGTGTGTGATTTATTTGCTGATTTTTGGCTGAATGTTTAAGGGTCAAATTGTCTATTAATAACAACATGTGGCTGAAAATTTCTCACCCAAAAAGTAGCTTTTTGCTAATTAAAATTAGGTGCTAAAATGAGTAATTAGTGAAATAACAAAAATTAGTAAGGTTTTGGGCTTTTGTTTTGGGCCCAACAAGCTACGTTTGGGCTTGAAAATTTTCAATCGAAATGTTGGTAACATTTTATATTACTCGGAATTAAAGTTTACCGAAGGTAAGAAAAGCATAATTTACTCACCGAGGCCTAATATCGATTCACCCGACATTTAATCAATCAATGAAACTCAAATTAACAATAAATGACACTTGAGTTGCAAAGTGGTACCCAACATGAAATATCTTCGCACCGGGATGATTAAATATGATAAATGAAGGTGGAAAATTTAAATAACATAATGGAACTCGTTAAATAAATAAATTAAGTGTAGTTGAATTTAATAAACATGACTTGGTTAAACAAATAACCATGAATGAGTAAATGAATAAACATGATTAATGAAATAAATAAAGATGATTTGAATAAATAAATATGGGTTAGGGTTGGGTTATTACACCAATAGCAAATTCCGCATCCACTCTGCCTCCTTGCTGGCTGCAGCCAAAGCTACAAACTCAGCAGTCATGGTAGAGTCAGTTATGCAGGTTTATTTCTTGGATGCCCAAGATACTGCCCCTCCACCAAGCAAGTATATATAACCTGATGTTGAGGCATAGTCCTCTTTATCAGTTATCCAACTTGCATCTGAGTATCCTTCTAAGACCGAAGGATAACCTGAATAACACAAAACATAATCTTGAGTTTTCTTTAAGTATTTCAAAACTCGACGTATTGCATGCCAGAGAAACTTACTAGGGTTACTAGTATATCGACTTAACTTCCCAACGGCAAATGCAATATCTGGCCTTGTGCTTGTCATGGCATACATCAAGCACCCTATGACCTTTGCATACTCAAATTGTGCGATAGGTCTCCCACTATTTCGAGTCAACTTATAGGTTGGATCGAAAGGAGTGGCCACTGGGGAGCAATCTTTGTAATTGAACCTCCCAAGTACTTTCTCAATATAATGAGATTGGGACAAGTGGATTCCATCATTATTTCTAATGATCTTAATACCGAGTATAACATCGGCCTCTCCCATGTCTTTCATGGAGAACTTGGAAGATAGAAAACACTTGGTTTTCTCTATTTCCTCTAAGTCAATGCCAAAAATTAGCATGTCATCAACATATAAGCATAAAATCACACCTTTTCCATGTTCAAACTTAGAATATACATGTTTGTCAGATTCATTGATACTAAACCCATAAGATAGCATTACTTCATCAAATTTTTGATGCCATTGTTTAGGTACTTGTTTTAGGCCGTACAATGATCTTATGAGTTTGCATACTTTGTTTTCTTGGCCTGGAATAACAAAACCTTCTGGCTGTTTCATGTAGACCTCTTCCTCTAATTCACCATTTAAGAATGCTGTTTTCACATCCATTTGGTGAATTACTAGCCTTTGAATTGCAGCAAGAGCAATGAGAACTCTTATGGTTGCAATCCTAGCCACTGGTGCATATGTGTCAAAGTAGTCAATACCATGTTTTTGGCTAAAACCCCTTATGACCAACCGGGCTTTGAACCTTTCTATAGTACCATCTACTTTCCTTTTTCTTTTAAAGATCCACTTTGATGTGATAGGCTTACATCCCGGGGGTAAATCAACTAAGACCCATGTGTTATTTTCCATGATTGAGTCCATTTCATCTTGGACAGCTTCTTTCCAAAAGGAAGCATCTTGAGATTCCATAGCCTCTTTAAATGAGTTAGGATCCAAATCAATGCTATAAACATAGGGTATTTCATTTTCAATGGAATCCCTTGTTCCCTCTATCAAATAGACAAAGAAATCAGAACCAAAGAATTTCTCCTTTCTAATCCGTTTACTTCTCCTTACTTCCACTATGTCTCCTTGTTCTTGATCATTACTTGGAGTCATAGTGGTTGGAATAACATCATTTGGTTTAGGAATTGAACAGAATCTAGTTTCATCAAAAATGACATCAATTGATTCTATCACGGTGTTAACCGTGATAGAAGCATTTGGTTCTATAATCAAAAACCTATAGGCTTTGCTATGTTCAGCATAGTCTATAAAGATGCACTCAATTCCTCTTTCCCCCAATTTTCTTTTCTTGGGTTCTGGGACTCTTACAATAGCCCTACACCCCCAAACTCTGCAATAACTCAGGTTTGGCTTTTTCTTATTCCATAATTCATAAGGAGTAGTTGAATTCTTTTTATTAGGGACTCTATTTAGAATGTAGCATGCTGTGAGCATCGCTTCACCCCAAAAGCCTTCACTTAAACCGGATTTAGAAAGCATAGCATTGATCATTTTAGTTAGTGTTCTATTTTTCCTTTCTGCCACACCATTTTGTTGCGGTGTATAAGGTGCTGTGACTTCATGGATTATACCAGTTGATTGGAAATAACTTGGATCATAATATTCACCACCCCTATCCGATCTTAGTCTTTTAATGAAGGTTTCACAATGCAACTCAGATTCATTCTTAAATATCCTAAACATGTCTAGTGCTTCACTTTTAGCATGTAAAAGGTATACTTGGCAATATCTTGTAAAATCATCAATGAAAGTGACATAGTATTTCTTTCCCCCAAAAGAGGGAGTGCTATGAAAATCACCTAAATCACTATGAATTAATTCAAGTAATTTAGTGATTCTTTGAACAATTGGAAAAGAACTTCTAGTGATCTTTGTTAACATGCATGTCTTACATTTCTCTATGTTTCCATCAAAATTAGGAATTAACTCAAGTCTTGACATCTCTTTTAATCTTTTATAATTAACATGTCCAAGACGATTATGCCATAGAGAAGATGAAGAATACACAAGCATGTAAGCAGAATCATTCATCTTATTACCACTAGGAGGAGTAATTACATTTAACTTAAACATGTCACCACTAGCATAACCCTTCCCCACAAAGACACTCCCTTTAGACAGGATAAACTTATCGGCCTCGTACACTTGTTTGAAGCCAAACTTATTGAGAAGAAAACCAAAAACAAGATTCTTTCTAACTTCCGACACAAAATATACATCATTTAAAGTAAGAATTTTTCCGGAAGTGAAGATTAACTCTACTTAGCCTATTCCTTTAACATCAACAGTAGAAGTATTGCCCATGTAGAGTACTTTTCCATCGTCAATTGACACAAGAGTCTTGAAGAAAGAACGATCCTTACACACATGTTTGGAAGCACCCGAATCAACCCACCAATCATTGTCACTTTGAACAATGTTGATTTGATCATTGATCATGGCTATAAAGTTGTCCTTTGCCTTTGCCTTTTGGTTGTTCAAGCCATGTTTGCTCTTCCAAATGGTACAATCTCTTTTCTTGTGGCCTGGTTTGTTACATTCCCAACAAACCACTTTAGCCTTCTTGTTACTCTTGTTGTTGTTGTCCTTATTAGGCCTCTTCTTGTTTCCCTTTGGCACTTGACTTGACTCACCATCTTCGACAATATGAATCTTGGAGACATGCTCCTTTGACTCATCCTGCACACGTAGCTCTTCTTCTATTTGAAGATGGTTAGCCAATTCCTCAAGTGACATTTCCTCTTTCTTATATTTTAAAGTTCTTTTAGTGTCTTTCCAAGAGGGGGGAAGTTTGTCCACTATAGAGGAAACTATAATAGTCTCATCCATATGCATTTTATGTTGCTTGAAGTGACTTAGGATTCGCTGAATTTCATGCAATTGATCGAGAACAGAACGTCCTTCGACCATCTTATAGTTATTAAATTGACTTACAAGGAAATTCTTGCTAGAGGCATCTTCTGTCATGTATTTATTCTCTAGCGCCTCCCATAATTCCTTTGCCGATTCCATGCCTTGATAGACATCGAACAAGGCGTCCGACATGCTATTCAAGATATGGCCTCGACAAATGTAGTCATCATTCTCGAACTTGGATCTTCGGCGGGCCTGCTCCAAAGTCTCATTTTCCGTCTCTATTGGGTATGGAGTGTTGAGCACATACACGACCTTCAAAGTTGTAAGAAGGAAATGCATCTTCTTTTGCCAGCGCCGGAAGCCCACACCCTCGAATTTGTCCAACTTCTGAAAGTTGGACGTCATTTCACGAATTGACGCCATCTCAAATAAGTCTTAAGATTGATAGAAAAAATTGGGTTGAATGTGGTACAGGATAAACCAAGTAAATCGTGAAAAAGAACACTTTCCTTAAGACTTATTTGTTGTACCACAAATAATCTTAGGGATAATCTACTTGGTAAAAACAAGTGTGTGTTTCAAGATTCTCTCAAAGGTTAATCGATGAGGGTGCTGCAGTCACTCACATTGATTTTGTTGTGTCCGTGATTGTGATTTCACTCCTCCTTATATAGAGGAGTGATCATGCCTGAAGAGCACCAAAAATGGATAGGGCGGTTAAATCTTGAAGAGGTACCATACCTTTTCACCGAAAGGATTGGATAAGGTGGGTAAACCTGAAAGGGCACCATGCTTATCCACCTTTTCACCGAAAGGATTGGATAAAGTGGGTAAACCTGAAAGGGCACCATACTTATCCACCTTTTCGGATAAGCACTATAAAAACCTGCCATTTTTATTTTATTCTTGGAAAATTCCAACAGGCACTTACAACGGAAACAAATGAGCAGTAGCCATGTGGCGTTGGGACCCACCTAGTGGAACACGCTGCGGGTGCTCTAAGACGAGTGTCCTAATAACTACCAATTGCGCTTCTGGCATTGAACCCTTTTTTTGTGTCTTTTCCTTTTCCACTTGGGGGCTACTAAAAGGAAAAGGCACAATGATGGAAGGCATTTATATACAGCATATGGACGATTTGCAAGATGGACGATTTGCAAAAGATACTAGTATTACTTACAACTTGTAAGACATGTAGAACATGTAAACATGTGTTTATGTTGACTTGGGAGGACTTAAATGGTCTCTGATGTTTTTTTTTTTCCGATAATCATCCTTTGAAAGAAATCTATTTTTTTTTCCTTTTTTCTCTTGAATATGACAAGCTGAGAGGCCCATCGTATGAAGGACAATATGTAGATGGAACTTAGACTCGTATTTTCAGTACTTATTTCTAGAATTTGATGTTGAATGTAGAATCATATATATATATATATAATATATATATATATATATATATATATATATATATATATATATATTATATATAAAATTGAGTTCGAACACTGCGGTCGTAACACGTGTCATTTTAAGCATTTATTAAGACTTTATTTAAAAATAAAAATTAAAATAATATGTGATCCAAAGTTATCTTCATGAAGAGTGTCTTTTCAACTACTTCTATATATGAATAGAGAAGGTAAATAAATTATTAATATGTTAATAGTATTATTTATGAAAATTTAAATTATAAGATTACATATAAGGTCTCTAAAAATATTTAACTAAAATTTCAAAAACTACCCGGGCCAGTGGGTGCATAAGATTAGCTTCAATGGGAAAAGAATTTCTAGGTAAAGGTGGTGTGATATGGAAGGCTTTCCTTTACCACACAATTGTATGGAGTCTGGGACATGGAATCAGTCATCAATCTTAGTAATATCAATATGACATGCATTCTGCTGGTAATAGACAATGTAGGTTGATAAGTACTAAATTTAATCAATCTACAGAATATTCCAAAAACTTGGAGTAATAATGGATTTCTTTAATTTAAGTGCTTTCGTAATTGAACAGGACTTGCAGCAACCACAGAATAATTTAATTTGGGCCCTGTAAAATTATTTGTAGTCATTTTCAGCATTTTCTATGTTCATCCTATTTTCTGTCAAAAACAAAAAAAAACCCCCAAAAAAAAAGTTCTGGTCTACAATGGTATTGAAAATGTGAATCTTTGAACAATTGGCTATTGTAAAACTAAAAAGCATTTAATACAAGGGTCAATCTCTTCATCCTATATTTACAACTAAGTCTTCGAATATGTGACAACCACCGTAATTTTCTGTGAATATCTCTATTTAGATCTCCACCATTTATTTTTGTAACTTTTAAGTGAACGGCTTTGTTAATTATCTACTGGCCTTAGGGCAGTGATTAAGGTTCATTTAATTACTTTAATTGTCACTTCTTTAATGAATAAAACTTGCAGCTTTTATTTATTAGGTATGTGATTTTCCAAACTTGAAATAGGCAAAGAGGCTTTTTGCTATTATTATTGGCAAAGCAATTAAATTATGTAAGCTCCTATATGTTTTATTCATCCAAACAAAGCATTTAGAAACCATCAGCAACAAATATTCAAAAAGGAAAAATCCATTTCATCATTTGGACACCTTTCATTCTTAGCTTGCTTCATGACTTAACATTTTCATTAATTTTTAGTAAAAATGACATCTTCTGATTTACGTATATTTCTTAATTCTTCACCCAAAATATTGGGTTTAAACCCAAATCACTTGCTGAAGCTTTCTTCTTCCTTGGGATCGCACTAGTGGCCTCCCAAATGTTGTCCTCCATAGGATGTATAGGAGCGGTGTGGCAAACTTCCTTACACAATGAACATCTTCTTGTCCGTTTTCCAATTTCTTGTCCTCCTCTGTTTCGCTTCTTCCTTGAACGTCCTTTTGTTATTGACATTGGAGGACAAAGGACCACATCCTCTCTCTCCACCTCAAGGGTCGTCACGATATTTTCTATTCCAAAATGAATATGTTCTTTGTGACGAAGGACCTATGTCACTTTCCTTGTCATGACACCAACGCAACAATGGCAGATAAGCCAATGGAATTTCATAACAATCCTTTTGAAGGAACACACGTAATATGTGACGACAAAATATTCCCAAAAATTCAAAATTCTTACAACTACCTCTTGCTAGTTGTTCGTCCCAAAAAACACCATGCTCTTTTTTGCTTGCTCCAGTGTAATATCTTAGGACAAATTCATTGTCGCTCATATAGAGAATTGAGTAAAGACTTACTCGACCAAACTCTTCTTGAAAATTTTTAAATGCAAATGGAGTAAGAACTCTCGAAGTTGGTTCTTCTAAAGGGGACTTGCTATTCAATATTCTGACTTTATGGCTTGTCATCATTTTATCACGAGAGTTTGAATGCTGGTGTATTAGATATTCTGACTTTATGGCTCGTCCTCATTTTATCACGAGAGTTTGAATGCTGGCTCGTCATTTTGAATTGCTAGTTGCACCTAATAAATTAGTAATTAAAAGAATGTAAGCAAAATGGTGTATTAGATATTGATCAAGCAAAAACAATTACCCAATAACTATCTAATACTTTAAAAAAAAAAAGGAACCAACAATTAAAAGAAATCAATCAAATAAATAAGAACTATTCCTCTAGGAAGTGGATAATAAGAGGGGACCAAATACGAAAGTATACTTACTTGTTTGGCAAAGTCTTTCAAGCATGTATGAGATGACACAAATTTCTTGATTAATGCATTTATGCTCTCTGATATGTCCGTAGTTGTCATTCCTCCAAAAAAAAAAATCTCGAAGATAAGCTCGTGCCCAAAATTTTCTTATACCGTATAAACCTCAAATATGTTTATGGTTAATCAAATCGTACTTCTCCACCAGAAGCGGCCATTCAGGCTCAAACTCCTTAGACAATGTAAGACTGTACAACTTGAAAAAATTAGCACACCAATATTGATAGTCGCTATGAAGAATGGTACAAAACCACCCGCTAAACTTCGATGTAATATGCCAAATACAAAATATATGTTTAGTAATTGACATTTCTGTGACAATTGCATCCGTCAACCATGGGTCTTGATCGGTTATGGTAGTCTTTGGTGTCTTTCCCATCATTGATATAAAAGTCTATCATGAAAAGTGAACAAAAATGAATAAAAGATAGAATAGAAATAATTGTACTCAATTGAAGACTCTAAACAAGAACAAAAATACAGTAACAAATTAACATTGCAATACGAATAAAATTTCCACTTTCATAGTAATTATATTATATTACAACTATAAGAGCAAAACCATTCACAGGTTGGGCACATCAATCGGGCAATATATTAAGAAACTTTTTATTTTTCAATCTCATTTGGTGAAGCCTTGTATTTTGTCACTAAAAGAGTAGTATGCAAAATTCTGACATCAAAAATAATTATATATTTCTATCTTCTACTTAGTGGCATATTTTAAAAAGAATCAACAATATTTTTGAAACATACCTTCATAAGCCACATGAAAGCAGAAGTCGTCTCATTGCGGAGAAGTGCACACCAAATAAAATTGTCTTGCCATGGTTGTTGACACCAACAAAAATCCCACAAGGAATATCACGTGCATTGAAGTTGTGCGTGGCATCAAATAATGCAACATCTCCGTAAGATTCATGCCAATCAAAGCATTGACTCGGTGACCAAAATAAGTGTTCTAATCTTCTCTCTCCATCCACTGTAAATGCATAGTAGAATTTTGAACTTGCCTTTTGTTCAAATTTTAGATAGTCTAGAAGGTCCTTCATATCACTAGCAGCCAACTTCTTCCTAACCTTCACAAAGAGGTTGTGAATGTCTCTATCAAGAAACGGAAGCGTCCCATGTTGAACATTGTTTTCAAGTTCAATGACTCGAACAATTTGTCTAACACTGAGACTCGCATCTTTGTATAAAAGAGTGCGACTTTCATCTTCAGGACTAATGGATCGCTTTGTTGGCAGAAATCGCATTTCAGAAGGCGATAACAAGTCACGAGTATGAGTTGTTAACATATTTTATGACATGCCACTCTTCTGGAAACATATTAAAGCATTTGCGGTAAGTAATATGTTAGTGGGCATTACAACCACATTTGGACGATTCCCGATTTCGTGGATCCTTAGTTGGGTCAGATATTGTCGATTGAGGCTTTCCTCACAATGACAATAGAAGTCCCGACGTACAAATTTTCCTTCTTTCTTGGAACTTTGATCTTTTCGAACCAGAAATGCTTGCTGCTCTGTAAATTTTTTGTAGCATTGAAATGCTTCATCATCACTAGAGAAGGTCTACCCCATGAACGTGATACAGGACTTTGGAAGAGCACATCCCAAAAGCTAGCTCAAGGGTTGGGAGAACCCAAAGCCTATATAAACCCCACATCAACCCCCCATATGATCGATGTGGGACTCAAGTCCCATACCTTGTAATTGGACCGTAACAGAACGGTTTAGGTGCAAGTCTAAAACTAGTTTCATCATATGGAGGTTCATTCAAATCAAACTCTCTCATATTTGTGCTAGCACCATTAAGTAAAGTATTGGAGATGACACAGTGTATAGAAAGGATATTAAGTAGGAGAATTACTGCAATTGACTTGGCTGGAAAAACTATTATAATATAGCAAAGTTTGGACAGCCTCTTTGCCTACTCCACGTTTGGGAAATCACGTAACTAATAAATAAAGGCTATTGATTTTATTAATAAAAGAAGTGATAGTAGGATAGTTAAAGTAATTAAACGAACCTTAACCACTGCCCTAAGGGCAATGGACAACAAAACCTGTAAGTAACTTAACATTTGGCTCTTCAAAATAAAAAAATATTTATAAATTTAAAGAAAAATAAGTAAATGAAGTGATATTTCAATTCATATTTCTGGAATTTATACTCCAATAGATTTTCCCCTTTTCATGTTCTCCATGCCCCAACCCAGGTTGCCTAGATACTTCAATCATTTTCGGTTAAATTAAACTTCGTTGTCCTTCATTATTGTTGACGGTCAAGACACTTTCAAAGATCTAGAAATGTGGATGTCAAAGTTGTATGATTTAGGGCTTTGTGGTGTGCCAAGTTGTTCTTTGACGCTTGTTTATGAAGGTTAATGCATGTAATATTGTACGAATTAGCGGCCTGAGCTTAAATTAGGGTTTGCTCTTGTTCAAAGTTTAGGTTTGATTTTAGGAGTTCCATTTTGAATACTTTTAT
Organism: Carnegiea gigantea; assembly: GCA_029747015.1. Classification (NCBI taxonomy): domain Eukaryota; kingdom Viridiplantae; phylum Streptophyta; class Magnoliopsida; order Caryophyllales; family Cactaceae; genus Carnegiea; species Carnegiea gigantea. The sequence continues at coordinate 152,198 of JAKOGI010001125.1, forward strand.
GATCGTCTATTGGTTAATAACCACTGCTGAAGCTTGACTCATTGGTTTTGAAACAATGAGAGTCCATGACAATGGCGAAATTGAAGAAGCAAATATACGACATTCAGCATTGGCAGATGCAAGCTATGAAATATGGGTAACTCTTGATTTGGATTTCACAACTTCGGCTAAAACACGACTAAAAATTGAACGAACATTATGCTAGATATAACGGACCAATATTTACAATGTGACAAACCCTTCAATTCAATGCGTGTTTTGTTTGCTTTGGCTATTCCCTGAGGTCGCGGGCTCAAGGCCCCTGATGCACGCTTTAATTGTTTTATTTTTAAATTTTCTGCCTTAGCTTCCTCCTCCTTTGTCACCTCCTTCAACATCCTACCCTAGACAGAACCTTAGAAATCCCACCCTGGACACAGTCACACACCCAAAAATCCTTAATTCTGACACCTCTCCTCAAAATTCTTAGCTTCACAACTGAATTTTATATATGTGAGCCTTCCATTGAAATTTTAGGCAGAACCAAAAGAAGGAGAGGATAAATCAGAGGTAAATAATAAAATATTGTAGTATTGTTTTAGCAAAGAGTGTTTTTTGCAGATAACATTTTACCTCAAAATTCTGTATTCTCTTTCCAGGTGAAAAGAGAAGGAAAAACAAGGCTACCACTGAGAAGTATTGAGATTCATGTTAGCTAATAATACCAAGCTTATATGGGTTAGTACAACCATTCTATATATTTTATTTTTTTAAAAAATACCAACCAATGTAGTCATTTTACCACTTACATAGCTTTAAATTGTTAGCTTAGTCATATGGCATGATATCATTTGATCGTATGCCACAAATACAGAACCTAAAATAGTTCAACCAAAAAAAAAAATACAAGTATCATGAATTCTACAAGAAGACTTTCAACGAATTCGTGGCCCAAGTGCTTACGCACACTTCACTATTAAGTTATGGTCCATTTGGCGTTTCACTCCCTTAGAATTGCACTAGATTTATAGTGGACATGATAGGTTACTTGGTTGAATCTTGTGCAGGAAGAAATGTAGTTTTGGAGTGTGCTTTTTACATATGGAACGACACCTTTGATTAACCAATAAATCATGAGTCCAAAAACAAAGAAAATATATGATCTGCATGTAAAACGTAGTATTATGCTATAAATTCTCGGAAAATTCGCTAGAAATATTATTCAATCAGACGTGAGAGAGTGGCATTGGACAGAGAGAATAATATTATACGGTCGAAGTTAATATATATGGTTTTAGTGTTATAGGATTAATCAATTATTAGTCTATGTTGTGAAATATTATCCATATAAATTTTTTAGAACAATTTTGAGTTACTAAGCAAATGAATATATTACTCCTTGACATATGCCTAGCACAAACTTTTTTTGGTTTAATTTTTTTAACTCCCAACTTTTCATATTAGTCTTTACCCCTTTCACACTTATGTAAAATGATCTTGAAGCCTACTTTTAGAGCCTTTTTAGAATTAAAAATAAAAGAAAAACTATGCACATTTGACAAATTTACTAAAGATATATAAGCTTAATAAAAAAATAATACACAATATATTAAATGACGAATTGAAAATTAAATAAGGAATTTCTATATACTTTAGTTGACTTTTATCTCCCTTGATCAAAACTAATAGGGTAATGTTTAGCATATTCATTTAATAAGTATATCAAATTAATATGATAAACTAGGTGTTAAAAAAATTGAGATGAAAAGGTTTGAGGGGTTCGTACGTCAATATCTCAATGTAATAGTGTTCTAGTTCAATTGAATTATAAATTATGCAGGGCTAGTATCCGAAACAAGGTTATTATTACTTTTAAAAGGTCAAAAAGATACGTTTCATTAGCTATTCAGAAACCTTGTCAAATGGTAACCGCTTGCATCTTGTCCTTTCTACTTCATGGTTATCATTTTGTTCCTCTCTCTAATTCCTTTGAATTGGGTTTTTGAAGGTTGGGATGGGATGGTCAGTTTTCCGATCATCGTAGCTATTTTTCTAGTTATTTTTCTGATTTCTAGCCAGTGCGATCGGGGTAATATTCTATCGTTCTGTAGTAATTGTCTCTCCAATTGTTAGAGTTATTTTATCTCTCCGATTGTGAGAGTATTTTTATGGTTAATATTATTTTTGTATAGTCTTTCATCTGTTTTCCAATGGATCAATTGTAGTTCAAAGGCAAAACGACTCTTCAAAGGATTTCAACACTTCAAATGGAACCTCTTATGCCAGAAAAATATCCCTCCCCTGAAGACTACATTAAATTAACAAATCTATTTCGACGAAAACAATATACTAGATTTGTGGATCTCTTTCCCAAGCTGCATCAAGAAATAGCGGTGGATTTGGGAAGACGAACGATCAACATATGTAAAAATGGTTCTTTTGGGATTGAAATTTTATTTTTGACATTAGAGCTTGTATTTGTTTGTATTCAACTTCTCTTGTAGATATCGTATGACTAATTATTTAATGGATTCTTCTGTTTTTCAGGGCAAAAAAAAACCATGCCAAATGCTGCTTGGAGCCTTGATGCTAATATTAGTTTACCAAAAGCTAATTAGAGTTTTAGCTAATGAGGGTTTTTTTTTGGTTGGGGGGGGGGGTTCAACCACTATTTTAAGATTCCAAACATTGTTATGGCCACTACACACAGAAAATTATGTGTTCTTCTCATTGATTGCACTTTTGACCTGACAGCCAACAATATTGTCTTTTTTTTAGATCAAAAAAAAATTCTTCCTAATGAGAGTTTTTTTGGGTGAAAAAATAGCAAGATTGACATATTGGAGCATTAGTCAGTAGTGGAGTATCATATGACTCTATTATGAGTTTTTTTTTTTTTTTTTGGGGGTGAAAAAATGGCAAGATTGACAGATTGTTCTAACTCTAACAACAAAATGGTCATCTAACTCTAAGATTTTGTTTTTTCCATTCTAATTTTTAAATTTTTAGCACATTGCTCTTTGGAATATTAAATTTGTTAACTTTATTTTTTGTGAAAAGAAAAAAAATTGTAGTAGAAGAAAGAGGGTGAAAAAGAAAGAAGCAATAGCGCACTAATCAAGAAATAACATAGGGTATGCATTTAAGGGTTTATTTGTTAATTTATAATATTGTGATATTACAGTTCATTGCGACATCATAACTTTTGCATGAGACATACCTGAAAGTTATTAAGTACTTGCGTCAGGTATCTTAGAATTAATTCATTAAATGAAAAGACCTAAAACAATTTCGAGTTGGTTCACACTACAGGAAAAACTGTCTTTCTCTACACTTAAAATTGTATTTGCCCACGAATATATGTGCAGCAGGTATTCTTCGCCGCACTTAAGCTAAGCGTGGCGATTGAAAGAGTGGGGAAATATTCCCCGCACTTGATATCCGCGGCAAGGTTTACGTTTCCTACACTTATAAGCGTGGTGAATGATGTCTTTCCCCACTTATATATATGTGGGTATTGTATTGCGCATATAAGTGTGGGAAAATTTAGCTCATTGTGAACATTACGCTACTTGTCACTGCTTTTATAAGTGTTGCAACTTGAACCTATTTAACTAACTTTTAAACAACTAACTTTTGAACGAATTCGTAAATAATTTGGCTGGAACTTTTTTAACAACTTTTGGTGCCTTCAATAATTTTTCAATTTTTGGTAATAATATAAACCTTCATAAATTAAAAATTTTGAGCGTAGTAGCATATATATATATATATATATATATATATATATATATATATATATATATATATATATATATATATATATAAGCTATAAAATTACAAAAATAATACGACAAAATCATAATAATTATTGGAATAATTGTTGCTATCAAGACTTTACAAGTACTGTGATAGTAAAATAGAAATGAAATATCCCGGATGCATCCTAAGACTGAAAATATGTTCTAAGAATGTGACATAAATACATATCCGATAAGCAAGAGTTTCTTAACTAAAATCCATGTGTAACGTCTAAAATGGGAGAGGGGAATCAAGGGCTAACATTTCCTCCATTTCTTGTCCCTTCTCGTTGCACATTTCCCTTAGTTGTCACCTAAAAATACCAAATCAATCCATTAGAGTAAATATCACTCCACATTATAGAAATTGAAGCAAATATCAATCATCTTGAAAATAGAAGACATTGTTATATACTGCAGAAAGAGGTGATAAACTTACAAGTGTAATTTCGTCCCATTTTTCACGAACCACCATATCTAACATACTTGGTTCAGCCTTACGTTTGCAAACTCCCACAGTCTACAAGGAAGATGAAAATAAAAAATTAGAACTTAGAAAAAAAATATGAGTTCCGTGTTCTCTAAAGAACGATATTAGAGAAAAAATAATTTTAAAAAATGATAACAAATAATTAAAACTTCGAAAAAAAATATTGCAATTTGTACCACTCCTACTAGGTACGCACAGCTCTGCACATTGTAACATCTCTGGCCCTCAGCTAGAAGTGTTAGCAGTTCCTAAAATTTTTGGAACTAAACGGACAACATTTTATCTAAAACCTGACCATAACCCAGGCTTAAAGCCTTACACTAGGTGTCTGCAATACAGAAAAACAAGAAAAAACATTCCAATAACTCAACGGCCACATGCCAGAGCTCACTATTCAATAGGTCACACACTTAGAGCACACAACAAAAGAATTTACATAAAAGAATATACAATGCACATACTACACATCCGTAGCCAAACGACTTACTAAATCAGGTAAAAAAGGTTTTACTCAAGCATTTTCTCATCAACAAGAAGTGGAAAAGTGAAGGGAAATAAATTCTGAGACACATAGAATGGTAGGCGGACCAGCATACTGGTTAAATGGCATAAAAGAAATAAAGGTGCCATCCATTCAAAGATAAGAGTAGGCTATTAAGACTTACCGCACAATTCGCAAAGTAGTTGAAGCTTTCAGTTAGCTGCAATTCATCAACTCACTCGACATTCCATAATCAATCCAATGAATAAGTAGCACTATACAAGAATCAAATATCAAAGTGCGCATTTTCATTCCTGCCTGGCCAATATGATGCCTCAAGTAAGATAATCTTTATATAAAAGTAAACAGCTTGTAACTTCCTCCCAAAAACTGCATCTCTGTAGAGATTTGACAAACTTTTGTGCTCATGAGTCATGCCAAACTAGAAAAGGCTGGATGCGACAACTGTTTATGGCAGAGTTACTGAAGAATAAGATACATGTGAGCGAGCAACCACTAAGAATTCAGCCGAAAACTACAATTCCCTTAAGGGGTAAATTCACTGAAAAGTCTGGGAGGACATAAAATGGATAACTTTGATAAGCTACAGGTAGTGCACTGGAAAGAACATGGGTAAAACAAACAGCCTGAGACACCTAACTTCGTAGAATAATATGCATAAAGAACATATATTTTAACTGACAGTAAAGGCAGATGAACTGCTTGATGCAAAAACATGTACGAATCTACCTTCCTGTGAGGCTGCAAAAGGAGAGGAAATACAGGAGGGTTGGTGCTATAAAATGCAATACTCATCTAGTGGAAAACTTTTCTTTTTTTTTTTGCAAGATATACACACAATGCAGCATCACCAAATATGAAGGGGAGTGACAGAGACCTCTGATTCATGAAAGTAACCTTCAAACCATTGCACCTCAAGAATAATCCATTCAATATAGAGGGTTTGATTTTGAACTTTTAAAATAACAGTTAGATGTGCATAAATCTTGGAGGCATGCCCAGAACCTAAAATCAATAGACACATTGACACTCATCAAGTGATCACATTCTTACAACAAAGAGCCAAAAAAAGTGGCTATGGGTTGATTCTCCCTGAAGTCCAACATCTATCTCCATTTAAACTTCCGCTACATTCAAAGACTTGCCTCGTATTGGTCTTCTGGTTCAAGTAATCCACCTGCAAAATAAAGGGAAAATGAGGCTGGCAAGATGAATAAGCTTCATGGTACACCTATGCAACTTAAACATTAACATGATGGAAAAACCTTTTCTGGATCAAGAACCAGCAGGCAAAATGCACCCACTGGACTAACAGAAGGATCCAAACTGATATTCTTAGGCAACTCCTCATTAATGGAGGGTAGATCCAAATCTGGACCCAAATACTGCATCCTTGCTCCCAGGGAACTAGCAAACCAAGATTTCTCCCTTTGCTGCATGACATCTAAGAATAAGAAAAGGGAAAATGCAAAACAAAGGTTCACAACAACAACGAACATGATTATTATAGCTAGTTGCTTCCAAATGTATTCCATTCAAAATTTGCTCAAAATAATCGCCCACATAAAATTACTTCAGACTACTTTCAGCTATAGAATGCAGCTCAAGGAAGTTATTAAAACCTGTACGGTCATGTACACGTTGGGGATCAAAAGCAAGATTACATACTCCTTTAAGAGTTAAGAGGAAATCAACATCCACAACAGCAGGAGCCAATGGAACCTTCCTCCTGTTGCAGGGCCTGAGATGAGGAGATATACTCGACATACTTATCCTTCTCATGCTCAGGGAGGGGTTTTCCCGAAGAATCATTGGAGAAAAGACAAGCCTTAACTGAAAACTGGGCAGCAAAGAGGTGTAACAGAAATAGCAAACATGCAATGGCATCTTATACTAAAGGAAATTCACCCAGAGCAACACCATCCAAATGCAATACCTGAAAAGCTTCTTTACTTATTAGTTTCTCACGCTTTTCTTTTCAAGGAAAATGAAAGTAGTTGAAAATTTGAGGAGTTGAAGATTCTGAAACAACTTGGATTCAGTTCAAAATCAGGATATGCTAATTTGATTCACTATCGGCTTCAGTGGACTAAACTCTGATAACCAGCAAGGGCTTTTGATTGGATGCTACTCATAATAAAAATATAACTTCATTCAGAAACCTTGTAAGATCCAGCAGTAGCTCGAACTCACCTGAAGCTTTGCAGGATCTGGGTTTGACCCATCAATCACATCAACCATTCCATTTATCCGAAATTGCTCCCAGGAGTCAGTAAAATACCAGCATATCTAGAGCAAAAGCACATTAGTTCAATTGAAGCAATTTCAAAGGCACACAATACAATCCCTAATTTTCAATTTCAGACCATACAATTCAGATAAAGAGAGAAAGGGGATGATGATACCGAATGGTTGGAATCCTTGCCGCCAGAAGCCAGGAGACGCCAGAATTTCAAGCTTCGGTAGCCCACGAATGCTGGGATCAATTTCTGACCACGCCAAAACTTCAAGCCACGACCCAAACTGCAAACCGCAGAAACCACCACGTGACCGCCGGAACCTCGCCGCCGATCACCACCGACCAGAGCAGACCAGACGCGCGACGAACTGGGGAGGGTTAGAGTGGAGAAGCAGAGGGGGGCGCGCGAGAGTAATTGAGGCAGGCATGAAAATGGAGCACGGGGCTTGAGTTTCTCAATTCTAACCCAATTGTTTTCTTTTTTTTAATTTAATTTGGCGGTTTAATTTAAGAAAAAATACAATTTCAATTGTTTTTTCTTTTTTTTAAAATTTAGTTTGGCGGTTTAATTAAAGAAAAAACACAATTTAAAAAAATTAAATAAATTGGCTACCATACTTAGTATCTGTGCTAATTGTTTCATATTTATGATCGGTAATTCCCCACACTTAATATGTGTTGGTATACATTATTATCTTACTACCACGCTTATAAGCGTGGCTATATTTATCCGCACTTATTATGTGTGGGGATAGTAATTGGTATTTATTTTTCTGCTACGCTTACTCAAGTGTAGTTAAATAAGCGTGAAAGCATGACCTTTTTTTTATAGTGTCAGTATACGTAAAAATCAACAACTCGAAAGGAAATGATGAATTTTGTTTTCCCTTGTTTTTATGGGAAGTTGAGGGGATGCAAGTAATTCTTCTATTAGGGAAAGAAAATTGAAGACACTGAATGATTATGTGAATAGTGTTCCAATTTTTTAGGTCATTCTTAATACTAATTTTTTATTCATTGTGGATTATTAATCTCAATAATATATAAATTCGTCCAAAAAACTATGTAAAGCACTAATCAATACTACTAACATTAATAATGGTTGAGGATAACCTTGAATTTTTCAGATCAAACAACAACCTTGATTTGTTTATCCCAAACAAGGAAAAAGTTCTAGAAGAAAGAGTGTCACAATAATTTTAAATATTATATGTAACATCAACTTGTTGAAAGTTGAAAAAGCGGTCATGTGGCAGGATTCAATTGGAAGTTAGAAAATTAATGTTTGTTACGACTACTAGTTTTTTCCTCGTACGGTGTACGATGGATATTACTTCTCGATTGATAACTTTCAGCATCTTGTTGTATATATTATTGGTGGTGCTATACCATACTGAGTTCTATGGATTTGATGGTAGCACCTTTTTTCTAACTTTATTTCATATGAAATCACCTTAATTATATGCACTTGAATTTTTGATGTGCAATGTATCTTTTTTAATTTTGTTAGTCAAGTAGTTTTTAATTGTTTTTTTTTTTGTTTTAAGATATTATGTGGTTTGACATTGCGTGATTTTTTTTAAGTTTAAAATGATTTTGTGAAATAACCATATTGACGGTGGGAGCCACAGAGCAGAGAAAAATCACAGTATTTTTAGTAATTTAATGTTGTCTTTCTTAAACTTGGACTTCATTTTTAAAAATGTATCATATGGTAATGTGAAATGTAATGTATGAAAAGTAATTCTGATATGAAATGTTCAATAACACATTAGATTTGTCATCTTCGCTATCTATTAGTTGCCAACTTTCGTTCTCATATTAGGTAGCCTGCAAAACTAACATATATTATACTAAGTTAGGTTTTGATTTTTTATTTGTTCCTAACTACTTGTCATTAACAATGTGTTGTTAAATGCATATAATGATTTTTTACATGCTTATACATTTAGTGAAAAAACACACGATAATATTTTTGTATTGATTTACAGATAGACATTTCAATTGTGGACTTCTCGTATATTTCATCTTCCTGGAGTTGCTTACACCATATTCGAGGAATTTATTAATTGTTATTATTTTAATATCCGATTATGTTTAATTCTATGAATCATGATTTGTCATGGTTTTTGCATAATTAGAACTAACATTTTGTAGGAGTTTATTAACACTAAAAGATGTATAATGCCCATTAGTTTTTTTTTTATTTTTGGATAATTTGTAGCAATGAAGTTATTTTGAGTGCATACATGTGATTGGTAAGTTATTGGACACTTATTTATAGACAGTGTTTCTTGTTCATTCTTCATAGTATTCATTGTCATATTTAATGATAAACTTCAAACCCTCTAGAGAAGTCACCCGTGATGATACAATTCAGTTATTCATGACTTAATACCGATTTTAGAAGGTAAACTCCTACATATTTTGATGATTATCCTTAACTTTTATTTATAGTTATTGCACAGCAAACAAGAATAGAAAATTGTCTTTTTTTTAATACGAATAGTCACTTTGTCTCAAATAAGTGCAAAATAATTTTAGGGATTGTAACCTTAATTCTGACATTGATCAAGAAAAGATAAAATTCTTCCGTTTTAGCCAATTAGCAGTTGTTAGGATTCATTTTTGTATCATTTCATAACTAAGAATTATACGGGGACATAAATTTTCTTCTTGGTCAAATGATGAACAAACTTAGATGAGATACTACAAAATTAAGTCCCTATTTCTAGGAATTCCAAATTAAGATAAATTATTTCAACAATTTAACTGCACCTATGATATTATTTAATAGTGATTATGATCCTTCCGACTATTTGACCAATGATTTAAATAAAAATAAATTTGATTAATTATTCTTATAACCAACAAAGCATGGGAAAATTGTTGATAGTAGTAACAAAATACAGATAAGTATTTGACCTCAATCTTATCTCTTTGGTGTATAATTATTTATAAGAAAAACCAACAAAGAAAAATTAAAAAATTTAAAAAAAAAAGAAAGGGAGATTAGTAGCAGATGCAGAAATTTTAGTACAATTTGAATTTAGGAAAACTTTTAATGTTCTTTTTGTTGGGGGAATAATACTACTAATTTATGAAGGCAACTATGATCTATTGTGGGAATGTAGACAAACTCCTCTTATATATTAATTTACCTATTAAATTGAAATTTAAATTTGCTAAAAGAACTAATTATATTGTGTGATTTTTGAGCACAAAATATAATCTCAAGTGAAATATAAATTGAAAAAGTCACTGAAATTTTTTTTAATATCTTGAACGTAAGCTACAAATGTGAAAAGAAATTAAATATTGTACCAACTTAAAGTAGTCGTAAGCGAAACCCACAAATATATTAAGGTCCTACTGTATTTCATATTATCTAAATCCAATTATGGGGCATGCTTAAGTAATCAAACTTTACAATATGCAAAATAAGCAATCCAATCAGCATTCAAGTGTCAACTCATGATATATGCACTCAAATATAAATATATACAAACAAATATATTTACATTTAGATGTCCAATTTATGCTTACCTCAAAAATAATGCCTAACACACTTCAATTTTTTTCTTGGGTAACATCTAAATCATTTCTTTGCTCTATATTTAAGTTTTTTAAGACAAAATTTAATTACTAATTAGTCATAATATATGAGAAAAGTTTACATTAAATGGCATTAAAATTACATTGATAACCTACATCCATCTTAATTACATGATAAAAGACTTTTATGTTGTTATCCTACATGGCATTTTCGTCTCAAGTGGCAACCTAAATAGCATCCTATATGACATTCTACGTGTGGCTCATGTATGAGTTCAATCCAACTTTTAATATATATATATATATATATATATATATATATATATATATATATATATATATATATATATATTGACCATTAGTTAAAACAGTGTCGTTAACAGGCGTGAAAGATGAGGGAATACTTGAATCCTGTTGGCAAGAAAAGAACTTAGCTCGGTATTGTGGAGGACTGTAATTGTAAAGCCCCTCAATCCTCAGTTCAATGGTCCGAATCTGGCAAGCTGGATTTCCTTTCTTCCCTCCAAAATTGTGCTCCACCAAATCCTCCAATGCCCCCCTAAAGCAAAAGGAAAAGTAAAGGAAGAAAAGAAAAAGATAGGGGAAAGCACTGCTTTGCTCATAAAACATTTTGGAACTTTGGTGGTGTTGCTTACAAACTATAATTCTATTTGTAATTTGATGTGGCTTGTATTATTTGTATGCCTCTGCTCTTGAAGAAACTGGAGTTGCCTTTGAGCTGAATATGGAAGAATCATTTGATTGCCAAGAGAGAGGGAAAAAAATGCGAAAGAAGGAGGATGAAAGGAACTGGGGGGAAAAAAGTGAATAAATTTGATCCCTTTTCGAGCTTCGGTTATTTGGTCCTACAGATGGACTGCTAAAATTAGGCATGAAAATGAATAAGATACTTAGGGCGATCAGAGAATGTGTAAATTGGTTACTTATGGGTCTATGTTTACCTCTTGCATTTACTTTCGATCAAGGAAGGTTGGGATTGGACATAGTATTCGGTTAACAATACCAGGAATATTTTTTGAGCTTGTCCATAGTTCTATTTTGAACCTATTAACTGCGCCTAAGACATAATGATTGACTTCTAGTCGACCTGGATAGGTCTCACCAGTTGATCACGATTCATGTCTGACAGGGTCCAACCATAGCTTGGCTGGTAGAGTAGAGGGCTAGTCAGCCGGGCACCCTTCCGATTAATCCCTCGATTGCTGGTTTACACCACGTAGGTCAGATGTTTTTGGTTTTCTTCCTCTTTGATTTTGCAGACACGTGTGTGTATGTGTTGGTGGGGGGTTGGCATTAGCTCAAATGCTCATTGGATATCTCCTGCTGTAGCTTCTTCTTTTGTCTTTCAAAAAAGTAGAATGCTAGCACCAAACACACGTGCATGAAGAGTGGTCAACTACTTTGGGACATGCGACTTAACATTCTATTGGAAATGTCTAGAATCCAAAGCACGACTGAAGGTAGACTATAATGGTCTTTCATTAACCAAATGACGAATATAGAATAGGAGAGGCTTTTTGCAGCTATATAACCAGAACCGACCTCAGCTCAGTTGGTAGAGCGGGGGACTGTAGTTGGTCTGTGGCCCGCAGAAAATCCTTAAGTCACTGGTTCGAATCCGGCAGGTTGGAGATCTTTTGGCTTTTGATTTTTAAGCTCATACGCACCTGGAGTGCTCCTTTTTTTGCCGACCTGGGGGGGAGATTCTGAGAGACCTGCATATTTGGATGGAGTAGCCTGAAGACTTTGCCACTTTTTGCGAGAAGTAGTGATTCATGTTCCTACACGAATGCCCCAAGGGGCATTTCTAGTATTTATGGCTTTGCTGACAAGGGATGCCGTTCATTTTTCCTGGGTCTTTGAGTTCTTCTAGTGTTGTTATCCTTTTTGAGTATTTACTTGTTTTTACTGAGTTAGTTCTAGCAGTGGCTGTTACGTCAGATCTCATTAAGGCAGACATGAACCGATCATGGCACAGTGGGCAGAGTGGACGATGGTTGCTGGTTAACAACCATAACATTCGCAGGCCTTTCATTTCATCAATTAGGCAGGGCAGATTCTTTTTTAACATCATGTTATCTTCGATCTCTTAATATTGCGATTTTTGTTTATTCCTTCCAATGTGGCAATAGGGATTTTACCGTGGTTTTTGATTATTGAACCAACAATAGAATAAGGACTGGCCATAGACAAGAATGTGTTATCAGAAGAGAAGAGAAGAAGAAAGAGATAGGAAAGAGAACTGGTTCATTGATCTTCAGATGCAGCTACATGGATTGTATATACACACATTGCTCTCCTGTAACAACCAAGAAAGAGAAAATAAACTTGGCAAGAAAGTTTGTTAAAAAGGTTACAACAAACTTGCTTCCTCCTAACTGCCCATATTAACCTACATATTATACCAATGAATGAATCCTCCCAACACCGCCCCTCAAGCTGGGGATGATGTGCAATCGAGCAGACCCAGCTTGGATAACAATTCCCGATGTTGAGGGGAAGGAAGAATCTTACTGAGAATATCTGCAAGTTGGAGGTTGGTAAGGATGGAGGCAAGTTGTAAGAGACCTTCAAGCACTTTGTTGTGAGTAAAATGGCAGTCAACTTCTATATATTTTGTCCTTTCGTGGAAAACAAGGTTCTTAGCAATTTGAAGAGCTGATTGATTGTCACAATGAAGAGTGACAGGCTACAAATGAGAAACACCAAGTTCAGAAAGTAGTTGAACTAACCAAGTAACTTCAGCAGCAGCTTGGGACATGGCCTGTACTCAGCTTCAGTAAAACTTTTGGAGACTATAGGCTATTTCTTAGACTTCCAACTGATGGGAGAAGTGCCTAATAACATCATATAACTAGTGACGGATCTTCTGAAAAAGGGGGCAAGATGCCCAATCATTGTTAGGAAATGCCTTTAGCATCAAAGGACCATTAGCCTGTAGGAGAATGCCTTGTCCAAATGTTCCTTTCAAGTACCTGAGAGTGTGTTCAATAGCTAAGAGATGCAAAGTCCTGGATGCTATATGAATTGACTCAGAGTCTGAATAGCATAAGAAAGATCAGGTCTGAAGTGTGTCAAGAAGTTGAGTTTGCCAATTACTGTTCTGTAATAAGATGGATCTTGAAGAGGTTCTTCTTCATCATGGGTTAACTTGCAATGTAAGGGAAGAGGAGTAGCCACACATTTTGCAGTGGAGAAACCAGTGTCGAGCAATAAATCCTAAGTAAACTTTCTTTGGGACAAAGAAATACCCTCAGCAAGATGAGTTACTTCAAAACCCAGGAAGTAATGCAAGTGACCCAGATCTTTCATTCCAAAGGAAGAATGAAGATGCTGCTTGAGAATATTGACTTCATCAATGTTGGAACCAGTGACTAATATATCATCAACATATACAGCCACAATGGTGAGATGAATGCCAGTAGTTTTTAGAAAGAGGGAGTAATCATTCTTGGATTGAAGATAGCCTTGTTGTTGGAGAAAATCAGTAAGCTTTACAAACCACTACCTGGAAGCTTGTTTAAGTCCATAGAGGGACTTGGTCAGTTTGCAAACTTTATTGGTGGGATTAGGAATGCCTTCAAGCATTTTCATGTACACCTCCTCATACAAGTCTCCATGCAAGAAAGCATTGTTGACATCCATTTAAAAAATA
>JAKOGI010001125.1:166538-306007 GCA_029747015.1 Carnegiea gigantea
GTACGTACACACACACACACACACACTTACATATATGAAAGTAGTCCTGGCAAAATAGACTTGAGACCCAAAACTCGAACTTAACAACTCGTACTCGTACCCAACCCGACATCCGAAATAGCTTCACCCGAAGGTAGACCCGAAATCCGAATTAACCGGAACCGAACCATACTTGCCCTAAATTTTTCTTACAAAGTTGCTTATTTATGCATGGCAAGTATATTTGATTAAAAATCGGTTGACTCAAAGTCGACCCAAACTGAAGTTCACCCATCGAAAATGAACCATGCTAATATGTCACTTAACCTAAAATATGACCCAATCCAAACTTAACTTGATCCATATCCAAATCAAATGATCCATTTGCTAGGTCTCTATAAAATAACTCTCGATGTGAGTCTCACTTACATAGGGTATGAGAATATCCAAATGTGAATGGCCTTACTCATGCAAGTATTGCCCTCATAAAGGCGGATTTTAGTAGACTCACAAAAAATTGTGACAAAATGTTTTAGAATTGAAAATCTTTTAACAAAAGGGCAAAAGCCAGCGCAGCTAATAAACAAATAATGGTGTATAAATAAAAGAGATTAATCTGGCTCAATAAATAAATAATGCTAAGTAAAATAATAACAAGTATATATAAGATCAAAAATACTACTAGCATACATGAACTGAAAATGCATAATACGTTCAGAACCACATATCAACATTTCTTAATGCCTCCTAGATCTATGGGATGTGTGTGTAGCAAGCTACCTAGCATTTGCAATCTTAATTATAGACCTCCATAGTCTGCTAGCCATATTCTCTGCTAATCCTAAATTCTTTAGAACCTGCATAATTAATTTGTTTCAACTATTCTAAGGTCTACCTCAACCCCTTCTACACTCTGGAATGGTAAGCCTTTCACAACCTCTCATTGGAACATATGTACTCCTTTTTACATGACCAAATCATTTAAATCTAGCATCTTTCTTCTTATCCTCTATGGATATCACCCCTACATTGTCTTTAATGATTATATTCATGATCCTAACTAATCTCGTGTGTCCGCACACCCACTAATCATCTTCATCTCATTGGCCATCATCTTCTAGACTTAAGTTTTCTTACTTGGCCAACACTTCGTGCTGTACAATGGAGTTGATATAGCAACTATATGATAAACTCTCCCCTTCAATTTTAGTGGGATCTTCTTATTGCATAGCATGCCTGAAGCATTCTTCCATGTTTTTCCAACTTACCTTTATTCATTGGTTAACGTTTTCATCAATATCTCCTTTTTCTTGAAAGATCGAGCCTAGATGTCCGAACTATTCCACCCTTGGTATAACCACACCCCCAATGGACACCTCACCTTCGATAGCACATTCCCTTTCGCTGAATCAACATTTTAAGTATTCAGATTTTGGCCTACTCAACTTGAAATCTTCGGCCTAATATTTCCTTAATCCTCCACCTTATCATTAACTGCATCCCTAATTTCATTGATAATAACTATGTCATCTGCAAAAAGCATACACCATGGTACCTAGCCTTGAATATCTCTAGTGATCTCATCCATAACAATAGTAAAGCTAATCATTGATTAAGCCCAATATCTATAGAGAAGTCTCCTGTATTCCCTCCGAAGGTCCTAACTCTCATCCTTACTCATTTGCACATATATCTAATAATTGTCATATAAACCACTGACGCGTCTTTCTTCTCCAAGCACCTCCATAACACTCCCCCAGGTACTCTATCATATGCTTTCTCTAATTCAATAAACACCATGTGGAGATCCTGTTTCCGATCAATGTAGAATTCCATGAGCCTTCTTAGAAGATGGATAGCTTCCATAATTGACCTACATAATATAAAATCAAACTAGTTCTGCAAAATTGTTATATCCCTCAACCTTCCCCCAACCACCCCCACAGTGGCGAAACCACAAAATTCGGAGAGGGGTGTCGAAATTAATATAACACAATATAAAATTCAACAATAGTCATAAACTGAAATTAAATAACGATTACATAACATCTATTCTATGAAAACTCACAAATTAAACTATAAAAACAAAGCAATCTACAAATTAAGAATTAACCTATAATTGAAATGAAACCTATAATTAAACAAATTTGGAATTGAAATTGATAAATAAACTCACAAATCAAACAATACAAACTTATTAATCTAAAATTGAAGAATTAAGTAATGAATTCAAGTCAATTAAACATTTAAACTAGTATTGGTAAAAGGAGAACTCACAAATTTGGACAGGGAGTTGAGGCCGCTGGTGGGCCGTGCGCTGTCTGTCGGGAGGCGATTCGGCATGGGGACGGTCACCGGGGACCGTCAGGCAGGGGGTGGTGCTTTGGTGGAATAGTGGTGGTTGAGTGTGTGGGTACTGGGTAGAGCCTTGGTGTTTTGGGAAGCGCAGGGCCGGTGTGAACAATCGAACAAACAGAGAAGCAGAATACAAAGGGAGGGAGGGCGCTCAACTCAGTATTTGCACGCAAGGCATAAGTAAATAAAACGAAAAAAATAAAATGGCAAAAGGGAAGGCTGGAGGACTGGAACTCGCAACATCAAAGATAGCATACATCACAACTCAAGTGCCTGAACCGCTAAAGCTAGGGGAGTTTCATGTACATCTTCAACGCATTTTATACATATATTCACCTTCTAAGTTTTTAAATTTTCGAACGTATATTTTTTTTTTTTGGGAGGGGTGTCGACTGACAGTACTGACACCACGGTGGCTACGCCATTGCACCCCATATTCCATTATCAAAGATTATTGCTTTGGTACCGATGTTTTCCGTGTCACTTATGCTGTGTTCACCCCCTTATTCCATTATCAAATTTGGAAGCCAAATTTTTTCCCCCATATGGGAAAAAGCTTGATTCGTTGCAAACATAGCCTTTGTGGGTTGGGCTATTTAAAGACAAGGCCTCTATTTGGCCTGGTCCATTTTACATGTCTCCTGTTTGGTTTGCTATATGACCAATATTGGTTATGCATGGGGTCCGATCACCAATCCTTAAGGTTTCGTTCGGATTTTAGAAAATTTGGTTGAAAGAAAAAAATTTAAGAAAGTTACTTTTTTTCTTGTGTTTAGTTTAGAGAAAGTCACAAAGAAAAAAATATGAAGGAAAGTTAGGTGAAAAAATTGTTTGAAACAAGTGATAAAATTTTCCTCATAAAATAGTGAGGAAAGTTTGGGGAAAATTCCCAACCTCTTCCAACCTCACATTACTTAGATGACATCAACATAATTCAAACAGTTCATCAACATTCAAATTTCTTATCCAAATTTTTGTATTTTTTCCTCCATCTACAAGAGAAAAAAACTCATTTTATCTCTTTTTTTTTTCCTTTGTATTTTTTCTTTAACTTTTTTTTCTATTAAATTTTTTAAGAATCAAGCAGAGCCTAAAACATTTCCCCTGATGGTCAGATTAATGCAGGATCCAACCAATTCATGTTCTGCTGTATATGTTGGCTTGAATTGTCCCATCGCTTTCCCCTCTTCCCTTAAACGTATCAGTTGGGTCTTCTATAGAGGGATCCACTAGCAAGGGATGCATGAATGACCAGCTTACCCTTGCATTAAAATTTAAAAAAAAAAAACGAATCCAAGAAGTATTCATATATTATAACATTCAATTTAGGGTAAAAGTTTGATGAATATTAATAATTTATAGGGAAAATTAATGCTGATAATCTGAACCATTGGAAGCATCAACACAAATAATCTGACCTCAGAAAATTACAACGAATAATCTGACCTTTAATCCTATTTTTGTAAGTATACTAGCAAAGAGTTTGGATAAGTTTGACTCGGTTGGGCTCTGATATGAATTTTCTTATATCAGATTATTTACAAAAAAAAAGGTCAAAGGTTACACAGTTCGTTATAATTTTTCAGGTCAAATTATTCGTGTCGATACCCCCAGTAGTTCAGATTATTAGTGTCAATTTTTCCTAATTTATATCATCACCATGTTTTAGGAATGCAAGGATCAAAATATGATTTGCTTGTGTTCATAGAGTTGGGAAAATCTGACCGGACACAATAATATAATACGAATCCGACCCGAAGTTACTGAGAGTAACACGAACCGAAACTGAACCGAATCGATTTGGACCCGAAGTCGACACGATTTGACAGTTTAGCAAGAAACCTTGTTATTTTTCAATTTTGAACAAATCTAAACTATTTTTAACGCCGATACGAAATTAACTCGTTTATTAAATGGGTCGATCCGACCCGACTTATTTTCCAACTGTATGTGTTCATAGGCACATATCCAACACAAGCATAACAAAGAAACTACTTTATTTATCAAAACTCAAAACATTATTAACATCCCATCAAATAAATGAAACTATGGGATAGCTGCTATGACGCCAACAAAACTTCCTGCATTAACACAAAACTTCAATCTCCACTGCGAGATGAATCCTCATGCTCACCAAACATGACATACATTCATCTTGCACAAAAGGCTTCTTATTAAATCCCTTAATAAAATTGACCTTGTGGAGCATGCATGCCATGTCAAGACAATGAAATATTAGGTGGCAAGGTGATGTGCAAAGGCATAGAGATTGGCAAACCAGCGACGATACTCGATGAATTGGCCGCAGTGTTGTCTACAGTCTCTGACCTTTGATCATAGCATATGTGACCTTCACCATGACCAACTTCTATCGACGTTGTTCGGTCATGTAACCCGTTTGGATCGATCGACCCCAAATGGTGACAGGCTTGATGATGATTGCCAAAAGGAGGACAGTAAAACAAAGAGAAATGATCCATGAGTTTAACATCAACATCGCCCTGATCAGCAAGATGGCTGTTATAATTTGTCAGAACCACAGAATTAGACACCAGTGTGGGTTCAAAAATGGGCATTAAAGCCCCTTGATTGCCCTTAATCATATCAAACCTTTGTCTCAAAATCTCAAGCTTTTGATCCAAATGAGCAATTAACTCCACAAGTTGTTCACCATTAAACCCACTGATCAGCATGGTAGAATCCACATTAGTTGGGTACTTAAGCCCTACATTTTTGTGCCTTAGCTTAGACAACTCTTGTCCTGCCCTTCTACTCCATGCATCAAACATGTCACATAAGTTAATCGCCCTCTTCTTCTTCTCCTCCTTAGAGACATCGAAATACCTATCAATTATCTCTTGAGCCATCGATGGGTCCTGAGCTCGAGCCAAGTCCAAGGGATTCATATCAGGGTCCGAACCCTCGGTGGGCTTGAAGGAATAGACCTCAGGGTTTAAGGGCACCTTCCCTTGGTTGTAAGGGTAGATGATAATGCAAATTGGGACACCACACAAGACTGAGAACTCATGAGCTTTCTTGGTCAAACCCTTTTTTCTCTTGATGTAAGTTGTGTTTCTTGCCTTTTCTTTGGTTATGAACTCCATTGCTATTTTTGCCCTACCCATCTCAATTTTTCTTTTTTTTTTTTCCTTCTTTTTTTTTTTTTTTTGAAGTAGAATAGGTGGAGAATTATAAATGAAGAAGGTAGTGAAAGAAACGTCTTCAATTTATTGGCTGAAGAAAATTAAGTAGCTTCCAGTTCTAAGATCTTTTTTAAAAAAAAAAAAAATCAAAGATGAATTGAGATCTTTGAATGTACTTATATGTGGAAACTATGGACGTTTATGAACGAGAACATAATCAGAAAAATAGATATGACAATATTGCATGCTTCATTTGAGACCGATAGTGTCTTTAAGCCCTAAAATTTTGCAGATAATGGAGGATAAGTTTGTCTAATAGCTGTTAAAATGTGGACATTTCAACTGCTACAAATTATATGGTATTTTCACATGTGGACCTAGGTTATCATATACGGTAATTTGTTTTAAATTTTTAAAATTCATCGTTTATTTTTGTGGTCCATTTGCCCCCCCCCCAAAAAAATTAACAACGCCTCAAAATGGGTCATTTCAATAAATCTATAAACCTGATGCTATGATATAGGTGCTGTTTCAATGCAAATTGTTATGTTCTACCTTTAAACTACGTCTTTTTATATATAAAAGGAACTCTAAAAATGAGGCCTTGGAGACTAGTCAAATATTTTGCAGAATAACTATGCTGATGAACCATTGTCCCTTGAGTATAATCGTCCATGGATCATGATATAATGTCTCACGTCACAAATATGACAAGGATGGAATTTTTTTACTGAGGTAATTGATCTCAGCTTCTTAATGCATTTTTATCCAATTGGACCAAGAAATTTGTGCCCGTCAAGCCAGAGCTGGGAGAGCTTGACTCGACCCGACCCAATAACACGACACGAATCCGACCCGAAGCTACGAAGAGAAACACGAATCCGACTCGATTCGAACTGATTTCGACCCGAGGTAGACACGAATTGACTGTGTACTGTGAAAAGATGTTATTTTTCAATGTTAAACAAATTTATGCTATTTTCAGGACTGATACAAAATTGACCTGTTTATTAAATAGGTCGACCGGATCCGACCCATTTCCTAGCTCTACTTCAAGCCTCAAATTGGGGGGAAAGAGAAGAGATGGAATTGATCTAGCGCCATATCATTGGACCCAAGGCCACTTGGTTCCAACAAAAAGTTGTCGGTCTCATTGAAAATAATTATTATTTCATTCAAAAGTTTAGCAATACTATAGAAATCTTCAACAACATTGAACTTGGCAGCCATCTTATCAAAAATTGTTCCAATCATAATGTGTGGTCTAATATGATGTGCAAGCTTTGAGTATGATGATATAATAGTAACATTATACATGCAGATGACAGATCTAGTGCATCCTATTCAAATGAGATTTATAGATAGTAGTTTGTAAGATCTTTCAAACTTTCCTTTCAGATTTCATGAAAGACGTCTTTGGTGTTGAGTAAAGAAATCCCTGAACTACTGTAGGAGTATAGGACATAATAAGTAGATGTTTTGCTTGATGTAGTTCATGCTAGTTATGTGGAAACTGTCTCTGTACTTGCAGTCATGTATGTAGATGTAAAACTACGTACATCTGAATCTCTCTAGACCCCGGCAAAAGCAAGACCCGCATTAAAAGTTGTGAAAGTGCATGACAGCTCTGGCAGAATGTCGATCTCCTCAAAAGTCGCAATCATTTCTGGCACACAGGCTTTTTCTACTCTTATCTTCTTCTCTTTTTTCAGTCTATCTTTTTTTTTTCCTGGGGAATGGGTAAATTTTATGTATGCAAACAATTCAGGGAGAATCGAGCTCTAGTCTTTCTTGTGGAAAGCAGTCCTTTTTGTATTTCTACCTTAAGTGACAGCGGTTGTGTTCTATGTTTCTGAATTCTGACTTCGATTCATGGAAGGGTCAACAGTATGAGACCATTTCTGGTTTTGTTTGCGAAGCAGTCAGATAAATCCGAAGGAGAGCCTTCAGGTAGTTCTTGACAAGAGACAGTCAGGAAGAGGATGACGAGTACGCGGAAGCAGATCCCGAGTACCAACAACTCAAGAAAACAGACTTTAGATTTGCTTGATGTACTGCTCACTTAACAGATCGCTCGAACTAATCATACAAAGTAGAAGGATCTTCATATGTAGTTAAGAGTCTTAACATTCTTCGCCGTTGTCTTCAGAACGATAACAATCTGTCTAGCTGACATTGGTAGTCCTTAATGTAACAGCCAACAGGGCAAATGAACAGGACTATTTAGCCCTGATTAAAGAAGACTTACTAAGTCACCATTGCATTGGTTTCAGACATTCATCAGTTTCAAGTTTTAGCATTGAACAGCAGCTCATGACTGAAAACAAGATTCTTATGTAAAATGGCATCTGTCATGCAAATACTAGCAGCGAGTGCAGGAAATGCCGGTGCTGCTACACTTGAACTTGAGGTTCCCATTAGGGCACAAGGCAGGAGTATTGTCCAAGCTTGGGCTGGCGTACGATGACTCCAAGTTCTGCCTATTGCGGTTCCAAAACCCCTTGTTTGTACTTGTTAGTCTACGCCTTCTGAATCCAGATGTCAGAACGTGCACCTTGCAATTTAAGTTATAGTACTAACCCTTTCTCCCTCCCCCAGAAAATTCTTAGATATAAACATATGTATCTAACATGATACAAACCCTAAAGTTGTATAATGGACGCGCGCTTGATATCTTGCAATGTATTTTTTTTTTTCTGCAGTGGTGTATCTTTTCTATTTTATAGTGTATATGTTCCTTCCTACAGCGTACCATTTATTTCCTGCAATGTATCTTTTCTTGCCTTATATTGTATCTTTTCTTATTTGCAGTGTACATTTTATTCCCTATAATATATCTTTTTTTAGTCGGTTGGATTGGGAGAATTACGAAAATGCTTGTTGAATTGGGAGAAATGAAATAGAGGCTTACCCCAATTATATAATGCCTCTTATATAAACATGTACCTAAGCATGGTACATAGGTATGTACCGCAGAATTACTGCCCCCAACACCAACCCCCCCCCCCCCAAAAAAAAAAAGGAAAAAAAACACCCAAGACTACAAGTGCAAGTCACAACAAATAAGCATTCTTTTCTTTATTGAACGGACAAATAATTCACAAGATAAATCCATGCCATATGGCAAAGAAGGGTAGACAAGCCTGCAAGGGCTTCATGAAATTGGGCTATTCTTCTGCAGACAATAGCGCATTTGCCAAAGTTCACACGGCAACCCCCAATGTTTTAGCGACTACAGGTCTACAATACATACAACCAGCTCATGACGGGCCAGTCTAGAATTGCCTTTACCAGATCATTCCTCTGTCACATTATAACTGTAAGTGAAAGTAGTTCTCTGGCTTTCTCTCATATGGCAAATGGAAGAAACCTGCCCCCAAGGTCGAAACTCCAGCTGATGGTCAAGGATATAAACCCTAATAGTATTTACATGAGATGTTGTCACGGTCCCAGGCTCCCAGCAGCTCAAGACTACAATGACAACCAGTCACTTGGACAGCGTTGTAATTGTGTCCCATTGCTAAAAATGCTACCCCTCTCTCATGAGCATAAGAACCCAGCAAGCACCAAAATTGTCATCCTCTGAAGGCACCGGTGGCACTCACCGGTGGCAGAATGTAGGCCCACAACAGGAAAGCCAAGAGTGATATGTACCAGTTGGCAGTGGCACTTGATTGTTGGAGCATAGACTGCATAGTGCGGCAAGTTGACTGTCAAAATGGCAGGATTAAGTCAAGGACAACATGATACAACCCCGAACCTTATGACAGTCTTACCAAACTCCAGAATGTTGACGATAGAGCACAGTGAGCATCAGGTGCCACAATGCCAACAGGGAAATATTCATCAATCACTGCTTCATCATTGGAACATACCAAAAGACCAAATCTACTTCTCACGCAGTGAGAATTCATTCCAACTGCAGCAGTGACTCCACCTTTTTGCTGGAGGCAAAGAAATATAGAAAGCTTTTGTCAGCTGCAGAGGTATTCACAATAATACGCATATAGCATCTAACATATATCCCAGTGATTCTGCGTGAACAGTTCAAGAACTATGAGTCCCACTTCAGAGTTTTCGGGTTCCACCACCTGGATTGACGACAGTGAATTACGAACCACAGCTTGTAATAGATAGTCAATTACCGGTAAGAAGTAAGCACTGAGTTTCAAGAACCGGTTGCTGATTATATACTCTTTGATTTCTGTATAACCAAGGTAAGGCACTAGTTGATAGAGTAGAAATTTGAATAATACCCATGCCCTGATCCCCAGCATGGCCAGTGGATCCGGCAGCGACATAACTACAAGAAAGCAACCATACAATGTGTAAGCTTCTCTACCGTGGAAAAATGGGTGATTAGAGCCAACTCACTAAAGCTAGTATATGGCTCATATTTCCTGCAACACATAAGGCCGATGCTCCATAGGTACTATTAGGCATTACATACTCTATAGCAAAGGTAACACGTAATACAGCCAAGAAGAAGGGCACAGATAGGAGGCTGGTGTGAAGCCAAAAGAACTACGTAGCTTAGTTTGAGAAGGCACAAGGCAAACTGAGGTGCAAAGGGTCTCAAAAGCTATGGCGCAGGACACAAGGCAAAGGCGCAACTTATCCTGGATCTGAAGCCTGTATTTTGGTTGAAAATTACGAACTGATTTTTTATCCTTGCAATATTCCAATTTGGTAGTAAATAGTTGTTATATTCTACTGAGTACAAAATTGAGATCTAAAACAACTACAAGAAATACATAAGAATGAAGTCCTCTTACTCACCTATTGGCTAGCCTACATGCGAATATGCGATTCAGGATTTAGGAATCATATTAAGAACAGTATTGGAGTTTCCAGAGGGAGTGGCCAAAGACCCTCAGGACCCCTCAGAACGAATGCTATTGTACATGATTCTTGAAAGACAAATGCAAGATATCAATTGTCAGGTGATGGATAGGTGCTCCTATTGCAGTATTGCACCCTCAAAAGGCACTATCATATTTTAGGTTCATTTAGATAATTTAGAGCAAATAGCATAACGTTATAACACCAATACATGAAAAGAAGAGCTAGACTTAGGAAAATGCGGAGGAAAATCATCCAAAAAGAATTGGCATATAACTCCCCAAGGGCATGACCAATAACAGAAGTTTATGGCATTTTAGGATAACAAACAGCAATCATCACAGGTAACATGAAGCTAGTGATTCTTGAAAGACGAATGCAAGATGTCAATTGTCAGGTTGTGGATATGTGCTCCTAATGCAGTATTGCACCCTCAAAATGCATTATCATATTTTAGGTTCATTCAGATAATTTAGAACAAATAGTATAACATTATAATGCCAATACGTGAAAGGAAGAGCTAGACTTAGGAAAATGTGGAGGAAAATCATCCAAAAAGATTTGGCATATACCTCACTGAGGGCATGACCGATAACAGAAGTTTATGGCATTTTAGGATAACGAACAACAACCGTCACAGGTAGCACGAACCTAGTTCTTTTTTTCCCCCCATGTATCGGGTTACTTAAAGTTTCTAGGCTGACTCAGGATTAGACTTAACATTGAAGTTTAGCACTTCTCTTACAGTGCAATCTCTCTCCTCAATGGATCTATTAGCTTGCAGTCTCACTGATACATATGACCCATAACATCACCTTCGATATGTGCATGGAAAGAATGATGGGTGTCAACTGGCCCATGGGCTTGGCCACCCTCCCCACCTGGGAGCCCATTACCAGCCTCCTGTGCACTGCCCTGTACAGGAGGGGCCCAGTGGAGGTGAGCTGCTCACCCTAGTTTTAAAAAAAAATAAAGGGAAAACAAAACAAAACGAAACCAAAAAAACTACGGTAACATCATGTCGCATATAACACTATATTTGGTGCTATCAATACAAACTCATTCTAAAAGCATAGTCACTCATGTATTTGTTTATTTGTGTTTTATTTTGGTATAAAATTGAATCTCTCACTTGTTACTTTTTCAAAGTTTCCCTCAACTTGTGTTCATACGCTTCTAAATCCACTTTCGAGAATCTTTACATTAGATACAACCCCTCTATTTTTCAAGAGTGAGGCAGTCTACATGCAACTTCACCCATACTCTACTGCAGGGAACATTTGGTGCTTCTATTGTAGCTTCAAAAAGACAGACTTAATTATTTGAACTTAGCAATTGCCAATTAGCATCACACCACGATTTGATATCCACGGGAATTGAACTTCCAAATAATGCACTTACCGTGTTTTATTATCAGTCAAGCACAGGGTCCCTGGTAAAGTGTTCAATACTCATATGCCTCAAAGATCTGACCATATGCTGATCAGCAGCACGTATATAAACCATCCTTTCTTGCATACTCTGAAATGCAGGCATATCAAATGCTTGGGATAATATATTATGATGGGCTGGGTCTTCAGAGAAGTTGATCAGCGATTCTGCGGCATTATCCCTCAGCTCCTCCAATTCATCGTGCAACATCTCTATAAGGCTTGGAATTACACCAGCATCAGCTAGGGCAGAACGTGCAGTTTCATGATAGCTCAACTGTGCAATGGCTCCAGAAATTTTCTCTCTAATATCAGCATTCTCATCTCGCAAAAGCTCAACCATAAAAGGGATAGCACCGGAATTACGAATTATTGATACCGAATGATTGTAACCTGACAGATCCCACAAAACATCAGCAGCTGCAGCCTTTGCTTCAGCATGACCTTCTTGGAGAATTCTCACCAAGTGTTCGGTAATCTCAACTGCATTGACTTCAACAACTGCTAGCACACAGAAGACATCTTCTGCCACTTCCCTACCCAATTGTTCGGTTCCGCGAAGAAGCTCTGCGTACAAAGGAATGACTCCAGCTTGGGCGACTGGCCTAATGTAATCAACATGTGAAGAAATAACACCCAAAGCATTGCCAGCCAGCATTTTGGTTGTGGGATCTCCATCTCGAAGTAGATCTACAAGTGCTGGTATGGCACCCAATGCAACTAGTGCACGTCTCGCCCTCCTGGTCACTCCAAGCAACCCTAGTGCCTGAGCTGCTCTTTCTCTAGAGACCATGCTGCCACACTTGGCAGCTTCAACAAGAAAACGTAGAGCCCCCATAGAAACCAAAGTCCTCCTGACCTCTCTGACCAGTGCTAATGCACTCAATATTTCTAAAAGGTAACGTCTCCTGGTGTCTGTGCACGAAGCCAACAAATTTACAACAACTTCCAATCCATCACTTGCAAATACATGCACTCTGCTGTCACGTGCATATGTAACCACACCCCATAAACATTTTATAAGATATCTCTGGCATCTACCCTCAGAACACAACAAATTCCTCACAAGAGAAGCTAAGGTTCTTCGGGCACATACAAGTGTCACCAACTCATGATCCCCAGAACAAGTCAGACGCTTCAAGCAATAAGCAGCAGCTTCTTGGACAGGACTAGAGGATTCCCATGGACCCTCAATAAGTCTAATAAGGATAGGTACAGTGAGCGACAACAAGTGCTTAGGAACTCGGTCTAATAAATGAGCAAGCTTTATTGTCGCCCTTAACTTCGAATTTTCACTACCATGGTCGATGATTTCTTCATAAGAATGGAATGCATCGTCCCACTCTGAGGGTATAGAGGGGTAGCTTAACTCCGACTGACTCATGACAGTAGCAACATCTAGTTTACCACAAGAAACTGATAGTAACGATCTCCTATTTAGTCTTTTCACGCAATCCCAAGAAATATTTCATCCTCCTGAAATTTTTTTTGGGGGGGGGGGGGAGCATATGTTATCCAGAAGGTCCTAGGAATGAATTACTGAAATCAATACGAATATCTAAACCCGAAGCTACGGAAACATGGATTTGGAACATAAACATACACAATTTTTTTTCAAAAGAAAAAGAAAAGGAAAACCGGGGGAGCAACAAACAGCGTCATTCCAAGACATTTTTATGCTATAAAGTCATAGATATCTATCAATATACATATACATTATACACATTATCTAACCAATCTCAGCAATATCTTCCAGAATACGAGACTTCCAACCGCCCAAAATTGTCATTTGGATGGATATAACAACAAAAATTTCAGAACATATGATATACCAATGTACCTCAACACTGTCCCTGTTAAAAAGAAGCGAAAAGAGGGAAAACCTAGAATCACATGACTAAATGATCTTCGAAAACTAATTGAACATTCTAAGTCCAGCAAAAATGAAACAGCTTGAACGTAATTTGTCATATTCCATTCAAATTCGCCCATAATCAGTGATTACAATTTGCCCTAGTCGAGCAACCAGACAACAGCTAACTCAATTCAACCAAATCAAACGCCAATTCCAGCAAACCAAAATCAAAATTTTTCAAATGAATCGAAAGCTTCATTGATCGTGAAGATCATTGATGGAATTAAGCAATCATCATTATCACGCAAAATTGAGAAGTCTGGGAGAGGGGAGGAAGGAAGGGGGACTGACCATGGAAGAATCGACGAAGACCTGGAGCAGCGCTAAGTATCGAACGCGCAACAAGTCAAAGACATGAGCACCATTATGTTGTTTTTATACATGAGGCTTTTGGGTCCTTTTGGAGATCTCATCTTGGCCCAGCCCTAGGCAGTTTTTTTTTTTTAATCAACAACCTTAGAAATTAGTCATACCCTACAATAAGGGGCTATGGCGCCGAAAACTCGGTATATTGAAGTTGTAATTATCAGTTAATCAGCTTGTCAATTCAAGAAAATTTTTAATTAAAATTAATTTGATATCTTTGATGATGGAAATTTTCAGTTCAATCAAACCCTGAAATGAAAAATATCAATTAACTGAGATCTGTATATTAATTTAACCAATAACTATTCATAAATAAAAGAGAGCTAAAGTACAAACAACTATTTGCTAGAAGATGTTTCATTTCTGCCAACTAATGGTTAATATTTTTTCAAACTGGCTCAAATGAAAAATTGGACTTTTTCAATTTGGTAAACTAAGCCACTTCCTTTAGACAAATCAATTTGATTAATCTGTTTTTGGATTTTTTTTTTCCCACACCCTTAACTAGAACTAGGTTACGGGTTGGTTTGGATCGACCCATATAATAAATGGTTCAGTTTCGTGTCAGCTTTGAAAATAATTTAGATTTGCTCAAAACTGGAAAGTAACATGTTTTGATGCTAAATGGTCAAATCGTGTCGACTTCGGGTCGAAATCGATTTATTTCGTATCAGATTCGTGTTTCTCTCAATACCTTTCCAAGTTCAGGGTCAGGTTATCGTGTCGGAATAGTATTTCCCAGCTCTACCCTTAACAAAAGAGAATAGTAACAACCAAAAGTTGAAATTTGGCCTAGCAATAGTGCAAATAGGAATGGAGCCTTGTCAGCCTTCTAGAAAGGATCTTCCCATGCATCTATAGTTTCACGGAAATAAGGGCAAGAATGATATATCCCCGTATCACCCACAAAATATACAGTTTTATTATGGCCCTAATCACAGGAATGATATATCTCCGCATCACCCACAACGTATACAGTCTTGTTATGGCCCTAATCACGAATTTCTTAACTCCCTTTACATCTACAAAACCTTCCTTCAAACCTTGATTTCCTTCCCAAATACGAGGTTAACGTGGTGTAAAAAGCGAATTGGTGTTTAGGTATTTTTCAGAAGAATAATCTTTTTACAACACGTGGCGAAAGAAAAAGAACTTTCAACTCTAACCATTGATTAATTACTTAAGCTTACAATATAATCACGAAAAAATAATTATTAAACACGTAATCTATATCAAAAGTCAATATTGAACACTTAGTTTTTGTTTAGGTAGCTCAAGACATCAAATTTGGATCTTGGACATTATAAAGCAATTTATAGGCCAGTGAATTACATATACACTTGAAAAAGAGAGTTGATGAGCATCCCTATCCTCGTAAAAAATAAAGAAAGAAGGAAAAACCTTAATAGTACGAAATTAGATCGAAAAGGTAAACGAAAGACTAATCTAGCAACAATCTACTTATATATTGTAAAAAAGAAAATCAATATTACAAGTTTACAACCTATTAACAAAAATGGTCTTGATGTGAGCACTAATAAAAACAAATTTTAATTTAATACTAGTGTTAGCATTATTTCAACTCTACCATTCGTCTCTACCACATTTCACATGATTTTACTGCATCCTTTGTCATTGATCTGGACACGAACATACACACATACATGTATACATAGGTTCTTATTCTTTATTTCACTGGAGTAGAGCTATTATTGTCATAAGGGGTTCAGCTTTGTCATCATACGTTTTCTCCATCCATAAAACTTGAACCCGAGACCTTATTTAAGGGAAATAAGTGTGGAACCACTTGAACCAACCTACGGCAGTATGTGCACATGTGTACATACATATTTATTACTATCTTCATGGAATTCATTCATATGGCCTTTGTAGGGGAAAAGATTTTTACGTAGTATCATTTTTTTGGGGAAAGTGTATTCAGAAATTGTGCAGCTTTTCTTGGCCGGAAAGCTTTACAGTCTTTGGCAATCAATGATTAGGTGAGCAACATGTGAAGCAGCTATGCAAAATTAATTAAAAGAACACTTCACATGCCAAAAAAGTAATGGCCCTCCCTTTGGAAATTGGTGTTCAACCCGATGCCCAATTGAGGCTCATGAGTTCGTGCATGCTTTTGACATCCCCTCCCCCCACAAAAAAAATTATAGTACTATTTTTATACTTAATTAATTTTAAAAAAAATGCATGCACGGATTTATCTGATTTGTGACTTTTTTTTTTAATGCTAAAGTATGGTTATATATCGGATGTGCATATGATATGCCACCTGCTTGCACTAGTTTAACAGATGACATTTTGAGAAATTATTTTTAAAACTAAAATCCAAATTTGTCTCTATCAAAACATTTGAAGATCTTAGCAAGTTATGTATAAGAAATTAGCAAATTATTAAAGTAATTTGTTAAACTAATGCTAAATTATTTTTTTCTAACTGTTTTGATTCATGTAAACCATGCATACCTATATAATTCTCCCAATTAAAATATTGCTGTTGTTTGAAGATAAAATATAGAAATCATAGGTGTATAAACAAGCCATTCAAAAGTGATAGAAGAGACAATATTTGATCGCAATTATAGTCTTGTTATTTTCCACGTACTAATTTTAAAATAAATTTAGTTCAATTCACTTCGCCGAACAAAAATAAGTTCGGAATTCTAGATAAATGAGTTTATTTTAGTAAAAATAAGTTCAGCCCAAAAAATATAAATTCATGTAAGTTACCTTCAACAAAAATAAATTCAATTTAGTTCAACTATATTCAATTTAAATAAATTCAGTAAAACTAAGTTGAAAAAGAATAAGGTCATCGATAATCATGAGTGTAAAATGGTGACCAAAACTATGTGAACCTTTTAATTAATAAGTCAATTAAGTTTACATCTGAGAATACTACTAAACCTTTTAATTAATGCTTTGCTCAACATGAACTTGAAATAGGTCGTATACTCATATTATGTAGTATTTTCACAATTTTGTAATGAAGTGGATTTTAAGTTGGAGAAGGAGCTAATAAGGACACACAAGCAGGGATGTCTAGTGTTACAGAGTATAAAATTTATTCTTAAATTTTTAACTATTAATTATAATTTTTGATTGAGTTGGTTTTTGAGCATGATATGAAAGTTCGGTCTTCTATCAATTTAAATTTTTAGTTGAATTAGTTCTTAAACACCTAACTAAATCTTAGCTTTGTTTTGTTTTGGAGGGGACTGAAAGTTAATTTGTATGGTTGATCTAATACAAAATTTAATTAAGGTGAGTATCTAATTATATGATTATTCTTTTTCTTTTTAATGGCCATTTGTATGATTATTCTTAGCAGTTATACGTTATAGAAGATGACAACAATACAGAAACAAGTATGTATTCAAAAAAGGGTTTTTGTATGCCAATAATTTGAAATATTGAGAGTTTGCACACTAATAAGTGAATCTGAAGAAATGGCTTCGAACAATGTGACATTTTGAAGTATTTATTTTGAATAATAAGAGGTCATTAGATTGTATCTTTCAGGCAATTTGAATATTCAAATGAATGTATGCAACTAAATTTCATATGTCGGTCTTATTCTAATAGCAATATTATTTGAAATTACTTGAAAAATACACTTTAAAATCATCCCTTACTCCTTAAAAAAAAAATCTCAAAAAGTTAGACTATTTGGAGCTATTTCTTCAAGTCAGATTACTAACATTCAAAATCCTAATAGTTAACATTATTAATATCAAAAAAAATCTTCCAGAAAAGAAACAACTGTATTTTATTTTTGTCATATATCCTTGTTACGTTTTCCAAGGCATCATAAGAGACCTTCATAGACCTAAGACAAACACTACATCCAAAACTAAAAATATTAATTTATGGAAAACACCAACAAGTGCCTACAAATCCAATTACCCAAAGCACTTGATGCCAGCTAGGATGTGATAATGATGGATGTGTATATAACCACAAAATTGAACACCAAAGTTGGTATCATGAGCATATACTTTCCTTCTATACATCCATTGATAAAAATACTCTAAGGACTACAATACATTAAAGTCCCTTTCTTATTGGTCATCTATCTATATATTGTGGGCCCCCCTCTCTCTGTGCTACCTCAATCATTCCAAAAATCAATGTCAAGCTTTAGGTGAGATGTCATTAAATATTACGTGGACTATAAAGTGAGCCATCCACACTCAAGAAAACATACTCTAGATAGTTTTATAATTTATGTATTTAATTGTGACAAAATAGATTATTTATGAAAAATATCTGATTTTTTTATAATGGTCGATGTGATCAAGGGCATGTATTTAATTGTGATCAAATAGGTTGATTAGATTTGGTCTGTTTATTAGATTTGTTTAATTTTCATAATCAATTATCTATAATATATATATCATACTTCTGAGAGCACATACTCTTAAGAACCGCATCATTAAATATATATTAAAAAATTAATATATGATAAATTGTCTGAAAAAAAATATATATACATGGACAGTAAGAGCATGTGCTCCCTGAAGCATATAAGAAATTATCATATGAGAGTCATATTGATGGGTGATTTATAAGTATTGATACATGCTTATTAAACAATGAATATATATTAGTTTATTACAAGCCACTTAAACTTTTTCTCAAGAAATTGTGACAGAATTGAAGAGATTTATGATGCTTTTGTCATAGCTAATAGATTCATGTGAGCATCAATTAATTAAGAGAGCCTTCTTCAAGGTTGTCATCATCATTGGCTGCATCACAATGACCAACTCTTTCAAATTTCATGATGTTGAGGTTTTTTGTTATTATTAAACAAAAGAAGTTAATTATGATATTACAATTATTATATTCATGGAATACTTAAAGTGGGATCAGTTCACTTGAGTAAGCCCACAAGGCTGACAGTTTGATAAATTAAATCAAGAAAATAATTCAATGACATTACATCTTATTTTTTGCAACCGCTATTAATAGAATTATAATTATTACTGGTTCATAATGGGTTAGAGTTTTTCCGACATAGGATTTCTCCAGAAGACTCAATTTCAAGTCATTCTAATGAATGCAAGTGTCCCCCCTCAAAAAAAAAAAAAAATAAAAATACTCCAAGCATGTGTTGCTAGATTCTATGTACACTTGCGCAATTATTACACACGTACTATATAGTTAGGAGTTGCAACAAATGAGAGAGCTGAAACATGTAACCTTAACATTCTTCCTAAGAGTGGATCATATTCAGTCATTCATTATTCCAAGCAACCACTAAACAAAACATTTCCTTAAACTATGCAGACTTGTAAAAGGACAAGCTTTTACATCACAAGTTTTCTCAGATCATAAGACTTAAACCCGACATATTATTTAAAGGGAATAAGTATGGAACTACTTTAAACAAACTTATTACATGATTAACAAATAATTCATTAAATAATTTATTACATGATTAACAAATAATTCATGAATCACAAAAAAATATTGTATCCAGTTAACTTTTAAAAAAAGTAGTAGTGAAAAATCCATAATTAGCTTAAGATATTATAAATTGATATTATATTCTTATTCTTATTCTTATTGTAATATATATGAAAGTTTTCTAGGCATGTAAAAGTGTGATATTTTCATGTTATGTCTTATTATCAAACTGCCAGTTCTAATACTATACAAGGAACCGTGCATCAAATTCATTAATATATGACATGTGTGTACGTAAACTAAGTTAATCATAATCTATTTTAATACATAAGAAATTTCAATTTAATAACTTCTTATAATTTGTACCACCTAATAACGGCACATTATTGAAAAATATAATTTTTTTATATGTCACATGAAATATTAAATAATTTATTATTTTATATATACATTTATTATAGATAAAAACTCAAAAACTATCCCGTACATGCATAGGAGATCGAAAACATACTAGTTATTTATTAAAATCCGTACAAGTAAGCTATATGTGTTCATTATATTCTTCTAGGATCCTATCTTGGTGGAAATTGCATTAGACTTTTGTTGGTGTTTTTTTTTTTTTTTTTTTTTTTTTTTTTTTTTTGGCAACAGAGAAAAGCAACTTTCATTCATTCTGCTTTGTCAAACATTACATAGCCATGGTTACTAGGATGGTAATCCTCAACCCAAGCTTCAAAGTCATGAAGATTAATGATGACTTTAATTAGCTAGTTTATGTGGTACTAGATTTGCTTCCCTTTTTAACATGCTGCGACGTAAATACATTGAGGACCACCCTAGCCAACTTAACATCATAAATTAGCTTTTGGAACGAAGTCAAAGAAGATGCTTCTTGTGCGACACCTTGCACCACTTCTAGGGAGTCTGATTCGAAGATGGCGTCCGCCGAATCACGTACGTGACTCCTCTGGCTTTTGCCGACTTGCTGTCCACAGCACCTTTCCAGCACTCCATAAAACATGCTATGAGATTCCCTTCATGCTCCCGAACAACCACTCCATTGCCCACCTTACCTGCTATATATGGCGTTGATAGCAGCGTCTCGAGTTGATTTTATATGTTGCCACACTCGGCCTGGCCCATCTTTGCAAGGTTCCCTACTACCTTTGGTTCTCCCCTTCGTTTGCCTTCTGAAAATTAGCGAGGAAACCCTCTGCTTCGGTCTTCAACATCTGCACAGTCTTCTATTGACCCTCTCCCCATACACGTTCATCGAGGTCACACCAATTTACTGAAGTCATCCTGCTGAAATTGCCCTCCAACCTTTCATTTTCCACCACATCACTACTTGTATCACCTCAACCCTAGTGTTAGGTATGAAGAAGATCGTCAATTTTTGAACATTGATCGCTTGTTTGGAAGCTTCTTCATAAGCCTTCAGAAGTGCCTTAAGCTTTTGTGCCTCTTCCAAACCTGCCTAGCAAAATAAGAAATTATCATCTATAAACAACAGGTGAGTGACACTAGTGGCTCTCCAATTCACTTGCACCCCCGAGATCTTCCTTGGACGTACTCAACCTGCATAATTTTCCTCTACAAACCCTCTGCAAATAAGATAAAAAGGAAAGGCGATAAAGCAGGGACGCGCTGTCTAATTCTATATGTATATCATACTCCTAAGAGCATATACTCCCACAAGCTACATCATTATATATATATTAAAAAATTAATATACAACAAATACACGTATTAAAAATATATATACGTAGATAATGAGAATATGTGCTTCCAGTAGCAAGTAAGAAATTGGCTGTTTAATTCCCTTCCTTGGTATGAGAGGCCCCACTTTGTCACCATTCACCAACACCCCAGAGGACACTGACGTCACACCTGTCATGCCACCCATCTTTTCCAAAACTGCTTTCAAATAAGTCCACCCTACCTTATCATAGGCTTTGGCTATGTTGACTTCAATGGCCGCATAGTCATGCATGCTATTTTTACAATGTTTCAAGTAGTGCATGGTCTCAAAAGGCCGCCCCAATGTTATTTTACTCAATCTCCCTGGTACAAACACACTCTAGAACCCTAAAATAATCCTTAGGAGCACCACTTTAAGTATATTAGCAAGCACTTTTGAAATGATTTTAGAGATTACATTGCATAAACTTATGTGTCAAAAGTGGCCAACACTTTCAAGGCTAGCAATCTTAGGAATCAACACAATAGCTCTCTCATTTATTTTAGGATTAAATGCCCCATCATTCAAGAAACGAACGCAACAATTGAAAACATCATGTCCCGTAATTTCCAAATATTTTGAAAAAAAAAAAAAGGCGACATACTATTGGGGCCCGAGCTTTGTGAGGATGCATTTGAAATAAGCAAACTGATAAATGTCTTGTTACAAGACACTTCTTAAGTGTCTTGTTTTAGCCTAAAAATCGAATTACAACGTTTTTAAATTGAAAAAATGATATAATCGAATAATAGAAGTATATTACAACCTATAAATGATGTAAAATCATCTTTTTGTCCATAATTTACTATATTTCTGAAATACGCGCATCATATGCCTTCGCAAATAGAGTTGATCCAATTATGGTATCATTTAATACTTTATTGGCGTAGCGGACGCATAATTTAGTTTACCCATTTAGAATTAAGTGTAATCATTGAGAAATTGGTGATTTTAAATTATTAAATACGTTAATTTAGGATGAGGCAAGACATTTAAGGATGTCTTGCGGTAAGACATATATCATCACTCTTGAAATAAGGCTTCACGAATCTCCTCTCCTATAAAATCCCATTGTAGGAAGTCATTGTCATCCTCTATTGCAAAGTTCAGTGGCTTCTAAGATTGGGTCTAGCTAAAACTCGGATGTCAGCTTAAGCAGCTCATCAAAATATCTAGCCACCACTCCCTGAATTTCCTCTTCACCCTCCTGCCACCTCCCTTCTACATCTAGGAGCCCTTTAAGCCATTTTCTCCTTCTTTGGCAAAATTTCTCATGGAAAAATTTGGTATTTTGGTCTATACACATGAGTTTCTGCCCCTTTGCTCTTGAATGCTAAAAAGCCTTTTCTTTTGTTAACAATGAATTAACAAGAGAGTATTGAGCTCTCTAACGATCTGTGTTTTTTATGGACTGAGGGAAGCATTGTATCTATTCAAGTTCCTCCTGTGCCTCCTGTATTTGTTTCTTCATGTCATGAAATCTAGCTTTACTCCACTGCATAAGAGAGAACTGTTGTACATCCTAACTTCTGTTCCAAAGAGAATCCCTGGCCTTGCCATGCTGACTTGACGATCTCTCCACAGTCCTCTTCTAAAAGCCACTGGTTTTCAAACATAAATTTCCTTCGAAATGGTCGCCTTGGTTGATTCGGTTGATTGAAATAAAGAAGAAGAGGTAAGTGATCTAACCTTGAGGCACCAATATGTCTAACTCTTATATGCGGATAAAAGTCAGACAAATTTGGCATGATAAAAATGCTGTCGAGTCTTTCTTGAACATTTTTAGGATCGAGTCTGTGATTATTCCAGGTCTATGGATATCCTGAGAACCCCATATCCATCAAATTGCAGTCCTCCACCACTTCACGGAAGCCTACTAGCATCCATCGTGATTTATTCGTTGGGGTTGTGCATGTGTACATATTTATAAGGTACTTGGAATTTTTGTACAATTCTCAAACATTGGATTAATTTTC
Source organism: Carnegiea gigantea (assembly GCA_029747015.1). Lineage (NCBI taxonomy): Eukaryota > Viridiplantae > Streptophyta > Magnoliopsida > Caryophyllales > Cactaceae > Carnegiea > Carnegiea gigantea. Next base: position 189,713 of record JAKOGI010001125.1, read on the forward strand.
TTTGTCTTCGATCATCCTTTGATAAAAGTCAAACTACTATATTTTAGTGCATAATATTTTGAGCTTTTTTTACAAAAAAATTTCAGTTCATGTATGAAGACTCAAATTCGATACCTTACTCAAGTATCTTTCTTTTCAAACTTTAAGGAACTAAAGAAGCTGTCACGGATCAAAGCTTTGTCAACTCACGGGTGGTGGTTTGATGCTGAGGGTCAGGTTGTCAGCAGTTTCTTAGGTTGCAGGCATTTCTCCTTCTTCTGGTAATTCGCGGTTTAATGCAAGGCCTTTAGCCTTCTCCAGCCCTTTTCTTTCTAATCTATGGAATACTCTGATGAAGCTTTGGTGAGTTGGCTCTAGGCAACAGTTCTTGAATTGAAGTGTGAGTTGAAAGAGTTGGTCCTATCCATTTCCGAGGACAATGTTGATCAAGATCAAGTTTCATTTTCCATGGCTGTCATTAATAGAGCTAAAGAAGTCCTCTCAATTTTGGGAGAGCTGAAGACATTCAATTCTAAGCCTCTTCTTAAGTCATTTTCTCTTTCCACCGCTCAGATTACGATGCCTTCTGAGTGAAAGAATCAAGATATGAACACCCATATTCTGTTTTCATTGAGAATTCGCCCTCCACTATCACTGCAGTGCACCTCCATCATAAATTTGCATCTTTTAGAAATATCGTTGGTACTTACATACCAAATGTGGTTGCCAAAAGAAGTGTTATGAACTATGGATTTGTTAGATTTAAAATTCAAAGTGGATGGTGAGAAGGTAACTCAATCTGTCGACGGTAAAGTCTTATGGGGGAATTTGATTAGTGTTTCATGGGCTAAGTTGCAAAAGAGGATTTGGAAAAGATGGAATCCCATTCTTTTTAAGGTCCAGAAAACTAGAGATAATATGTCAAAATGGATATAGGTTGCAAAACTTAAGAAGGATGATGAGATGTCCTTTGTGAGGGAGAGTTATGATCATTTGTTGTATAGGCATAATGTTGCTCGAAATTATGTTATGTGGTCGCTGATAGCTTTGCAAATGTTCTTGATAATGACAAGACAAATAGCTCAATGATTGCTACACACTAACATTCACTTGAGGATGTCCCAGTAAGTGGCCAACAAGTTTGCTTGGATGACAGTAAAACAATTTCTCAACCTGTTGGGGCGTTAAAGAGCCGCCCTACTTTCTTTAGGAATTTTCCTCCTCTTAAAAAGTCTTATAGAGATTGTGTTGTGATCGGATCTTTTACTGAATATGTGGAGGAACTTGAGCCTTCCACTAGTTATATTCCTCTTAAGCCAAGGATGTGGAAGAATGATAAGAACACTAGTGATGAAGAAAAAGAGTATGAGATTACCAAGCCGTACTCCCCTACTCCTACAAAGTTTGCTTGAGAATGCTTAGAGTTGGATAGATAACTGGGTATTTGTGTCGTTGAGTATGAAAGGAGTTTAAGGAAGAAACTGGAGAGTCAAGCAACATAAATGTGCATGCCATTTTTCGATTTTCTTCTAGCTATGATGTTGTCTGTAGCTGTCTGTTTGTATTATGCCTGATGACACTTATCTTGGGTTTTACCCATCAAATTATCCAAAAATGCTCTTACTTAACGTAATGATAATTTAAGGATCAGACTTGAAAATCTTGGAGAGAAAGGAAAGAAGTCACTTAACGTAATGATAATTTAATGGATCGGACTTGAAAATCCTGGAGAGAAAGGAAAAAAGTCTAGGTCCACACTCCCCGTATTCTCCGACGAAATTCTAGCAAGAAGTTTCTTTTTTTTTTGGGGGTTTAACCAAAGAGTTATCCACTGCCGACCACGATGACTAATCTCCTCGCTCCACGAGCTCCACTTAAGGATAAAGGGTTGACCAAGAATTGCTCTCCATTCCTAGGTCAAAGATCAAACCCCTGACCAATTAATTAAAGGACAAAGTGAGCTACCACTACGCTACAACCTCTTGGTTTAGCGAGAAGTTTCTTAACGCAAGAACTTGTACTTGCATCTCTACATTAGACGGGAACATGGTTGCTATTGGCAGCCACTGACCATTGTCATTATAAGAAAACGACTAGGTTTTATATGACAAAAGTGGGGTTTTGTATTATTGGAGAACAATAGAATTTGAATCATGCATGTCTTTTTTTTTTTTTTTTCATAAGAGAAGAAGTTATTTTAAGATGTAAAATGCAAGGATAAAGCTGGGATATCTAGTTGTTAACCTTCACTAAATTCTAGTAAATCTATTTTTTTTGTTTGGTTTTAATTCTCCTACTAGACTACAACTATAATTGGACCATAAGTGGTAAAGTTTTGTTTTTTTTTAAGCATGAATTTTCTCCAGTCATGAGATTTGAATTTGAAACCTTTTTAAAGGAAACAGATATTAGACCAAGTGAACCAACATATATTAGCCAAAAAATAATAATAAAATAAAAATAAAACCAACATTTATTAATAAATCCTAGTTACTTGATATATGAGATCTAGACAATTTTAGGAATTATTTTGGAGGGATACCATCATTTTAATTCCCCTTTATAGTAACTTTATAGTATATCTTTGTACCTCCTCCATCAATTTAGGCCTCAGCCCAACATGTTTAATTTGGGGGCGTGACCCCCTCTAGAGCACCTCCTGAAAAAAAAAAAACTACGATTTCAAAAAAATAAATAAATTGTGTGTTGATCACATACTAGATTATGAAAACATCTAGTTATTTTAATATAGATCTCCAAACAAGTGTTAAATGAGATGATCTGATTAAATAAATGATCTGACTAAAATTATCAGTCCCTGAGTTTTGTATTCTAAATCCTAGCACCCTAGAGATCTCGCAAAAATTTACTAATTATGAAATGGGGGGGTTAGTTATGTATTCGGAGCATAACTAAGATGAGATTGTTTTAAACTGATACAGAAAATCTAGGAGAAAATGGTGAGAATTTCCCCCCAAAATCTGGCCAAATATTTGCTAAGCGGTTACAGAATTTGAAAATCTAAACAAATCTTTCAAATTTGAGCGAAAATACTGCAGGATTTATTTGATTTCCACAGTGAAAAATAGTGCAACAGTTATTTTTTAATTTAATAAAAAATTACAAAAACCATATATAAAATATATAAAATAAAAGAAAATAAAAATCATTCAGTTGATATTTGGACTGTGGAGAGTGTAGTGTTTTAAAAGCAGTATCATTTGTGTTATTTTTTGCTTTTAAATGGAAATGGATTAACATCATGTCCCTATTGCAGAGTGATGAAGGCATGAGAGAGAGAAAGAGACCTTAGAGAGAGAAAACTCAAACAAAGTTTAGAGAGAAAAAGACACAAACTGAGAGAGAGAGAGAGAGAGCCTGTTTTAGAAGCATTCATGGAGTTGGAAGTTACTGCAAATTGCCTTTTCTGACCACCCTTTTCTAATTTCTTCTTCAAGCTGTCACCAAAATCTCTGGGTAAGTTTTTCTCCAAATTTTATCCTTCTGTTTCAGTTTTTTTGCATGTTATTACAAGGAAGTTTTTTCAAAGGGTTTCTATTTGACATTTTGTTAATGGGTTTATAATTTCTGAATTTTTTGACCTTAATTTCCCAAAAAAAATAAAAAATGAAGTTTTCAGGAAGTGGTTTTGTTCAAACATGGTTGGAACAAGTGTTGTTTTGGGTTTTTGGGACTCAATTTTTCCCTAATCCTTTCATGTTTACAGATGAAAATTAGAAAGGGGGGGGGGGGGGAACCACCTTATAAGTCCCTGTGCGTTTGTTGAACAGTTGAATTTTTTTGTATTCTATTCATGCAGTTTTTTCCTTTTACCCCTTTCTGGGTTATTTTATGGGAATTTTTAAGAATTTTATTTTGGCTGTTTGGTGGGAAAGATGGAGCTTTCTGATCTAATTTCCAGTGTAATCTGGTTGGAAAGACGAGGTAATTATTTTTTGTGTTCATCTTGTGTGTGAACTTGAATTAATATATAAATGTTCGTTACCCAAAAACTTCTGATTTGGGGAATTATTTCTATTTCTAGTTGTAATACTTTTCTGTCTGTACAGCTTTTCTAGAGTTGTACGTACCGGTACTCCAGTTGTGCAATTTTGTTGTGCATCTTCTGTCTGTCTTTCTGTCTGTTCAATCTAAGAAGTTTTATATCATGGCAGAAAAAAAGTTCTAGACAGATATATTTCTGAATCTTCTGACAGAAATAGGTCTCTATAGTTCAGTTGTAGGGGAAGTAAGACTATTACATCTGATATTTTGTCTATTTTGTCTATAATTTATCGGTAGGGTTAAGACTGCTTACATCTGACGCCCCCCCCTCTTCCTCCCACCAAAGGAAAAACAGAAGAATTAAGGAAGGTGGGAAGTTTGGGGTTTGGTTTATCTTAGTGAATCTTAAATTTGAGTCTATGGGCTGGTCTTTTTAATTTGAATCTCTCGTTTCCCTCTTCCCCTATTACTTCTTTTTTTTTTGGTGGTGGATTTCTGACAGAAAAAGGGTGCATATGCAGGAGCACTAGCCCTGGATTTGAGATGGATTTATCAGATGCAACAAAAATTCTGTTGGATAGAATTCAAAAGCTTGAACCTGAAATAGCGACGAAGATCATGGGTTGTATTCTCATACAAGATCATGGAGAGCGGGAAATGATTCGGTTGGCTTGTGCCCCTGAAAAACACTTAGAAATTTTGGTATACAAAACCAAACTTCAATTAGGATGCCTCTCAAAACCACCAGTTTCTACTTCCATGTCCCCTCCTATTACCATCAACCCCCCAACCATTTCAGAAGTGCCTTTGAATTACATGGCCTTTTCACCAAATGGGACCCGCCCCTACTCGTGTCCAGCCACATTTCGGGTCCCACCAAGACCATTCTGGGATACACAGCTGACACCCGAGCAGCAACCAGCTTTAGGATCTGATCTGAGTTCATTTGGGTACGTAGATTCAGTCGCTGAAGATAATTACCGACTTCAGAACCAAGCCCAATTTGTGGGGTTCGAAGATCAGTTGGATCCTATAGCCCCCGGGGGAGGGGGTTTTTCCCAGGATCTTTACTACCCGGATGGTGCATTGGGTAATTTGAATATGAGAGCAAGCCGCCGTTCTCCAAGTTTACCTGATTTCCCCCTTAAGACATGTCATTACTTCAACAAAGGGTTTTGCAAACACGGGAATAGCTGCCGGTATTTACATGGGCATGACAATTTCTCCCCCATGTTTGGCCCAAATGAACTTGGGGCCGAGGATCACATGTTTTCACCAGGGTCACTTGAAAAACTTGAGCTTGAAATCACCGAGCTGTTGAAATCAAGAAGAGGGAATCCTGTCTCCATTGCCTCACTTCCTATGTATTATTATGAGAAGTATGGCAAGACCCTTCAAGCAGAGGGATACCTCACTGAGAGCCAGAGGCATGGTAGAGCCGGCTATAGCTTGACAAAACTTCTTGCTCGGTTGAAGAGCATTTGGCTCATTGATAGGTACATTACTTAAAATTGGTGTTCTATTAACATTCAGAATCTTGGTGCTTGCATTTGCATAATGCAATCTTTTGCAGACCCCATGGGCAACATTCTGTGATCTTAGCTGAAGATGCTTCACATTACAACCTAGAAAACCGAAGTGAAAGGAATGATCCTGGGCCAATCGTTAGTGGATCACGGCAGATATACTTGACTTTCCCAGCTGAAAGTACATTCACTGAGGAAGATGTATCCAGCTACTTTAGGTACTTGTAGTGCAATGTTAGGAACTTGTGATCTTCTCAAATTCAAATGTTGTTATGTTTATATTGATCAATATTCTTACTTATCTTCATTGGTTTTGTACATGTAGCACTTTTGGAACGGTGGAAGATGTGAGGATCCCCTGCCAACAAAAGCGGATGTTTGGTTTTGTGACTTTCGCAAGTGCTAATACTGTGAGGACTGTTTTGGCCAAAGGAAATCCACATTTTGTCTGTGGGTCTCGTGTGCTTGTTAAGCCTTACCGGGAAAAGTCGAAGCTCAATGAAAGGTTATTATTGTCCCTTTTTTCATGAATGTGATTGCATTATTACATTATGTATTTTGTTTTGGAAACATGTCTAAACCTTTCCATCATGCATTTCTGCAGGAAGTACTTGGAGAAAAGTGATCATGGTATGTACTGCCCTGGAAATTACTTGGAGCTAGAACCTGACTTCCACCCATGTAAGTTGAGAATGGAAATATGTCATAACAGAAGCCGGGCACAACTCTGTTTGTGAACATCAGCCCTCCCGGCGTCTGTTGTAAAATGAAAAACCGAAGACTAAACTAGAGCCCAGACATTGCACTTCTCATTTGAAAGGGTGGGTTAGTCCTTTTTAACTCGAACAGCCGGGACCTTTGTTATAGGGTAGATAAATATGTGGTGAACGAGTCATTTGGGTTGGGTTTGAGATTTTGGATTAGGTCAGAATGGATGGATTGCGATTGGGATGGATGTTGGGCAATGATGGGTTCTCTTATATTAGGGTTCCCTATCTGTTTGTACAGTAGTGTTATCAAGAAAACATGGTTGATGTTGATGCAGAAGTTTTTGGGTTGGTCGAATGCCGGTTGGGATGACTTGGGTCCGGGCAGAAATAATCGGCTATAGTTTTCAATTGGAATATTGCTAATAAAAGCACGATTTCACATGCAGTGCCAAGATGTGAGGCCCCAAGGTTTTTGAGGAGGCAACTAATGGAGGAGCAGGAGCAAATTGAACAAGCTCTCGAAATGGAAAGGAGGCGACTCTCAGAGCTCCAGCTGAGGTTCAAACATGTTCACAATCAGCAGTGCATCGACTACTCTATGGAAGAACTAAATGGTTCCGAAGGTCAACTTTAAACACCTTACTTCATCATCTTCTGATGAACAATACCCCCCCCCCCCCCCCCCCCCCCCCAAAAAAAGAAAAAGGAACAAAAAAAAGGAGAGAAAGTAGTATTGCTTGTTTTCTTGTTAACTGGTAACGCTCTGTGGCTTTGCAGATCCTTCCAAATTCAGGACTGCGGAGCACTTTGATTATCTGCTTGGTATTTTCAACAGCAGCTCAATTAATGACGGCAAATTGAAACATCCAGGCACTGATTTCACTGAACAGGACAGGTATCCTTGAACTGTTAGATCATGTCTCAATATTCATGCTGTCTTTGCTTGCTGTTTTTTTCCAGGACCCAAATTGTCGCAGCCTGATATTGACCTGGACCAAGCTAAACTTATTACCGGCTAATAGCCAAATTGACCCTTCTAAAATGAAGTCCAACCAGACCTTGACTCAACCTAAAATTCTTGTTTGCCAAGTCTTTATTATTAATTTTTTTGTTTCTTTTGCTTTTTTGTTTTGGGGGAGTGGTTGATATTACAAAGAGTAAGTTCCTGCATGATGCATGACTCACACATTGCCCTTATTGTTTTGTGAATTGATAAACAGCCAGGGAATCAATCTTCCGGAGAGTCCCTTTGCAACAGCTATAGGAAGCGGCATTTCTGCAGTTATCTAGATTTTTTTCAGCCTTACACAGGAGCAGTCTTATAGAGAAAGAAAAAGTAGGGTTACTGCCATCGGAAGGTTTGATATCTTTGGTCCGATACAAAATAGTCTGTTTCTTTTTTATTGTCTCACCGGATCCTACAGTGCTTGGATTCCGGCTCTCAAGTAGGTTGGTTCCGAGCCTCTTAGCAAAAGTACATAAAAGACAGGCTAGAGAACAACAAAGCAGGTAAAAAGTCAGATCAGAAGCATCTCCTCCATGATGATTTTGGTGGAAGGAGCTTGACTAGAAAAAGAAGATTAATACACAAACAATGAAGACTTCTCTTTAATGTAAGGAGGGTTTGCACAGGTTTTTTTCTTTTTGGTTTTTATGACAGAAGGTTGAAACGAGGGTTTACGGAAATCTCGTAGGAGAGATGTATTGTGTAGTCTTTGGGTAGAAGAAGAATGAAGACAAGGAAAGAAGACTGGTTTTAGTGTTTTATGGCCGGCGTTCCAGAGGTGAAGATATGTTTAATTCCTCTGTAATGCTAGAGCAATAGATGAAAAAATAATATCTTGACGACAAGAAAAAGAAGGGTTACTGGCCCTTCAATGGCATACATAACATCTAATGGATGATAGTTTGTGTTGAATCCATAATGTTGCTGTTGAATCCATAATGTTGCTACATCTCATGTTTGCAAGGAGTTTCCTTAACTGCTCATCTTGCATTATAATGTAGGTTGAGATTTTATGTCTTTTGTACGCCCCTGCAAAGACTGTTAGCTAGTTAAGCTAGCTAATACCCACGTTCATAGTACTTACCGAGTTTTGCTCCTCTGACTTCTATATTGCTTCTAGGACAGCACCCTGAATGTTGATAGTTTGAAACTTTAGCCTATGGTGATACAAGGATGGTTACGCCTTTGAAATTTTGAGAAGACGAACCATGTTTGTGTGAACTACACAAAGTTTCAGCCAAATGTTGACCATGTTCAACTCGAGTAATTAGGTATTTGGCTCGAACTAGGTACAACCTCAATATCATGTTTGGTAGGCTACCATACAAGAAACTGTTTTCAATAGAAGAAAATTTTTTGAAATTCTACTATTGATTGCATTGCATTTTAAATTTTATACCATGGAATTACAATCTACCATATGCATAAATGCAACCATTACCGGTTTCAAAATGGAGAAATGTGGGATGTAGGACTCATATATGTGTGGTCTTTCTTTGCATTAATTAACTGTTGCAGCATTCTGCATCAGTAGGCACGATGCACAACACTAAGATTGAAATTGATAATGCCATAGGAACCAAGATAGGAGGGGACAGTGGTATTGGTCCTGTCAAATTTCTTATATAATCATATGTTTTGATGATTTTACCTTGATTGGAAGAAGCATCTATGTCTCTCGTTTATTGCATTCATTAATGATGCCATTATATTGAAAGCTTCTGATTGGAATTGGGACTACCAATGTTTTGACTTTTGACTGATTTTGCCTTTCTGAAACCATCATCTCTCTCTCTCTCTCTCTCCCTCTCTCTCCCCCCTCTCTCTCTCTATATATATATCCGATACCCTAAAAATTTCACCGCTAGGTGAGGTATGGAGTTCTGATGTAGCAGTCTTGTCTCTAAATTATAACTTAGCGATACATATAATTGAATCATTCAGCATAATGTAACACCATTCAAGATTATTTGAAGCTGTATCATAAGTCAAGATGACGTGCCCAAGGTGGACCATTTTTAATTAAAAATGCTGAATTGTGCATGTGGTGGGCATGGGAATAAAGAGGGTACATTACATACAAGTTATATTTCTTTAGTTTCGACGACCACTACCATTAGACCTGACAAAACTGATCCCATACTGAGATCTAACCTGAGCGACTTGAACTCATATCCAAATCTGACATCTAAAATAGTCTTATCCGAAAGTGGATTTGAAATCCAAATTGATCCGAATAGGACCATATTCGATCCGAATTTTTCTACAAAGTTGCATATTCTTTTATGACAAGCATATTGAACCAAAAAGCGGTCGACTCAAAGTTGAATCAAATCAAAGCTCATCCGACCCAAACAGATCTAACCCGAAAAATGATCCGACCCAAATATAATCCGACCCATACCCGAAATGACCAATTTGTTAGATCTAACTAGAAATGAGAGTTACACCCGAACCCCAAAAATCCGCCCTGAACCTGCCCCATTTATAGTGGGTATGGGTACGAAAACTTATTTAAAAAATGGGTATGGGGCGAATATGGGTATTGCGTTTGAAAATGGGTATGAGTATGGGTATGAATTCTTAAAATCCGTACCCGATTGTGTACCCGATTTGCTAACAAAAGGCGACCAAAATACTGTAAAATCCAAAAATAAAAGCTTGGCATGAAACTCTAAGTGTATAGTGTTTATTTATGTAGAAATGAAAAATTAAATTTTTTTACATTTTTAACTTTCGTGAGTTTATCTAACATGAATTTTAATAGCATCGCTTGAAATTACTAATCAAATATACCGTGTATGCAAATATGGGTTGAATATGGGTGATACTTGCGCACTCTATATATACCCAAATAAAATCCGTCAATCATCCAAAACCCGATGGGTATGGATATGGATATGGGTATGACTTTTAAAAATGGGTATGGATGCGGATATAATTTAACCCGCCCCGAACTCGCCCCATGCCCATTCCTAAGTCTAACCACCACTGCTGGTCAACTATGAGGAAAAACGGGATTCAGATACATCACAAAGTACACAACTCCAATTCCGACACGCGCAGAAATAGTTGTATATCATCCCATTCAACTCAATTGAACGATAGAATCATAGAATGACTTGATCATCACTACAGCCATTAACTTACAAGACAAAAGTAGAAGCAAATCGGATTTGGAAATGCAAGAAAATCTCATATATTGGGGGTCCCTGGATGAAATTGACGTGCTACCTTCCCCCCCATATGGAAGAATGTATTATCACAAAATGTGGGAGTGATTTTCGGTGGGACTAGGAGTTGGAGTAGGAGTAGGAGTGAGATGGATGTGCTTGGGAAGAGTCATAAGTATATTCTATCATGCCAAACAGCTGGAGCTTTCAACCTAGAATTGGCTTGTTCCCTACAAACAAAGTTTGAGTATTTTATCTAGTTTAGTTATAAAAATCCTTCGCTTTCTAATTTTTTTTTGAAGTGGAAAAATCTCACTTGCTATGTATGGGCGTATGGCCAAAGAGGGGAAAAAGAATTGTCAATTATATAATCATGTAGCCCCCCCCCCCCCCAAAAAACCCCCCTCGTTTGAGACTTTGAGGAAGAAAAATTTTGGGATTTAGTAAATCACATATGTAAGTTTTTTTTTTTTTTTCAAAAAAAGATTTTGCGAGTTTTACTGCTATTGGAAAAACAAGGACTCACCTTGATGCGGAAGTGAGATTGACCAGATCTTTGTTCTGCTTGATATCTACCAACGTTCAAAGCTCAAGAGTGGCTACTAGAGTCATTGCGTGTATCACGCTACCAAATCCAAATCCACTTAGATGGCCAGGCAGAGTGAGGAATAAAACAGAAAAGTTATCTGAGAGTTAATAGCTTTTTATGATGTATTCTTATAATCCCTAATCTACACTCCTATTTATAGGAGCACAAAGCACCAAATAGGATCTGGTAGATTAATGGTGATTAATGGCAGATTAATACTGAATTAATCCCTCATGAAAATGCTGTATCAATTACAATGTTAATGAGTAATTTAATTGTGACCGTTATAGGTCAACAGCTCCCCTTCGGTCACAAAGACCAAGAATCCATATATCTCTCTGCCAACGGTCTTCCTCACGCTTCATACTGGGAATGGAGCGTGCGACCAAAAATAAAACATTAGTGCTCTATCAAGTCACCATCTAACTAACATAACACTCTCACAAAACATCAATACCCCGAATCATTCATATACATCACCAATGGCATAAATTGTCTCTTTATGCCTGATATATCAACTGATTATATACTAAATATAATTGCCCAGGCTTGATATGGTGATGAAGAAATGATTCTTTCTTAGACAATTAAAATAATTCATCTTAGCATGACTGCTTTCCTAATGTACTCCGCTGGACCGTATACATCTTCGCCCTTGGATTACACATTAAGGTAGTAACATCAAGTTTCGACTTCATATTATAACACTAAGTCAAGGAGTATTGCTAATGAGGGTCACACAATGATAAGGAAAGGGGACTCACTTATCACTCATCAGATAGGTCAACTTTCAGCACGCACAGTATGATAGTATGCCATAGTATAGCTCCCCTTAAACTGGGCATGCCACTATTCTATGTCATGCGAATCACAGGTTTGGCTTTTACCTAAAAAACCAACCTGAACTACTAGACCAATATACCCAATGTTAATCTTAGTACTCAAGATTCGGTTATAAGGTTTCGATGTGAAAATTTATTTCATATTCGACTCTCCTTGAGTCTCATCTTAGACTTACTAAGGTGACTATATTTTCTATTCATACACTCCTAGTATGAGTAATCAATATTACACACCTAGTACCAATATGATTTAGTCTCATCCTGCCCGCTACTCAAGCGTCAGGGTGACTGCCTGTGTGACTAGGCCAATTATAAGCCTGGTGACATAACAATGTGCCTTATAATGTACTTCTATATTTATGAATATTTGAAAAAGAAGCATCATTCTTTATTTCATAAATAATTAATACAATAACATGTCCATCATACACTTAAATATATCCAAAAACTAAGTCCTATGAAGACCTAAGCTCATTACATGAGCTTTAAAAGCGTCTCTAGAAATAGGCTTAGTTAAAGGATCTGCTATCATCCTACTTGTAGATATTTACTTAATGGCAACTTCTTTCTCTTTTATGACGTTTCGTACAAAATGATAATGCCTCTTAATATGCTTAGTCTTCCTGTGGAACTTTGGATCTCTTGCAAATTGGATAGCAGCAGTATTGTCACACAACATTTCTATAGGATCATTAATTCCAGGAGTGAGATCAAGATCCTGTAGAAAATACCTTAGCCATATTACCTCCTGAGTGGCAAGACAGCAAGCTACATACTCTGCTTCCATAGTCGAAAGTGCTATGCAGTCTTATTTCTTACTGCACTAAGATATTGCTCCCCCGCCTAGGGTGAACATATATCCAGAGGTAGACCTAGATTCATCCAGATCACCACCCCAATCAGCATCTGTATTTCCTCTCAGCTTAAGATTTCCACCTTGGTAGCAAAGGACTAGGTCACCTGTACCATGCAGGTAACGAAAGATCCTTTTGATGGCTTGCTAGTGTGCAGGCCCTGGGTTGCTTTGGTAATGACTTACCAAACCAACCGCAAAGCAAATGTCTGGTTGTGTACACAACATGGCATACATTAGACTTCCTACTACACTAGCATAAGGAACATTGTTCATCCTCTCCTTCTCTTTGTCAGTCCTAGGACACTGATCGAGACTTAAGGTTAAACCCTTTCCAATTGGAGTGTCCACAGGTTTAGAGTAATGCATTCGAAAACGTTCTAAGATTTTGTTAATGTATGCTTCTTGGCTTAAGCCAAGAAGCTTTTTAGGATGGTTTCGAGTTATCTCTACGCCTAGGACATACCTGATCTCACCCATATCCTTCATATCGAAGACAAAGGACAACCACTTCTTAGTGGTTTGGATCATCTCTATGTTGTTTCCAGCCAGTAATATATCATCAACATATAAAGTAAGAAATATAATCCCCTTTGTAGTTTTCTTGACATACGCGCAGTGATCTTCAGAAATCATGTTTAAGTCAAAAGAAATAATGACTTCATGGAATTTGAAGTACCACGCTCTAGAAGACTGGTTGAGACCATAAATGGATCTTTTAAGACGACAAACTTTATCCTGTTGACCTTTCGATACAAAACCAATAGGCTTATCCATGTAAATCTCTTCTTCAAGGTTTCTATTAAGAAAAGCAGTCTTTATGTCCATTTGGAACAATTCTAAATCCAACTGGGCAACTAAGGCTAGAAGAAGGCGAATAAAGGCAATTCTCACAACAGGAGAAAAAGTCTCTTCATAGTCCACCCCTTCTATTTGGGTAAACCCCTTCGCCACTAAACGGGCCTTAAACTTGTTGATTGATCCATCTGCCTGATGTTTTATCTTGAAAACCCACTTGTTTCCAATTGATTTATGTTCGGGAGGAAGATCAATAAGTTCCCAAACCTTGTTTCTCGCCATAGAGTCCATTTCATCCCTCATGGCTTCCATCCACTCTTTGTGGTTTGGTGAATCGATAGCCTCTTGAAAAGAGGTAGGCTCTTCTATTTCTAAAGGAGTGCACAGGAATATCTCCTCTTCCATTTGAAAATATCATCAAAGTATTCTGCCACGCTTACTCCTCAGGAGCACAGGACCTGTGCTGCTTTGACCATCTGAGGTATTCCTCCCCCTATCACTAAGAGGTATAGAATCCTCAGTTGAAAGAGAATCATTGTCATTATGCTAAATAAGTGGACTAACCTCGTGTTCATGTACTGGAGAAGGAGGACGAACCTCATTCTCAGGTTGATTCTCTTGGGTAACCAACAACTCATCATCTCTTCTAGACAATGGAAGAGTACTATCTTCGGTGACACGGTAAGTGTTTAAATCCTCCCCCTCACCGAGGGATAGTCGATCATTTGGCGGTAACTCATACAACGCCGTGTCCTGTTTGATTTCACCAATGCTTGAGAACTCATTCTCAAAGAACTCAACATTACGTGAATTCACTTATGTCATACTACCATTAGGGTGTTCACCATACATAACATATCCCTTAGAATGTTCGGGATATCGAATGAGCACCATTTTAGTGGCCCTTGGACCAAGTTTTCCATATTTGTGAGTTAGGTTGTGTACATAACCAGTTGAATCCCATGGGCGTAAATGTTCCAAGATGGGTTTTCTACGATGCCATAACTCATATGGGGTAGCAGATATACTCTTACTAGGCACAAGGTCAAGGATGTAAGCCGCTGTAAGCAGCGCATCCCCCCAAAAACTAATTGGGAGGTTAGCTTGTGCCATCATTGACCTGACCTTGTCAAGCAATGTTCGATTCCTACGCTCTGCCACACCGTTTTGTTGTGGAGTGCTAGAAACCATGAGTTGTCTTCGTATACCCTTTTCTTCATAAAATTCTTTGAACATATGTGAGAGGTATTCACGACCACGATCAGTTCGAAAAGTCTTAACTCTCTGCTCTAATTGGGTCTCAACCTCAGCTACAAAATATTTAAACACATCAAGTGTTTCATAACGATGTGCTAATAGGTACACATACCCATATCTTGGATAACCATCTATGAAGGTGAGGAAATAGAAAGCCCCATGACCTGCTTTCACATTCATGGGTCTACAAATATCAGAGTGGATAAACTCTAAAGGGCATGACGTCCTTGAAGCCTTACCAAAAGGCTTCGCAGTCGCCTTGCCAACTAAACACGACTCACATCTAGGCAACTTAATCTTAGTGAGTGGGTCTAAAAAACATTCTTTAGCTAGCCTACTCATCCAATCTTGGCCAATATGACCAAGGGTAGCATGCCATTTAATAGATTCAGAATCAGAATCAAAACTTGAGACAAAAACAGAAGGAGAATTGTTATAACAATTATCCAAATCTAATACAAGGAAATCGTTCTTTAAAGTTGCGTGGCCAAACACATTACCACCATACATAATGTTCAAACCATCTGGACAAGAACTAAAACCAAAACTTGATTTCATTGAGGAAACTAAAGACAAAAGACAAACTCGCACCCCAGGTGCGTAGAGGGCATTATAAAGAAGTAGGTTATTTCCTCATTGCAAGATGAGCTGGTACGTTCCAACACCTAGAACGTCTTCTTCACTACCGTTATCCAGCACAACAATTTGTGAAGCCACCGGATACCGGTGAAAATAAACAAACCCAACCCTGTTCCGAACTATGTGCTTGCTTGCTCCCATATCTACAATCCAATCAGGAAAGAATTGGCAACTAATGCATGGGAGCATACATATAATTAAGGAGAATAAGTAAAAGAAGGTACCTTCTTCAGCTCAGGACAATCCCGAGCGTAGTGAGCTTTTTTTCCACAATTATAGTACTTCACACGTGCTATATTGATCCCTCCATTGCCTTTGACCTTCTGCTTCTTGGCAATCCCAGCCTTGGGCCTACCATTCTGAGGGGGACGGAAACCCTTCCTGGCCTGTCGGCCTCGGTTATTCTTGTTGCCTTTGGGCCTATTTTTCTTAGCAACAAGAGCCACATGAGAAGCGCCCCTAACATTTTCAGGTGTTCTTCTTCCATTTCAGTGTGGCTTTGGACCTCAGCAAAGGTTTTCATATGTTCAGGATGAGTCAAGACAATCTTGACATGATTCTAATGCTGAGATTCTATAGGGAGCGCCCGAATCACATTCAGGACTTGCTCCCCCTCAGAAATTTCCTTACCAGCAGTCTTGAGATCACGAATTATGCTACTCATAATTTATAAATGCTCAGTCATGGTATGATTGGAATTCATTTGGTACCATATCCATTTGAGCTGCAAGGTACGAAGCCTTGCCTCGGATGTTTGACTAAAATGGATTTTGAGTTGGTCCCACATGTCCTTAGCTGTGGGACACAGCTCAAATTCTCCAATAAGATCATCGTATATGAAATATAACATAGTAAATCGTGCCCTTCGATCTTTATTGAACCAGTCTTGGTAGGCCTGTAAGCTCTCTTTATACTGCACAGAAAAATTATCGATGGGCATGCCATCTTTATCCGTGTCAGATGGTGGAAACTTGGCTACCGTCAAGTGTTCCAACAGGTCCCTCTCATTTAGAAGATATTGAATCTTCCATTTCTACATGTCATAGTTAGACCTATATAACTTCTGACTAGTGGAAAGCTCATTAATCATTGCGCTGTTAGCTGTCATATCTACAAGTTCATATTAAAAGATGGATATAAGGCACATGTTTTCTCAAGTAATTAAATTATTAAAGTTTCATCATTCATCTCATATGATCGAAAATTTCGCCAAACTCCTAATCATCTCATATAATCATGAACTAGAAAATTTAAATAACTTAATTACAACAATGTTTCCATAAAAATATTCATGTGGACCACAATATGTTACACAAATTAACATTTAGATAAATATCACACGGATATTTTATTGTAATATATGTAAAACTAATTTACGTTGCGATTATTTCTACGACACATGTTTATGTATATGAAACTAACTCATGTAATCTTAATGGTAATATGTTTAACATAATAACATATAAAACAAATTTATATGTTTTGAGCATGTTATTACTAAGATCTAAACATTAAACATATTAATGCATTCAAAAACTCATTTGAAAATTTAATTTAGGAATGCATCATTTGTACATATTCATTCAACATAATAACATATAAAACGAATTTATATACTATTAATATGTGATAATAGGCATTTGAACATTAAACAAATTAATGTTGTAATAATAAGTTCATGCATTTAAAAATCAAAATTAATATAAATTTCCAACTAATTTCAAGAATGCATCAGATTGGAACTTATTAATACCCAAAACATATAATATTATCATAAAGCCAAAAAGAAAAAAAATCTAGCCTTAAGACTGAGGTCCCTAAAAAAAAAGACCCTCATATAACCCAAAACCCCCCCTTTTTATTCGGCTCCCTCTTTTCTAGAGCCTTCATGTTTCTTCTATTCTAACTCTCAAAGGCTCTTTCTCTCTCTCTAAGTATCGACTCTCAGCTAAGACTTCAATCCTTGGCTCTCCAAGGCAGCCATGGCCGCTCACATCAGCCCCAGATCGGTGTCGACATCGGTTATCTTGGCTGAGACCCAAAACCGTCGGTAGCACCACCCAACACCCCAACCCAGATGAGGATAAACCATAATGTTGCCGCTGCCTAAACTGAGTCCATGGCATCACACACCAACCAAAAAACCCTGCCAGCGAGTAGATCGGCCGCCGAGCTTTCAATTGAAGTCGCCCACTCGCGCAACGCACCACCCCTATGACAGCGCGTGACTGACACGCGCAGCCTGTCAAGTGTTTTTGGCTTGGTTTCATGCCAGACACTGGTAGATCGGCGGGGTGCAACGTCAGTGGGAGGAAGAAAACCTCTGAAAGAGTTTTCGTTGACGAACGTGACACACACACGCCACCCCTTCCTCGTGGTTTCTGATGGGTTCAAAGTAAGTCTATTCTTCTCCCTTTTTTTTGTTTTGTTTGGTTGGGATGGTGGGGTGTCTCTGAGAAGTGGAGTCATGGTGAGAGAAGAGTCAAGGTCTATGGTCAAATCTTGGAGGTGTAAGGGTAAGGCAGAGGGTCTCGGATTTGGTCCTTCAATTACCCGAAAAATTATGTAATCTGGTTTCATAGTAGCACGAATCTGGGCAAGATTTTTTTTTGATATATACCATATTTCACACTGAAATTCTAGAGTCTTGATGCGTGATTTGAACAGAAATATGAAATATGTCATATTATCATGCATTGCATTTTAGCAGATTCAAACTGAGCAGTATTTCATTTCATCATTCTGATTAGCATTCTATTTATTTATGTGGTATTCCAAATATGAAGCACATAAATACTGATAAAAGAGCATAAATTATGAATTAACCATAATTGGACAGAATAACAATCATTTGTCTCATATCCAAATTCATATTCTTAATGTGAACAAGAATGCTTAATCAGAATTATAATGGACGGGGCTAGAATCAAACAGAGGTGGCTCTGATACCACTATTGGAAAAACAAGGACTCACCTTGATGTGGAAATAAGATTGATCGGATCTTTGTTCTGCTTGATATCTGCCCACGTTCAAGGCTCAAGAGTGGCTACTAGAGTCACTGGATGTGTCACGCTACCAAATCCAAACTTACTTAGATGGCCAGGCAGAGTGAGGAATACAACAGAGAGGTTATCTGAGAGCTAATATCTTTTTCTGATGTATTTTTATAATCCCTAATCTACATTCTCATTTATAGGAGCACAAAGCACCCAATAGGATCTGGTAGATTAATGATAATTTATGATAGATTAATGCTGAATTAATCTCTCATGAAACTGCTGTATCAATTACAATGTTAATGAGTAATTTAATTGTGATCGTTACAGGTCAATAGTACTGCAATTTAGAAGATTTTCTTTCTAAGAAAAAAAAGAAACAATGTTCAGTTATGATAATTCATTATATCATATTACTGACATTAATACCAATATTATCAAAATTAATTCATTACATGACAATGAAACAGATATACCAATTACTACAATAAAAACTTGTAAGAATTTTTGTGCATTGCATGGATATGAGAAATATTAGTTATCCATTAATGTGTTCCCTCTCTACTTTTGGGATGAAAGAGCACTTGTTAAACTGTAATCAAGACACGGTTCACAATGGAAAAGATCCAAGTCGCACCATTTTTTTTGGGGTCATAAACGGTGCCAAAGGCTCGAACAAAATTTATTAAGTATGTCTAATCAGATGAGGCCAAACTCGCCCTACAATATTATCCACGACTCATTTTGCGACATTGGAGGGTAGGGATTCAAATAAGATGCGACTTTCAGATATAGTGACTCCTTGAAACGGTGACATATTTTGTGTCCCATTGATTACTCTCCAGTGATTCACGGTGAGCCCGTTGTAAATGATCATGTGAAGATGGACAATTAAACTTCCCACATATCATGTTAACAGCCAATTCTGAATCCATATGCACCAAGATCTTACGAAAACCCTGATCTTAAGCAACCTTCGACCCATTTAGCAATGCAATCAACTCACCCCATAACGATGAACAAATTTCAAAATTACAAATCAATCCCAACATCCAGTCTTCTCTAGAGTTTCACCCTTGCCTGATACAATTTTCTTGCTCTTTCTAATTAACACTTAATTGTTGATTACAATTCTTTTTAAAATGATAAATCGAGCCTCATCTTGGCCTAATCTTAAGTCTGTTTTTTGCAAGAAATAAAGTGATGATTTCATTAAAAATTAAGGAGCCATCCGGCATCTACAACATTGTAACGCCTCCAAAAGCTAATGCTACTTATCTTAACTTAACCATGAATTTATTAATCTACAGCGGAAGACTTTTATTTTGAAGGGAGGCGTTACCGCCGTTTCGGAATGGAACAAGGCTATTTAATTTACTAAACCTCTGATGTCACCCAAAATAAGTATTTGTCTTTTCATACTATTTGTTTCCCATGTGATAACTTGATGTGCTAATGCTAGGTATTGACGAATAGCAACACACAACCTTTCAATTACTAACCTATCATCACTGTGAGCGTTGACTGGCTAGCAACCAGTAAATGTCCCTTATTTTGGCTGCCTTCTGGTTTCTCAGGGGGGTTGCAGTTCACTTCTCCCCATACCTAAAACAGAAAACATGAAAACATGCGAATGATGAGCCGAAGCTCAATACGTACATTCCCATGCAGTAAAATAAATTTGATGTGAAATTAGTTGGGTCGGCCGCATTTTAAAACATCTTGTTTTGCAAACAGGAGAGAGAGAATATGTAAATACAATTGAATTGCTGATTATTATCTGAAAGTGAACCCCTTGGTCGATGTACATCTTGAAACGATCATACTTTAGGTGCTCACCCCCCAGGCCGATCGAGAAGTCTGAGTTGACACTGCGCGCGGGTATATTGGTCGGCATAAGCCGTGATAATTGTTGGACATCAGCCCTGATGATGATTGGCAGGGCCACTTGTTTATGTGACAAAAACATTGAGAAATTGATTCATTAAATGAATCTTATATTAATTTTGCATTACTGAGAACACTGTGAGTTTTTGAAGAGCACAGGCAATGTACGTACCTTGTCTCTGAGATTCTCTCTCCTTTGAAAAATGTGCACTAGCAATTTGAACCGACAGATGTGGCTTCCCTCATTCTTTACATATGTAATTCTCTTTTGATTAGTGCAAGGTTATGAAATTTGTTATCAATATGTAAAAAGTTATTGGCCTGACTTTACTTGGTTTTGCTTTTCATCCTTGTCCTTGAATACTGCAAATATTGGTTTAATGAACGTGATAAACGCGTAAAGGAGGTAACAGTGTTGTTATTACCTTATTGTAATCGTTGGTATAAGTTCGTTACTTCCTTGCTTTGTTAAATTATTCCCAGTATGGGCCCTTGTTATTGATGCCTGTCATTGCATAATTTAAATTACGGCCATTTTGTTTTTATTCGAATTTTTGTTAATGTCTTCGGTGTAATTCCTGGTTCCTTACTGTAAATCATATAATCATGACAGTCGCGACTATGGCCATAACTCTGGAATGTTCTGGAACGACCTTAGTCAAGACATGAACTCTTTTCCCCGAAAACATTACATAGTGAACTCGTATAATCACATTTCGCCAACCATAATATTCCTATCCCACATATTAATATTCCCAACGTCCACATTTAGTATTCATGACTCTAAAGGTGTATACCCAAAATTCATGAACTTGATCGCAAATCTCCAAATAATATGTATATTCTTCTATAAAATAGTCACAATGTCGTTTAACACAATGGCTCACAATAATCACAACATTACCTGCACTTTAGCATAGACTCATCAGATAATTTTTCCCAATTTTATAACTTTGAAACCCGTGTGAATACATACATATCATAATTATACGATTGGCGACTACCGCCTGACTTGAATATTTTCAATATATGAATAATCATGAATTTATACGGTTGACGACTACCACCTGACATGAATATTCTCAATATACTAAATCATAAAATATCAAATATAAATTTTTAAATCGAGGAATCAAGAATTACTCACCTCAAAATTGCTCCGAAACCCAAAACTTTAATCCCCTCTTCCTTTTCCTTTTTTCCTTTCTTCTTTCTCTCTCCTCCTTCTCCCTCTCTCTCTCCTCTCCTCTCTCTCTCCTCCTCTCTCTCTCTTCTTTCCCCCTCCCCTGCCCCGTGTGTGTGTGTGTGAGAGAGTGGAGTGCCCCCCCTTCCACATATATATATATATGGGCAAGGGCAAAATGGTCATTTTAATTTTTTAATTTTTTAATTTTTTATTTGTTTTTCGGGACTAATCTGGAGCTTTCCCCCTTTTTTTTTGGGGGAAAAATCTGGAAACCTTTGGAAAAATCTTTTTTTTTTTTTTGGTGGAGTCGGTTGACCGACGTTGACCGGTCAAACCGACGTTGACCGGTCAAAGTCGGTTTGACCCGAATTTTTTTTTTTATTTTTTTGGGGAAAAATTTTGCGCGATATTTTTTTTACGTTAGCAGAGTAGATGTCCAACTATTCCTTTGGAATTTAACGAATTATTTTAGGAGTAACCAAAACTTTATTTTCGAGGCCATTCTGCCGATTCAACCTGCAATGGTACAAAGACATATGAAGAAAATGCTGAAATTGAAATGAGAAAATGACGAATTGAAATACCGGGCCCAACTTGATAAATTGTAATTAGGATGATTCAATCTAATGAATACGGTCATTAGGGTCGGGCCGCTACAAACATAATTTCGAACGAAATAAATACAATCTTCCTTACAAATATAATATTTTAACTTCGTGAAATCTAACTTCGTACATATTGAACGTTCGTTTTCTCATATGAATCGCTGTCTTCCAAAAGTAAAGCATGGGGAAGAGATCCACAGATACATCATTTTCTTCTTCATATTGTAGACCTATTGATCTAGTGTAATTTTGCGTGAATGAAAAATTGATCTCGTATGAGATATTGTACTTGAATTGTCGAATGCCATTGCAGAATCTTACTGTAACCTTCACATTGTTCATCCCAAACATTACAAAGAAAACAACCATAAAAAATACATGACCAAGATAAAATGAAACATTCCCACGTAATTGTAGAGACAAAATCTCACAATTACGGAGACAAATCATAATAAAGATAAATAAAATAACAATTAAACATATAAGTAAATTAAAAAAAAAAAAGAAGAGAGGGTCGGGAACAATCATTAAAGATCATTCCCGACCACTAATGGCTTGCTTAAGAGTAAGAAAAGGATTGAAAGATGAGGGTGAGTGGGTGGTTTCTACGGAGAATGGAGTGGGCCTTAAGTCTCTTTTGAAACACTAGTATTTCCCATCCGCGTCTCATGGGGAAAGATACTGTTGTCAATAATCAACAAAAGGGAGGGGACGGTCTTACTGCACAAGATTAAATATGGGTGGCAGCAATAACGAATGCCCATTAAGACCACTAAGGCAATTGGTGAAGGGCAGACAACATAGGAATTGCTACGACCCTTCATTACTAGCTAGAAGATGTTTTTAAGGGCAGTGCTCTCGTCCAAACATGAGCACCATAAATGATAACTGGTTTACAAAAAACTAGGTCCTATTTGATAAATGGTTATTAGCTGTTAGCTGTTAGCTGTTTATATTAACTATTAGTTATTAGCTATCTGTAGAAAATTGTTCAGTAAAATTAGCTGTTTTTAAGAAAGACGTTTGATAAATTCCGTTTATATCTTTATCTCTAAATTGCTTTTTAATAGAACATATTTTTCTTATTGGTCATCTTATTTTCTTTTCAAAAGGAATTAACTTTGTGTCATATGTGTAAATTAACTTCATTTGTGATCACCAAAAAAAAAAAAAATTTCATCCATAAGACTTTACTTTCTTACTAATTCTACATAACTTGTATTCATCTTTTATGTTATTTCTGTTCAATGTGTGTTGTAATGATGTCAATGTTTTATAACGTTGTTTTGTTATTTATTAGATTTTTTGGGTTATGAATTGAAATTGAAATTTATATGAATTTCTAATGACTTTAACTTCATTAGATTCAAGTTATATAAAGCATACTATCATATATTACTATTTTACATCAATTTAAAGCTCATTGTCTACATAATCAAAAGGGGGATTGAATAATTTAAAGTATAAATATCAACGTTAGTAAACGTGCATGGTAAAAGAACCAAATAAGTTTGACATAATATACTAACAAAATTAGAAGATCTACACCAAAAAATACACTACTTGTCTAAAAAATGCAAACAACGAAAGAGACATTGCAACTTCAATGGTTTATTTTTGCCCCAAACAAAAAAATTAAAAGGAAAGACCTCTAATCTTATTAATGGTCAAGATCTAACTGGGTTCGATGATATTGACATAAGCCTTCAAGTAACACTTTATCTTTCTATTTTATAAAAGCAATATTATATAAATATAACTTAACGGTATTTAGTGTAATTTTTTTAAACTCTTGGACAAATGTGTTATTTCTACAAAAAGCTCTTACAAGGCTAATGAAAATAGCCTTTTGTTGTTTGAGGCTAAACAGTTGTTTCAAACAGCTATTTAACAAATACCTATTTAGCTGTTTAACTTGATCAAAATAGTTAAAACGCTTCTAAACAACTTTTTTTTTTTCAAAAAGTTGTTGCTACCGAACACCCCTGATGTTACATGGAAACTGGATTTAGATAGCATCTAATATTGGGTTTTGGTCAAGACTTGGACTTGGCATTTAAACGTTTATCCATGTACGAACTCAAATGTATGACAAAGGTATACGAAGATAAATAGAAAACATAATGAAGAATTTTGGTCCAACCCAAAATTATATTAATTAGTTTTTTGTTGATTTGTAAAAAAAAGGAAAAATAAAAAGAAAACGAAAAACAGAAAAGGGAAAAAAATAAGATGGAGGGTTAAAAAAAAGCCAAGTTATCGACGTGGACTGGTGATGCTGAATTTTGATGATGTTAATCACTGGGTTTTGGAGGAAAAAGCATGAAAGGATTTAACGTTTGGGATTCATTTATGTTATAAATATAACAATTGGCTTGCTGTTGCGGGCAAGCTTGTGTATGAATTTGAAACAAATTTCCTTGATGTCTAGGTCATCTACAATGTAGATAGGGTTCTTAGGGGTTGGTTGAACTTATCTCAAAATGAGAGAGGGATCCTGTTGACCGATCGTAGTATCTTGGATGTGGGGGGGTAACCTCTTGTCTCAATGAAGGGTCTTGAGTGAGTGTATGAGTTCAAGTGCTTGTAGGGTATATCCCGGAGAGCCCAAGCCCCGAATAGGGGGAAAACGTGTTGTGAGAAAAGATAGATTCGTGAGTGTGAGGGGTAACTCAAAGACTAGCTAGAGGGGATTGAGTGTGCAGTGTTGTGAGTGCACTCAGTTGTAATATATATTTTCTTATTGTAGTGGATGATGCGTGCATTGTTACTGAGCCATGGTTTTCACCCTCAATATGGAGGAGCTTTCTACATTAAATTGATGGTGTTCCTTCTCTTGCGCTGTATGTATGCATGTATGTGTATTTTCCGAATTTTATGTTACAATTTCGTTCCTAATAAGAGGTATTAGAGCGTGTTTAATCCTAACACATAAGATGGTGGTATTTGCTAGCAATGAAGTGGACACAATAAGTCACAATCAATATAGATCGATTAGAAATCTGATTAAAGTCCTATGTAGAAAACTAATATTGCATTCGTCCAATCCGATCATCTTAATTGTTTGACCTAAAAAAAATCATCCAATCCGATCATCTGAATTGTTCGATCTGAAAAAACTAAGTACAAACATGCATTTTTCATCCAAATTTTCAATTGAATACAAAATTTTTCTGTTTCGTATTGTATCCAATTCAATTTTGACATGAATTTAGGCTTATCTAACCGACAAGAATTGGACATTGGACAAAAAATGTTTTGTCTAAATTTTAGAACTTGTCCAATTTATTCAATTTAAATTGACTCAAACCAAAATTTGTGCATCGCTAGAAAATCAACCCACAACCATGGGAGAAAGCACACATGCAATGGATTAGTCGGTTAATAAGTCGTAACTCTGATTTGTTATAGTTATCTGTTACCAATTGCATATTTCAAGTTGTTAATAACTTGGCAACTACGCACCTATACATTTTGTATTTTCTCTTTGCCTAGGTCTCTTTAAACCCTAAGGATTGTGAGAGGTATTTTTCCCTCGCCGTGACGTAGGAAGGTGGTGTAGACGGTGTGTCATCACGCCGTAGAGGTGTTTTCCCCACCGCTGCTAGTGGTCCCCTTATTGTTTCACGATTGTGGTTTCTATCTCCAGAAATCTTCAATTTTTAACTATTACACTGTAAACCCTACTCTGTTTTTCTTGGGGACCAAGTAATCGACTAAAATCAATGGAAAATGAGTTGCAAGAAGCATGGCAGTGACTGAAATTGACGGAGGAAGAAGAGCAAGTGGTGGTCTGTGAGGAGAATGTATCCGAGGATCAAGTAGAACAATTGGCTCTGTGCTCGTTGGGAAAATTACACACAATGAATGCCTTCAATATATGAGCTATGAAATCGGTGTTGAGAAATGCTTGGAAGCTCGAGAAGGGAGTTGTCATCAATGAACTGGATTGGAACTTGTTTACCTTTCAGTTCTTTGCCAAAGCAGATAAAGAATATGTACTCAATGAGGGCCCTTGATCTTTCGACAATAAGGTCCTACTGCTTAAAGAGATGATAGAGCTGGAACTGTTAGGATTAATATCAGAGTAACAGTATAGCGGAAGCGATAGGATGCAATAGAAAATCAAAAATTCAATCAACAAAACAACAGAATAATAGGAAGACAACAAGAACACAGGAATTTAACGTGGAAAACCCAATGCGGGAAAAACCACGGACGGCGACAGCACCAGAACAATTCACTATGAGCAAGAAGAATACAACACGATCACAATTACCACAGTGATTTGATCTAAGAGCAGAATTACAACCTCTCTATTGTAATCTCTCACAAAGTACTTTTACCTCTCAATGTATGTATGAGTACTGGAGATCTTTCAGATGCTAGACTTGACCCTCTTTATATAGGGTCTAAAAATAGGGTTTTCCCCTCTTAACATGCAACCCTAGCCGCCAGGTGGAATCCCCCCTTGAACAGAACTCTAACCGCCTTCCGAGAGAGGCGGCGTAAAAACACGGGGCACAACCGTGCCACTTTGCTGTTTGCTCCGTCTTCGACTCTTCGTCTTGGCACGCCCGTGTCTGTACAGCATGGGCTCCCCGTGCCGATACTCGAGATTTTGGGCCATAAAACCCAACAATCTCCACCTTGGACCAAAATCTCCAATCACTGCTTTCTGACTCCGTCATCGCACCCCGAAGGGTGATGCCCCTCCCAAGGGGCAATGCCCCCGAAGGGCGCTCAAATACTGCGAATGCCACTGAGTCCAAGCAATGCTTGAACTTAGCTCTAGGAGATGACTTATATGAACTTTCCTTCATATAACCTGCCACAGTAGATGCTTGCAAGACATAGAGGCCTCCTTACCTCAAACCCTTCAGCAGAATCCTACTGCCCTTTGAGACCTTCAGAACTCCACCTTCAGCTGAATATTTGCACCCTTTGGATTCAACGATGCCCAACGAGATGAGGTTACGCTTCAAGTCAGGAACATGACGAACATTCGATAAAGTCCTGACAACACCATCATGAGTCTTGATTTTAACAGTACCGATTCCAGTTACATTACATTGGGCATTATTACCCATGTGAACAACAGTTGAGTCAACTGGATCATATGTTGAAAACCAGTCCTTGTGAGGACACATATGATAGGTACACCCAGAATCAAGAATCCAATCAGAATCACTCCCCCCTTCAGTAGAGGTAGCAAACAGAACGTCACCATCAGAATCAGATTTAGCAAATGAAGTTTCAGCAGGCTCCTGAGAATTATCTTCCTCTTTCTCCTTCTTCTTTTGCAGTTTCCAGCAGTTAGCAACAATATGACCCAATTTACCACAGTAATTGCAGGTCTTACCAGCATGAGGATTTTTAGATTTAGAACGGTTCTTACTCCTATTACCATTCCCCTTTTCATTTGTTGTACCCCTTACTGCTAATCCCTCAGCAGAATCAGCATGAATGTCAAGATCAAACTTCTCCTTAGACAATAGGTTTGACTTAACATCTTCAAACGATATAGTATTAGAATTACTATATAGTATAATCTCCTTAAAGTGTTTATAAGAAGGGGGTAACGACACAACAAGCAAAATAGCCTTATCTTCATCCTCAATTTTCACATCTAGACTCTCCAAGTCAACAAGAATAGAGTTAAACTCATTCAGATGCTTTTGGATAGGGGTACCTTCAGTCATACGAAAGGTATACAACCTTTCCTTCAAACGGATCTTATTGGCTAGACTCTTCGTCATGTAGAGTTCCTCCAGCCGAACCCAAAGATCCACCGCAGTTGTCTTATCAAGCACCTCTCGCAGGACATGTGGTGCCAAGCACAACTGTATGGCTGAAACCGCTTTCAGCTCCAGTTCCTCCCATTCGTCCTCCGTCAACGCCCACGTCTCTTCTTCACATCTTCAGCCCACTGTTCTTCTGTCATCTTCTCAGGTTTCACGTGAGGTCCCTTCAGAACCTTCCACAACCCGCGCTGAATGAGAACTGCTCTCATCTGCACCTTCCAGAGATTAAAACTAATCTCCCCATCGAATTTCTGAATATCTACCCTCATGATTGAAGACATCCCATAACCAGAGTTCTGATACCACTTGTTAGGATTAATATCAGAGTAACAGTATAGCGGAAGCGATAGGATGCAATAAAAAATCAGAAATTCAATCAACAAAACAACAGAATAATAGGAAGAGAACAAGAACACAGGAATTTAACGTGGAAAACCCAATGCGGAAAAAACCACAGACGGCGACAGAACCAGAACAATTCACTATGAGCAGGAAGAATACAACACAATCACAATCACCACAGTGATTTGATCTAAGAGCAGAATTACAACCTCTCTATTGTAATCTCTCACAAAGTACTTCTACCTCTCAATGTATGTATGAGTACTGGAGATCTTTCAGATCCTAGGCTTGACTCTCTTTATATAGGGTCTAAAAATAGGGTTTTCCCCCCTTAGCATGCAACCCTAGCCGCCAGGTGGAATCCCCTCTTGAACAGAACTCTAACCGCCTTCCGAGAGAGGCGGCGTAAAAACACGGGGCATGGCCGTGCCACGTGGCACGGCCCCACCGTGCCACATGGCACGCCCGTGCCACGTGGCACGGCACCCCGTGCCACTTTGGTGTTTGCTCCGTCTTCGGCTCTTCGTCTTGGCACGCCCGTGTCTGTGCAGCATGGGCTCTCCGTGCCGATACTCGAGATTTTGGGCCATAAAACCCAGCAGGAACAACTGTCTAAAGTAGAGTTCCAAAAAACTAGGTTTTTGGTTAAAGCTTATGATATCCCAGCACTAAAACAAACGCCCACCCTTGCCAAATTCCTGGGTAACCAATTGGGGGATTTTATGGGGTGTGTGGATGAGAACTTGCGTGGAATAGATAAGTCGCTTGAATTAAAAGTAGACATTGAGATCGATAGACCCCCACGACGGGAGTTAAGACGATAGTTGATGGCATGCGACTTGGGTCCAAATAAAATATTTAAAGTTATCGGACTTTTGCTACGCGAGTGGGATGATTGGGCGTCTACACAAAGGTTGTGATATGTACGATGATGAAGTGGAAGAGGATGAACTTCAATATGGGAGCTGGCTACGTGCATCACCATTGCGGTCCCGACGTGGAAGTGCTAAGGTTGAGATGCAGGAGGAGCATAAGCTCATGGTAGCATATAAAAACAAGAAGGGAGATAATATGGTGAGGACTCAGTTGGTTTTAGCGACAAAACTGAGAGTTCTTCAAACTCTCACTGTGTTGATGGGGGGAGTGAGGAAGTGGGCATGGGAAAAACACATATGTTAATTCATAGAGAGGAAATAGTAGCCCCAGGGAATGAAGTTTTCAAATGGAAGCTGTCATGAGATGGCAGTGCTGGTGAAGTTGAGAAAATTAGAGTTGTAGATGGCTTACCAAAGGAGTAAACTGAGCACATGAAATTGGGGGAGGTTGCAGTGCAACCCCACCAAGCCAACGAGTATCTTTAGCCTTAACTTTCGGGTGCTCAATGACCCTCGGGCAGTTGATGAGCTCCGTATTGTCTTACGGAGATATTCACCGAAATTGTTGTTCGTATCAACTGCAACCTCCGCCAAGCCAATGAGTATCTTTAGCCTTAACTTTCAGGGGCTCAATGACCCTTGGGCAGTTGATGAGCTCTGTATTGTCTTATGGAGATATTCACTAAAATTGGTGTTCGTATCAAAGACCAAGAGGACTATGGTTGGTATGGCATTGATTAAAAATTAGCTCGGGAACTTTGATGGCTTGTACATAGATTGTTGAGGAAGATCTGGAGGACCTGCTTTATTATGGGAAAAATCAGTCCAGGTGACGCTGCTGTCGTGTTTGTTCAATTACATGGATATTGAGGTGGAAAGCTTGGGGGGACGATCAATGACGCTTTACAGGGATTTACGAGTGGCTTGAGACAGCGCAGAAATTGAAGACCTGTGAATTGATACGAGACATACAACATGATTCGAGGTTTCCATGTCTACTAGGAGGCGATATCAATGAAATTTTTTACAATTTTGAGAAGAAGCGAGAACTGGCTAGATGAAAAAATGCGCTAGACGCTTTCTGTGAGACCTTTGAGGAGTGTGGGCAGTTCGATATTGGCTATTCGGGATATGAATTCACATGGGAAGACCGGAGGGAGGATGGGGAAGTTATCGAAGACTGACTGGACTGATTTTGTGCCTCTGTCAAATGGTTTGTTCTTTTTCTTGAAGCTGAAGTTATTCACTTGAACGAGGATATTTCTAATCATCTACCCCTTTTACTGAAGATTCATCGAATTCAAGTCAGGAGTGGTGGAGAAAAAAACCAATTCATGTTGGGGAATATATGGGTTCAAGAGGAGAGTTGCAGACAGGTGGTGAAAGAAGTTTAGGATATAGGGCGGCTGGACAACCATGGACCAATTTAATATCCAAGATAGAAACATATTCAATGGAATTGTCAAAATGGAAGCTAGAGACCTTTGGTGAAGTGCAACAGCGAATCAAAGAACTGGCTAGGCAACTTGGGGGCGAAAAAGATATCCGTAAAAGTCGTACACTGCTCAGAGAGATCTGTAAGTGGAGGCACAAAGAGGAAGTCTTCTGGGTCCAATGGGTGAAGGCGGAGTTTTTAAAATACAGGGATTCTAATTCTAGATGGTTCCACGCTAGAGTCAAAATGCGTAGAAAAACAAATACTACTCGCCAGGAACAGGAGGACAGAACGTGGGCTGAAGGTGAGGATGAGCTAGACAGCATCACAACTAGATATTTTTCCAACCTTTTTACCTTGGCAGCCCCGTCAATATGGACGACATCTTGGCTTCCACCCCCGCCAGAGTAACGGAAGGCATGAATGAGATGCTAGAGAGGCCGTATGACGAGGTGGAGATTTTCGAAGCACTGAAGATGATGGGACCTAACAAATCTCCAGGCCCCGACGGTTTTAATGCCATGTTCTTTCAGCATTACTGGGACATTATGAGAGGAGATGTGAGCTCCTTGGTGAAGGACATTCTTACACGACGGGGGATTCCCCCTGATTAAATCACACTCATGTGGCGCTTATCTTGAAAGTTAATACACCTATGAAGATAATGGAGTTCAAGCCCATAAGTCTATGCAATGTGGTGTATAAGTTGGAAACAAAAGTCATTACAAATAGGTTGAAGAAGATACTAACCCAAATTATTTTTGAGATGCAGAGTGCTTTTACTTCAGGTGGACTCATTACTGATAACATTCTGATTTCATACGAAGTCTTCCATTCTATGCTTAGTCAGAGTTTTCGGAATGGATCAATGGCTATTAAAATTGATATGAGTCAAGCATACAATCGAGTTGAATGGTTGTTTCTGCGCAACATCATGTTGAAAATGGGGTTTAGGAATTTCTGGGTGATTGTTGTTATGTCTTGTGTTCATTCGGCTACGCTCTCCTTTGTCATCAATGGAAAGCCAAGGGGGGGGGGTTAACCTACCGATGGGATTAAACAGGCTAGGGAGACCCCATCTCTCCCTATCTTTTCTTATTCATGAGAGATGGACTAGTAGGACCTTTGAAGAAGGCTGAATCTGAGGGTCGGATTTGGGGTCATCAAGTGTGTATGGGAGCCCCAAGAATCTCTTACCTTCTTTTTGCTAATAATTCTATGTTCTTTTGTAAAGCCATACGTGATCATGCTAGGGCTATAGAGCAAATCTTGAGGCAGTATAGAGAAGCATCAGCGCAAGCGGTCAACTTTGACAAGTAACATGTTGCCTTCGGGAAGGGTATGTAGCAGCAGAAAAGAGATGAAGTTCTCCTTGAGCTTTGCATCAAGGAGGTTTTGTCTCGGGACAAATATCTAGGATCGCTGAAGTATGTGGGCAAATCCAAGAAGAAGGACTTTTTGTTCATAGAGGACCGAATTGGAAAGCGATTGGCTAGATGGATGGATGGATTAGTCTCTTGGGCGGGTAGAGCAGTGCTGATAAATGTCGTAGCTCAACCCATTTCTGCCTATGCTATGAGTATTTTTAAATTACTTAAGGACCTTTGTTCATCTATCCAAGCTATGATTAACCGATTTTGGTGGAGCTACCACCCGAACAAACAAAAAATCCATTGGGTAGGGAATGCTAAACTTTGTGACAGAAAGTGACAGGAAGGAGGATGGGGGGCTCAGGTTTCGTGATCTGGGAGTCTTTAATGATGCTCTCTTGGCTAAGCAAGTATAGAGATTAGGTCAGGATGAAACATCACTAGTTGGTCAGTTCTAAAGCCCAAATATTATCCTAGTGGTGATTTACTCTCTTCGGTCCTTGGAGCATGACCGAGCTTCACTTGGAGGAGCTTGTGTGGGGCTATGAATGTGATACTGAAGGGTTCTAGATGGATAATGGGCAACGAAGAAAGCCTCAAGGCTTGGACGACAAGGTGGATGCCATTCCCAATTCATTTACACCTATATCTATTCGCCAATGGTATGATCTAGAGGTACAAGTAGCAGATTTCATTGATAAGGAAGCTGGGTGCTAGAAGGCAGAAATGGTCTGATAAAGTTTCTTACCCCTTAATGCAGAGTTAATCTTACATTTACCCCTTTGCACCTCCTGGCCGAGGGATTGGTTAATTTGGCACTTTAACTTAAAAGGAGAATTCTCGGTAAGATTGGCATATCATCTAGTGAAATCATTAAAGCGGAGTGATAAACCTTCAAGTAGCGGGACTTCATGAAAAGCTATTTGGAAGACCATCTGGAACTTAGATATTCCTCATAGAGTGGGTCTTTTTAGGTGGAAAATTGGAATCGAGGCCTTAGCTACAAAAGAAAACATTGCAAGAAGGCTTCCCAATATTGGAATGAGATGCGACATCACTCACATATTCTATTTGAATGACCACTAGCAGTTGAGATATAGAGGGGGAGTGGTATCGAGGGACAGTTTTGGCATGAAGGTGCTCCTAGGGTCATTGACAATGTACGACTTGCAGCGGACAAGTTAGATGCATACAAGCTAGGGGAGTACATCGCTATTATGTGGGAAATCTGGAACGAACAGAATAGATTCAACTTTGGAGGTAGATTTGCAATGGGGAAGGGAGTTGCAACCCGGGCTATCTCTTTTGTAAGGAGCTGTAAAGAGTTTAATGAGT
The DNA here is from genome assembly GCA_029747015.1 of Carnegiea gigantea. Lineage (NCBI taxonomy): Eukaryota > Viridiplantae > Streptophyta > Magnoliopsida > Caryophyllales > Cactaceae > Carnegiea > Carnegiea gigantea. The sequence goes on from JAKOGI010001125.1 coordinate 222,926, forward strand.
GTAGTAAGTCAGTATGTAGCACCTACTTATCATTTTGGAAACCACCCAATGCAGGCATGCTTAAGCTCAATTTCGATGCTGGAAAGATGGGGGAAGACGGTAGAGGATGGGGGTTTGTTATTCGTGATAATCTTGGTGATGTGGTAATGGTTGGCGTGAAACAGGACTCAGGCTTTTTGAGGCCTGAACTTGAAGAGGCACGAGCCTGCTATTTTGTTTTAAAATATGCTATCGCTCATGGGCTCAACAGTTTGATCGTGGAAGGTGACTCTCAGTCTCTGCTCAGCAAAATTCACAGGAAGGAGATTCCAAATAATTCATTAGGCTTTTTTATCTCTGATATTTTATTGGTGGTAGCTAGTTTCGAATTTGTTTCTTGGAATGTTGTTAGACAGGAATGTAACTCGGTTGTACATGCAATCGCCCACTTCTAACCTATCACTTTTGAGGAAATGATATGGGTGGGACACCAAATTCTATCAACGATCTGGCTACGAAGGATATGTGTACTTTTATTGAAAATTCGTTAATATGAACCCCCCTTATTTTTCCAAAAAAAATAACTTGGCAACTACAAGTGGGGATGTTAACGGACCGAATTTAGATCGGATGTTGGAACATCCAAATCTGAATCCGACTAATGGGTCAAAGGAGAATCTCCGAATCTGTTCTGAGTAGCATCGGACCGGAGTTGGATTTAATCCAGTCTGAATCAATTTTTTTTTCCTTCCACAATAATTGTGTATTATTTTTTTTCCATTCAAATTTATTATGTCCACATATCGATTGATAGCATGCATCTTCCTCTCATGTCAACCGAATATTTAAACATTTAATGTTAAACTAGGGGTGACTGACAAATGACAAGGAGGTAGTTGATACCAGGAGGTAGCCGCAAGGAGTCGGGGGGTGGTCGGCGGGGGAATGAGATTGAGACTGAGACTGAGAAAGGGGACAGGGACAGTCGGCTAGATGACTAATGAGTGGTGGGTGTTAAGGACTTAGGGTTAAGCTTGTAGGGCAAATGTTAGATTTTAAAATAAAAATTAAAAAAAAAAAAGGGCAGGAGGTTGGGAGCATGAGTTGAACCTCTAGGGTCGACTTCAGATTTTTAAAATTTTAGGTTTGAATTTTAACATTTTAAAATAATATTCAGATCAAATTAGAAAATCGGATCGGATATTACCTTTTCTCCAAATCCGATCCGAATCCGATTTGAATTCAGATAATTTTTAATGAACTCGGACTCAAATATTTTTTTTCCCCTCAAATTCAAATCAAATTATATTGCCTTAGATCGGATCAGATGTGCCAAGAACTGGAGTGCGATTGACATCCCTAACCACAGGATATAATTACAATATCACAATGACCTATAAGAAACAATAGTCATTGTATTTTGATGTGGCAAAATCCACGGTTCTGTCACGTCATCCACCAACTCAGTATTATGGATAACGTAATTCAGCTTGGATGAAGGCCTTAATAGTCATGGCCTAGGTAAAGAACAGGATGGTAAATACACTAAAATTATCATTTGCCCTTCTTTTACCACTACAATAAATACTGACTTTGTCCATTTATTCACACATTCCAACATTGTGTGGGATGTAACATCTCACACGTCCTAGTTACTCATATTGTTGTACAAAAATCCTTATCTTAGGCAAAATACCTATGAAATTCTTTTTCCCTTCTCTTTGGCAGGTTCAACCTTTAAATTTACTGTCTTTAGTCATTCTCTTTCCTTCTCTTTTTTTTTTTTTTTTTTTGATCTTTGACTTGGGTGTTAGAGGGTATTCCCTGAAATCCAAGCCCTAGGGGTCTGCCTTTTTGCATGTTATGAACAGCCGGGAGCGGATAATCCAAACATCCCTTTATATTAACATACATAAGTTCGCTCTTCCAATTCATTATCACTAATTTATGTTGGAGAAAGCACGCATGCATAAGATCACTCAACATCTCATTCTAACACCAAGTGATATTTAAATGAAGATGGCCTGTTCTTTTTTTGTGATAAGATGCAGCTAGGGATGTCAACGAATCAGGTTCGGATCAATTGTTGGAACATCCGAATCTGAATCTGATTAATTTCAAATTCTACAATCGAATCTGAATCGATCCAACAAATCAAAGGGGAACATCCGAATTCAGTCCGAGTCAGATTGGATCGGAGTGGGATTTAATCCGATCCGAATCGATTTCATTTCCCTAACAACAATTGTGTATTATCATTTTTCCATTCAAACTTATTCTATCCATCTACCGATGCGATAACATGCAATTTCCTATATATCATACTAACCAAATATTTAAACATTTAATTCTAAACTAGGGGTGGCTGACAAACGACAAGGAGGTAGTTGATACCGGGATGTAGCCACAGGGAGTTGGCGGCTAGTTGGCTACAGAGTGAGACTAAGATTGAGAGAGGAGGCGGGAAGGGGAGTCGACTAAGCGACTAATGAATGGAAGTGTTAAGGACTTAGGGTTCAACTTGGAGGGCAGACTTTAGATGTTAAAATAAAAAATAAAAACTAAAAAAATTAGGTCGGGGGTCGGGAGCATGAGTTGAACCTGTAGGGTAGACTTCAGATTTGTTAAATTTTAGGTTTGAACTTTAATGATTTAGCAAAATAGTCATATCAGATTAGAAAATCGGATCAAATATTATCTTTCCTTTGAATTCAATCTGGATCTAACGCGGATTCAAATTATTTTTAACGAACTCGGACTTGAATATTCTTTTTTTCGAATTCAAATCAAATTATTTTGCCTCAGATCGGATATGCCTCCAACTCGCTATGTGATTGACATCCCTAGATGCAGTTGTAAGTTGTAAGAAAATATAAGGAGCTGTAAGTGCTCTAAGAATTGTAAGAAGCTGTAAGAAAATAAAAAGTTGTATGGATATATGTAAGCAATTGTAGAATTATTAAAAAGTTATGCACAATTGTTGGTATTTAACAATGTATAATTTATGAAATAAATTATTTTATGAAAATAAACTATGTGTAATATGTATGTGATATTTACGAAATTAATTGTATATCTTCACTAAAAAAAATTATTTTTTAATGATTGATACAGGTAAATTTTGTTTATGTACAATTCTCATTCTTGATGAACAACAATATTAGTGAAATACCATACTCAAAGGGAACAAAACTTTAAACGACCAATTAAATAACAATAAAATAAATATTTGACCATAAATCTATAGAACAAAATATGTTCTAAAGTTGAGAATAAAATAAAAAATCCCATTTAATTAAAATGGCTCCTTGGAGATAAAATAACATGTTTTCTCAACAAAATTGAATAGAACCCTTCAAATTCAAAAGACTACTAATATTTAACAAATTAAAATTAATATTTTAAGATAACATTACCAAAAAATTATAAAAATAAGCCCTTGAAAATATTTAGCTAGCATCAATGAAATATAGGAATATTATGTTATATTTGTTGAACATAATTCGATTCACCATATAGATTTACTATACTATATTTATTGAACAAATATTATATTTTTCATAATAATTTGAACTAATATGTTCATACAAATACTATGTTCATAAAAATATATATAAAGATTTTCATATTGATAGTATATTAAAAAAAAGATTGGGTTTTTACATATATTAGACACATATTGAGCTAATATGAGGGACGAAAAATGGCAATAAGAATGTTATAGAACATTTGTCATAAACTAAACACATCATAAACAAGCACAAAAAATATACCCTGATCAATAGTTGTCGTAAAGGTGATATAAGAAATATAATGAGATGTAAGAATACAAGAAACTGTAAGAATTCATTAGAGTTGTGAGAAGTTGTAAAGAGGTGCAAGCTGTAAGTTTAGGGCCATAATGCCATTGTGTGTGGGGAAGAGTGGCACTTGATGGTAGTGAATAATGCACGATCTCAATCCAGGATGACTAAGATGGCTAACAGGGGAAAGGACATAGCCAACCCCCCTCTTGAGGGTCCGCGACAAGAGCTTAGCTGATGACACGAAGTCCTCCTATCATCGTAATGGAGACTGATGAAGGATGATCCCCAAGGGTCATGTATGAGCTTTGGAGGACATCACTCAACAAAAGACCCTGACAGTCATTCAAAAGAAGACCTCAACCCCTGGGGGACGTCATTCAACAGAAGACCTCAGGGTTTATGTATGACTCATGTGGGACATCTTTCAAGAGAAGACCTATAGGGACTCATGCATGACCCTTAGGACATATCATCAAGACACGACCCAAAGGTCACGGGAACATCACCCAAAAGAAGATACTTGGGGTCATGTACGACCCTTAGGGGGCATCATTCAAGAAAACATCCCTAGAGAAGGCTTAGAGGTCATGTATGACCCAGGGGGACATGAGTCAAAAGAGGACCCTTTGGAGTTAGACATCACCTCTAGGGACATTGTCCAAAAGAAGACCCTAGGGGTCATATTAGGAGACATCATTCAAGCGAAGACCCTATGGGGTCATCTATGACCCATGGAGGACATCACCAAAAAGAAGATACTTGGGTTCATATATAACCCTTGGTATTCAAGATAAGACCCTGGGCATTAGGGGACGTCATCTAAAAGAAGACCAATAGGAGGTTGCGCATGACATTTAGAGGACATCGTACCAGAGAAGACTCTAGGTGTTATGTATGACCTGTGGGGGACATCATTTATCAGAAGACCCTTAGGTGTTCATGTAAGACCCTTAGAGGACATCTTGCGAGAGAAGACCCCAAGGGTCATGTGTAACACTTGGGGGACATCATCCAAGAGAAGACCCATGGGGTCATACATAATTCTTAGGGGATATCATTCAATATGAGACCTCTAAGGATCATCGACAACCCAATAGAAGACCTAAGGGTCATCCAAAGTAGTGACTCAATGCCCAGTTGCGAGGAGCTTATCAGGTAAGCATATAAGGGCTGCTCGTGGGCTAAGGGGTTGTCTATAGCCTAATAAGGGCAGCACATCAAGCAAGGCCCAACAAGCGACGCTTGGGGCTTGTTGAAGCTCCTGAGAAGATTGGTTGTGATGCTTAGAAAGAACAACGAAGATCAAGCAAAGCCCATGAGAGCTTGACCCTTAATCGGAGCCCATAAACTGCTCGAACAAACAAGGGAATACGAACAACTTTGGGTGAAAATGGGTCGTTGGGAGCCATTTTTGAAGGTTAGATTATTGGGGTCCAAGCCCCCCAAAATTTAGAGTATTCGCATCCAAACCCACTTATTAATATAAATTATCGATTGTAATCTTGATTAATTTTAATACATAAATTAACAGGATAGGCAAGTTGATAGAGATATTAGGATATTATTGGATCAATAAAAGGCCTATTAGATCCAACCCAAAACATATGTGACGACTAATGTGCAAGTCTCACATTATCAAACTATATTGACCCGGCTAATATTCATATGAATTAAATGGGCAGATCCATCCAACCCAATGGATAACGACCCATTTTTCACCCATTGTTGTCAGATCATATGTAGGACTTCTCATTATATTCACTAGGTGCATCTTGTGTGCCATTTCTAAAGATCCAAGTCTAATCTTGCATATATTAGCCTTTATTGCTTGTCTTCACACTACAACACAAAATATTTATTACATAAAATCAAAGATAAAAAAAATTGACCCTGATGTTAGTATAACAAAATCTTCAGAAGCTTAATCCTAGAGCTTTATTCTCATCAAACACATCACATGCTCATGAATGAACTCAATTAGTCAAGATTTCATAACCAAACAAGTTTTGAACTATAAGGCTCTGTTCTTCTCGTTGGTAAATTCTAATTTACCAAATTCAACCCACTTCATGAATCTCAATACAAAAATACCAACTTCAACAAACTTCAATAAACTTCAACTCACTATTTTAACCAATTTCTATCATCCACACAAAAAATATACCGACTTCATCACTTCAATAACAAATACCCATTTCAATTCACTTTAATCAACTCCATCCATTTCTCAAACACCTATTTCCCAACAAAAAGAACCGTCTTCAATGCTAACTTTATTTGCCTTTAGCCCAAACTATGATCATGTATGGGCCGATTCGATGTCCAAACAAGTTACAATCTTCATGAGGTCCCCTTCTTTTTCTTTTTTTGTTGGTTGTTGGCTGGGTGGTGTCCTCCGAAAGAGCAGGTGAGCACTGAGCAGAGATCGGAGCCGCCAAGCTGCGATTCGAGAGATAGTTCGAGAGACAGAGAGAGAGGTTTGATTTGAAGGAGAGAGAAAGAGAGAGAAGATGAACACAGACATAACAGCATCAGCGAAGCCAGAATACCCAGTAATCGATCGGAACCCTCCGTTCACTAAAGTCGTCGGAAACTTCAGCACTCTCGATTACTTCCGTTTCGCCACCATTACCGGCGTTTCTGTCACCGTCGGCTACTTATCTGGTAACCCATTTCCCCCTTTTAGTCAATTCCCCATTTTTTCTCTTTCCTAGGGTTTGGGGTCCATGATTTAGGGTTTGGCTTCTGTGGGGTTTTGATTCAGGGATTAAGCCGGGAATTAAAGGCCCATCCATGGTCACTGGTGGACTCATTGGATTAATGGGTGGGTTCATGTACGCTTACCAGAACTCTGCTGGAAGACTCATGGGTTTCTTCCCAAATGATGATGAGGTTGCCAAGTACAAGAAGCTGCTTAATCGGTGAAATGAGGTTTGAATTGGAAGAATTGGGATTTGTTTCTTGAGATGGATTTTGCAGTGGAATCTCAATAACTTGGTTTTGGGTTTTATTTAATTTTTTTTTTCCTTCTTGTATTGTGTATCGAGGTGGAATCTTTTTGATCCTGTGTTCCTTGGGTATGCCTTAATGTTGGGTATATGACATTGTGAATGATGCAGTTCAACTGAAAAATAATGCTAGACCTGTTGTCAAGCTCAACATTTTTCGTCCAATTTAACGTTGGTTGTTCATCTTGAGTTGATGCTGAAGCTTGAGTTTTATTAGAGGTGACGATAATGGTGAGAAGAACGACGTTTATGCCTTTGGCATGTTCCATTTTCTTTTTAATATTTGCTTTTAATATTTTCTTTTAGATACTGCTAAGCATTTTGCCATTTTGGTTGTGGGTGGCCTTTTGATTTAGATGATTGAAAAGGGCTTGATTCTCATACAAGCTTTGATGTGATGAAATTGTATGTTTCCTTTTTAGGACATCTGCAATTAGATTTGGTAGTGAATCATGGAGACAACGACAATTCTGTGATTATTGTGGCTTGTGGTTGTTTCTCTATTACAACTTGCTTTCTTAATATTTTGTTTGTCTGTTTCGGTGGTTACTTGATTTTGGGTCTTAGTAAAGTCCTCATTTTCTTCGTTTTGTTATTTCGGCGCTTTTTTTTTTTGGATGCGCCGGAGTACGAAAATGTGGATTGTTTAAAATTTAATAACCTGGCCCTTGCTAATTGAATGTTTAGTTCTGCGAGCTCCTCGTGTATCATATTTGAAACTATATTCAAACTATAGTCTTTTGCATGAGCATTTTCTTGTTGACCTAATCCATCGATTCAGAATTCACCCCTATGATTTGGTTTTAAAGACGTGCAATTGTTGCTATATTGACATCATCGATGAAGTTTGATGGTTGTTGCTTGTATGTTTGCTGGGACCCTGGGATATGTAGTTGCCCAAAATTCCATTAGTATGGTCAGGGCTGGGGAGAATGCTCTGCTATCCTTTATGATGGATTTGTTTTCATTGCCTGAGAATTTGACTTTCCCTGTCACATATACTTTTGGTCCTTCAACTCCAAGTTATGATTGCAAGCATTGCTGAATTCAAGCTATTCTGAAAACTCTTGTCAGATTTGTACCTGTGGTATGCACATGTTTAAATTCATTTTCGTTCCACTCTCTGTATCTCTCTGTGTTGAAGGGGTGGAGGACCAAGTGAAAGAAGGTCGTCATTACTGAAACTTGTATTTACGATTACACTGCAGGCATGGGCTTTACGCTTAAAAAGTTGCCTATATTTACTTCCTCCTGATTCTTTACAACTGAACACCACTGAATCTCATTCTGACATCTTTTCTAGAATATGTACAGCTTCTTGGTTTTTGCTTTGTTGTTGAAGTTCTCACTCTTCTAGTCTTTTCAAGCCATATTTATCAGTGGTTTTAATCCATGCTTGCCACAACCTCCTGGATCTTTATATGTCAGTACTTGAGGAATTGAACTGCTGCATCTCACATTCTTGTTGCCTATTATGGCTTAATCAGCTTTATGATATCCTGTGTTTCTATTTGACAATCACAGAAAACTCAAGCCTGTTTCTTCTCATCCTTGAAATATTCTCTTTTGTTTGAAGCCTGCCATGCATCCTCATCCAGCTAAAAAATGCAAATTTAGGGACTGTTTCTCTATTCTGCGCAATCTGATGAAACTGGTGTACGGGTGTAAGCCAAAGACATTTATAGCCTTCCTGCATGGTCTGGCCCCTTGTGGTATCTCCGAACCGTGTTGTCTGTTGGTATGAAACCCGGTTCATGCCTAGTTTGTAATATAGATTAATAGTCTTCGCCTGCCAGTGGCCAGCATGAGCTCCTGGTTTGTACCCCCTTTTAAGTATGCACGATCAACCCATTGCACACATGAAGTTTCCTTCCCTGCTACATCTGTCATATGTGTTCTACACTAGGCTGCCATGTTTCATCTTGCAGTGTCCTAATATGAATGAAGTTTCCCATGCAGTACACCCCCCCCCCCCCCCCCCAAAAAGAAAAAACGCACGCACAAGGGAAAAAAGGGATAAATCCTGTATAGATAGCACTCTGGGGTTTGGTCTGATTTGTTTAGAATTGTTCTTTGGGCAGCTGGGAGTCGTGATCTTCCAGAAGCTTCGTGCTAAGTGCTTTGCATTTCCCCCTTTTCTAAAAGTCCAAAACTCATTCATTTGTTCATAGAATTCACTCAATTTCCATCATATCATAAGAGAATATCCTCTAACCAGGGAGGAGGCGCCATCACCAAAGAAGCAACATCTGAACTGGACAGACACCACTTTGCAATGTGATGGGCAACCTCCTTCCCGAGTTCCCGTTCGTTCGTATCCAGGCCACTTTCTTCAGCTTTCCATGTGTCCAGTAGCACACATTAGAGCATACACCTTTATCAAGATTTCTTCCTTATATTTGCTTTACAAGCATCTGTAACTGCCCTTCCAGCACAAGGGGCACAAACTTCTGATCCTGATAATGGGTCTCCTTAAGGGCAAATATTTATTTCGATGACATATTCATGTCAACAATGGGTTTACTATGAGCTAATGAACGGATTTGGAATGCTTACCCTTGCAAGGTGATCGTCGCTGATTCACATGGGATTCCATATGCCCATGCCACTCGGGTCACAGTATGAGCTAGTGATGCTTTTGGCTATTGGGCTCTAGTCATCTAAGGTTTGGCACTCCGCCACTTCCGTCAAATTGCAGAGTGTTGGTTTGTACTTTAAAAGCTGAACCTATGCCACGTTGTTGTTCATAAGGATTGGTGCCTGGGCTTGGAAGTGAGACCTTCAAGCCTGACTGTATTATATTGTTTCTAGATTTTCCTTGTGTTGTGTAACAACCTACATGCCATTTTTAAGTTGTGGCGCATTCTTTTAAGTGATACTCGAATATATGTTGTAGATTGTTGTGGTGTTTGCATTGGTGTCCACTTGATGATTCCAGATGGACAGTGCCAATTGTTTACCTGCACTTCGATATTACACTAATATGATATTTGGTTGAATGTAATATAATGTAATCAACTTTATAATGCAATTAGGATTGCATAGTTTGTGGAAATCATAATTACAAGGTGGTTGTTATTTGTAGTACTTTCTTACATCTAAACAAGACAATGGAAACACGATGATGAGTTTGTTCATATTACGAGGTTTACATCTAACTAAATATTACCTAAGTGTTTCCCACTTAATTATCTAATATTAATGATCAAACTACTCCTAAACTCAGACTAACAACATGAATTGTCCTAGGTCGATATTACTTTAAAATGTTTTCTATACTCTCTCTCGCTGAGATATCATTTATTTGAAACAGTAGCTTAGCTTTTAACCTACCACTATGACTTGACCTGGACGATTGCAAACCACGAAAATAACGGATCGAAGTTGACCCGCCACTATGATGTGAATCGAATCCGATTTGAACATTTTCCATCTAAGTTATAATTCTTTGCAGGAAAACTTTGTTGGACTAAACATTAACCAATCTGAAATCAACCCAAACTAAAAATGACCGGACCCAAATCTAAATTTGAATCGAATTTTGTTGATCCAAACATGACTTGATTCAAAACAAATTGAATGATCTATTTGCTAGATCACTATCTATGCAGGACACCAACCATAACACTGTCACATCAATGAACCACTTATTTATAGCGATCATAGCTCAGTTGAAAACAATGGAACATTGGAGACTTGGAGTGTATTTTGAAACTTGAGATTAAGATCGTATTTGGTAAAAGCATTTTGAGTAGCATTTAGGCCCTGTTTTCTTTAATTTATTTTGTCTGAACTTATTTTGAACTGAACCTATCAGAATTTATTCTGAATTTATTTGCTAAATTTATTTTGAATTTATTTGCTAAACTTATTTTTAACTTATTAAGAACAAATTTATCAACCTATTTATTGAACTTATTCTGAAGTTATTTGCTGAACTTATCCTGAACTAAACTTATCTGAACTTATTTTTCAAAAAATAAGTCGAAGAGAACAAGGCCCAAGTCAATATATAAGTGTGCGGTAACCTAGTGTTTGGACTAGTGTTTGAACAATCATTTATCATTTCAAACAATGATTTTGAAAAGCTAATAATGTTAGCTTTTGGCATTCAAAAGTAGCGTTTTTTATTTTTTGGCCAAAAAATCCCCCTTGGAAATTTGATCTTTGGAAATTATCTATATCTTTTATGTCTATTTACATTAATCAACTAATCTAACAGCAAAATTTATCGAACACATGTGCTTCAATTGTTCATTTACGCAGCTATCCATTAATGGCTAAATAAAAACTGCTATCTGCTGTCTATATAGCTATCCGCAGTATGAAATAGTAGTTTGGCTTTTGGCCTACCACTATGACCTAAATAGGACGGCTAGAAATCACATAAATAGTTGACCGAAGTTGACCCACCACTATGACCTGAATCGAATCTTATCTAAATATTTACCACAAAAGTTATATTTCTTTGCAAGAAAAATTTGTAGGATCAAATATCAATCCATCTGAAGTCAATCCAAACTTAAAATGGTCCGATCCAAAATTGAACCTGAATCAAATTTTATTGACGTGAACATGACCCGATTTGAAACAAATCGATTGATCTGTATGCTAGGTCATTATCCATGCAGGATACCAACCATGACACATCATTGAGCCACTTATTTATAATGAGCCTGACTCTGTTGCAAACATGGAACGAGCATGTTTTTTTTAAAGTTGAGATCAATAGTATCCAATAATCTTAAATTTAGAATTATTAAGGTCCAAAAATTCTTTTAAGATTAACAACGTTTGGATATGAAAATTTTCCCATTTTTACTCGGAGAATACGAAGATAGTATGCCCAATTTGGTTCTGGTTCTATCTTCGCCTTCTTGACAGTTTGGAGGACCAAAGTGCAATGGAAACTATTTCGGTACAAAGTTTTTCTTGGAGATGGTACTTGGAACAATGGGATTAAGTGATGGCGGGCAGTCCAAACTTGATTCTCACTTTTGTTATCCCCCAACTTGCGAAAAAGGCCTTCCTCGGATGCTGAATCCGAGGAACGCCTCTCCAATGCTTATGTTAGCAAAAATTCAGGAGAGAAGACCTGACCAGGTCTCTGCCAGATTAGGGCAGGATCTTTATGGGGAAAAGAGAAATCTTTCTCGAGAAAATATACCGCAGATGCTCAGAGGGATTGTAGGTGTAGAGCATACACGTTGCCCACTCACCCTTTTCGGACCGAACGTGCAGGTATTTATATCGACTGTAGTTAGGGGTACATCTGTAAATTCAGATTTTTCACTTTCTCTATTAGCCCCAAGAGAAGTAACCCTCCGAGGGAGGTCCACGGAAGGTTAAAACCTCCTCTCGCTGGCCCTACCTGCCCGTAGCCGATGCTTGTTGTGTCCATGAGGGTTTGCCCCGAATCAGAAACTTATCCATTCTGTCATATCATGTTAGACACTATCAGCTCTAGAACCTGTGCAAGCTGTCATGACAGATGTCCTATATAACCTATCCAGCACATTGCAATCACTTCACGCCAGTGCAAACAATCGAGGAGCAAATGTCATTAAAATTAGACAATTGAAGGTGAGGTTAAGAGCACTGAAATGAGTTGGGTAAACAACTAAACTTCGCTTGGCAAATCATTAGTAGTTTATATCTTATGCTTTAATATTGTAATCGTTGATAAAGAATGAGTTGGAAGGGTACAAGCAAACGCAACTTACCACAATCAAATCTCCCAATTTCATCTACATATTGGCTGGCCTGCGTTTGGTAAAGTTTTTGCATTAAGTTTTTGTAATAATTTGGTAAAGAACTTTTAGAAGAAATTACTTTTCTTGAAAACTAGCTTGCATAATTTTAAGAAACTGGAAAGCAATTTTCCATACTAACTTTTAAGGGAAGTTGGATTGCCATTGAGAAATTTTTCTGAAGTTCTAATTCACTATTAACTTTTTAATCTTAGGTAGGTTTTTTTTTTGGGGGGGGGGGGGGGGGGGATGGTTTTCCCGACAAATCATTTTCTATAAAAAATGTTCTTTCAAGGAAAATCTATTTTCGTATCTTATTTTCCATTGCTTGGTATAAGATAAAATATTTTCTATGGGAAAAAAGAAAAAGTCAACTGAATTGCTTAAGTACTGAAAAATATCGGCCAAATTATCATGGAGAGAAAAATGTTGACCAAATGACGAATGTTGAATTTAGATTTGAGCTTATTTAATCTATCCATCTAATAATCAAGTTTTGATCCAAACTGTTGAAATTATTTTAGCGGCAAAAAATGTCAACTGAATTGTTTAACTGATGAAAAATTTCGATTAAATTGTTGCAGTGAAGAAAAATATGGACCAAATGAAGGAATATTTAGTTCAAAATCTGGATTTGAACTTATTTTAATCTTTTCATCTTATAATCAACTTTTGATCCAAATCGTTGAAATTGTTTTAGTAATGAAAAATATCAAGTGAATTATTTAAGTAGTGAAAAATATTAACTAATTGTCGTGGTGGAGTTAAATGTTGACCAAATGTAGGAATGTTTAGCTCAAACTCTGGACTTAAACATATTTCAATATTTCTCGTCAGATAATCAAATTTCAATTCAAATTGATGAAGTCGGGTTCTACTCATAAATTCCCGTTAATCACGTCATCAAAAGAATAGAGGGAAGAAAATCAACTACTTTTTTCTCAAAGTGGAAATAATTTGGAAAATTGGAAAATCATTGGAATGAAAATGATTATCCTTTAAAATAATTTTCTATCCACTGTACCAAACAATGAAAAATTGAAAAATTATTTTCTGAAAAAATAATTTCCTAAGAAATTATTTTCTACCTTAATTTCAATCAGACCCAACTAATTAATTTTTTCCGACAATTACAACCAATTAAAGTACAGTGACGATTCAACCACTGTACAAATACAACCTTGCGAAACACAACCTTGATTTCCTTCCAATTGTTGAGAACTTCTGCATCAACTGGTTAAGTTTAATTCTCCCAGAGGACTTCACCATTTGAATTCAAGTTATGGGAAGTTACAATAATTCATTGTTATAACATCGACCTTGGATGAACTGGATATCCCTCATAGTGATGCCAACTTACTTAAGAGTCTTGTAATTGATTTAAGTAGACGATTTGCTCATCGTTAATTTTTTTTTTTTTGGGTTGGAAAAAAAATGAATATTTGTTTTCTGATTAGCTTTAATGATTCTCAATTTGACACTAGAAAATAGTAGCAATAATAATGGTTTTCATATTAATCGTGCGTAAAGGGTAAAAGTCAAGAACTAAAGGAATATAATAATTTGTTGGAAAAAAATGAACATTTGTTTTCTGATCAGTGTTTGGTTTGTTTATTCTTCCAAGATAAGTAGTCTTTTAAGGGTCTGTTCTTTTCATGGGTAAATTGGGGTGGGTAAAAGGGTAACGTGGGTTAGAGCAGGTTGAAGCATTGAGGTCGGTTGAACTAAGTTGAAGTGGGTTGAATTTTGACCAATGATAAATTGAACTTTTTTTTTTATAACAAAAATAAGAGGTAAAAGTAAAGATCAGACGCCTCTTCTCACAAGAGCACGCCCCATTATAGCAGCACCCAAGATTTCTCTAAGCTCAGAAGAAGGCAGGGACTCCCACATGGTGGCAGAAGGAAAATCGTGCCCCAACTTTGCCAACCAATCCGCTGCCAAGTTAGCTTCCCGGTAATTATGCGATATAGATACTTTTGACAACTGGTTCAGGTATTGTAAAATGTCTTTGACAATGAGACTAATCTTCCATGACGTATGAATTGGCCCTTTGATTGCCTGTATCACTGTAATATTGTCACCTTCAATCTCCAGACACTGAAATCCTTTTTTAACCACCTCTTGTAGACCATCACGAAGTGCTCAAGCTTCAGCAACTAAAATAGATATATCACCGTAGGGTGCTGCTCCTGCCTTGATTAGCCTACCCGCCTAATCACGAATGATGAACCCACCCGCCGTAGAATTGTGGAAGCAAGTCCCGTCAAAATTGAGTTTGACGGATCCGAGGAGGGGGGGTTCCACCTCACAAGAAGGTTTGAGGTGAAACGCGGAGAAAATGCCCCCTGAAAGTAGGACCCTCTGACATGTAAGTTCGGATTTTCCATTCAGCAAAGGCTTTCTTAATCGTAATTAGAATTCTTGTGACGTTGAACTGTCTATTATGAAAAACTAATTCATTTCTCCCCTTCCAGATGCCCCATAATAAAAAAAGCAACTTTCCTTATGACCTTTGGATTTGGGTTTAGGCGATATTGTTTAATTAGCTGTGAGAAGTAGTTTTGTCCGTATTGGATTTGCTGTAATGGTATCCACCCTTGTTGGCAAGCTAGGCTCTAGATTCTCCTTGTAAAGAAATAGTTCCAGAAGAGATGGTCAACAGTTTCAATATCCTCTCCATAGAGTGGACAGGAAGGTTCAATCAACATATCTTTTCGCAGAAGCACTCCACGTACTGGCAGGGCATTGAGTAGTGTCTGCCACAAAAATTTTTTTCTCTTGGGCATTGTATCCAGTTTCCAGATCCATCTAAAAGTCCATTTTGGATTAGTAAAGTCAAAATTCTTATGAGCTGCCCAGGTTGCTGTTTTTGTGCTAAAATGGCCAGAGCTGGTAAGACCCCAACAACATGAATCTTCTGCCTCAGTTAGAGGCAATGGTATTCCAATTATTTTTTTAATAATATCCTCTTGTTTAACCAAAAAGCGAATCTTATCTATGTCCCAACATTTATACTGAGTAATGATATCATAGACTCTCATTTCAGGATTTTGTATGTTGGAAGTGTCTAGGCCCAGTAGATCCACTAGGTTGGCATTATCGCACCAATTATCCCACCAAAACATAATGCGATCCCCTTTGCCCACATTCCATCGAATGCCTTTCGGAAATAAATCTCTGCTTCTCAGTACGCTTTTCCAGACCGAAGAGTGCGAGCTCTTAATTTTATTATCTAGTAGACCTTGCGATTTAAGGTACTTATGTTTAATGATTGAGGTCTATAAACTCTCAGTCCCCCAAAGTACTTTCCAAGCTAATTTGGCTTGGAAAGCCAAATTGACCGCTTCCGTTTTCCTTAGTCCTAATCCTCCAAGACATTTAGGTTGGCAGAATTTGTCCCATGCAACCATAGGTAATCCCTACTCGTTTCCAGATTTCTTCCAAAAAAATCGTCTGTTCACTCTATCTAACTGTGATGTAGTCTTTTTGGGTAATTCAAAACATTGCATTATATGGGTAGGAAGAGATTCCAGATTAGATTGACTGAGTACTACTCTGCCTGCCTTAGACAAACTATTTGCTATCTATGCTTCCATTCTGGCAATTGCCTTGCCTAGAATATCAGCAAATGTGGATGATTTAGATTTTCCTTGGAAGACAGGGCAACCTAGATATTTACCCAATGACTCCCTATGTGGGATATTAAATACAACCGCAACAGTCTGTTTTTGAGCATTGGTTGCATTTTTTGAGAGAACAATCGCCGATTTCTGAAAACTGATAATTTGACCAGATAATTGACAGAACTCATCTATGCTCTTCTTCAGCTTTGTACATGAAGCTAAATTGGTTTTACAAAATAAAAGGCTGTCATCAGCGAAAAATAGGCAGGGAATGGTGGGAGCTCCTGAAACAAGCTGAACCCCAACTCCAGATTTTGTATTATTAGCTAAATCACAAAGTGCATTTACAAAAATATTTATACATAAGACAAATAGATATCGGGAGAGCGGATCGCTCTGCCTGATTCCTCGTGACGGTTTGAAAAAACCCTGGGAAGAGTTATTAATGAACATAGAATACGAAACTGTTGTTACACATTCTTTGATCCAACCTATCCATTTGGGATGGAATCCCATTTGCGTGAGAAAGGTAAAAGGAAATCCCATTCAAGCTTGTTATATGCCTTTTCCATGTCCACTTTAATACCTGCCCATGCCATTTTTCCTTTAACCAATTTGAACTTATGCATGATCTCATGAGTGATGAGAATATTGTCATGAATTGATCGTCCAGGGATGAAGGCACTCTGGAAAGGTGATACTAGCTTGTCCAACAACAGTCTTAGCGTTGCCACCATAATTTTTGAAATGATCTTATAAACCGTTGAGCATAAACTAACTGGTCGAAAATGAGATGTCGTTTGTGGATGAGCTATCTTGGGTATCAGTGATGAAATTATGATTAAGTTCTTTTAGTAGTTTAACATGCAGAAAGAAATCTTTAATGCATTTAATAAGCTCCCCTCCAACTAAGTCCCAGTAGTGTTGGAAAAAACCCGCACTAAAACCATAAAGTCTTGGTGTTTTATTGGGATTAATGTCAAATTTCCGCTGCAGTTGGTAACTGAGTGAGTATCTCATTATCTTGCTCCATGATCATGGCTGGAAGCCCCAATGCAGGGAATGTTCTGGGTGTCCTGTAAGCATATCTGAATCGTTCTGTGTAATCAGCTAAAAATTTTTGGCTAATACCCAGAGGGCCATCAATCCAGACACCAGCCTCGTCTTTTATCATCGTAATTTCTTTTTTTTTTTCTGCGTATGTTGGCGCTCCTTTGAAAAAAACTCGAATTCTGATCCCCCTTCATTAGCCACTCCTTCCGCGCCAAACGGCCCCAATATTTTTGGTTAAACAGTAATAATTCTCTCGTTGATTGATAAGTCAAAGTAGCCAATTGTTCAGTCGTATATTCATCGGGTTCTCGAACAACTTTTCTTCCACATAATTAATTTTATCCAAGTTGCACCTGACTTTTTCATGGAAATTACCAAAGGTCGATTTGGCCCATGGTTTGATGCTATTTTTAATAGCTTTTAACTTGTGGCTAAACTTAAACATTTTAGTCCCCTTGAGAGCAGTACTCCAATTCTTATGGATGAGTTGATCAACTTCATGGTACTTTGTCCAAAAAAATTGGAACCGGAAAGGACAAGGGTTACGTTGTCTAACTTCCGCAGCAGTGCTAATAATAATAGGACAATGATCCGAAAAGGTGAAGGCACCGTGGGTCGTATATAGATTTGGATATAAATTCATGCAGTCTTCCCGTGCAATGCCTCTATCTAATTTTTCAAGTACCCAAGCTCCATTAATACGTTTTTTCCAGGTAAAATTCTTACCTTTGACAAGAACGGATTCTGCTTTAATTGTAGACAGAAATGAGTTGAGTCGTTCTATCCGTCGCACGGACGGAGGCATACCACCTTGTTTATCTGTTAGCAATTCTAGTTCATTGAAATCCCCTACTAAGAGCCATGGTAAGTCTATAACACTATTCATTCGAACAAGTTGCCTCTAAAATGAGTCTTTATCGCGTGCCTAAGTAGGCCTGTAAATTCTTGATACGATAATATTTTTAGAACTCCCAAGATCATGTACAAGCATGTGGATCGCACGATTATCTTTGGCGAGGACAGATGCATAGCAATTATTATTATTCCATAGCACCCAGATTCCTCCTGAATGGTTAAATAGGAGGACAACATCAAAATGATCAAAACCCATCTTTTGGATAATAGATCGAGTGTTTTTTTCATTCGTCATAGTTTCTAACAAGAAAAGCATGTCCGGTTGGGTGGTTCGTTTAAGGAGTTTAACCTCCTCAAGGACTTGGGGTTCTTTTGCACCTTAAACATTCCAGGTAATAATTATCATACTTATGAATAAAAGCAGACATTCCTTTGATTGGACCAAGCGTAGTACCAAGTGGATGTGCTAGTGTTAGGAATAAAGGGGATAATAGGATGTGACAATGCAACAGAATTCAACCAAGAACACAAGGCAACAGTGAAAGAAACAAGAATAAAGGACACAGGGAATTTTACGTGGAAACCCAATGTGGGAAAAAAATCACGGACGGCGACAGCACACCGACAAATTTCACTATGAGCAGAGTTGTACACCATAATCACTTCAGTGATTAAGAGCAGAATTACAATACTCTCGATTGTATTCTCTCACAAATAACCTCACTCTCTCAATGTATTTTCTATTCTGGAGTGTTTTGAAACAAGGCCCTAGACCCCCTTTATATAGGGTCTGTGAGGTAGGGTTTTCCCCTGAAAAACCCTTGCTGCCGCCTTCCAAAAATCGTCACTAAAGCGCAACCCTAGCCGCCACTTTAAGGCGGCAGAAAATTTCCTCTGGCACGGTCGTGCCGTGCCATGTGGCACGACCGTGCCACATGGCACAGGCACACCGTGTCACTTCTCTGTCTACTCTGTTCTTCGGTCTTCTGTGTCACGGCACGCCCGTGCCCATGCAACATGTTCACCCCGTGCCTAAACCCGAGATTTTGGGCCACAAAACCCAACAATCTCCACCTTGGACCATAATCTCCAGTCTTCAATTACCGTCGTCGTCGTCACACCCCAAGGGGTGATGCCCCCCCTATGGGGCTATGCCCCGCAGGGCTTCTCAATGACTGTGAACTCCCACTAAGTCCAAGCAATGCTCGAACTTAGCTGTAGGTAGTGGCTTTGTAAGCATGTCAGCAGGATTCTCTGAGGTGTGAACTTTCTTAATCATTATTTCTCCTGCAGCAACTGTGTCTCGTACATAATGATATTTGACGCTGATATGCTTGGTCTTCGAGTGGTAGGCATCATTCTTTGTCAGATGTATGGCACTCTGACTATCAGAATATACCACAGTAGCAGATTGTGGTATCCCAAGCTCCATTACCAGTCCCCTTAGCCAGGTAGCTTCCTTCACCCCTTCAGTGTCAGCAATATACTCAGCTTCTGTTGTGGACAGAGCTGCAATAGATTGTAAAGACGCTTTCCAACAGATAGCGCCCCCACACATGGTAAAGATGTACCCAGATATGGACCTCCTCCTATCCAAATCACCAGCATAATCAGAATCAACATACCCTACTACATCAGATGTAGCAGCCTTGTTTCTATCAAATACCAGCCCTTTCCCCACAGTTCCCTTTACATACCGTAGGATCTATTTTACACCCTCCCAGTGGTCCTTTCCAAGATTATGCATATATCTACTTACCACACTCACAGCATGTGATAAGTCTGGTCTGGTACAGACCATGGCATACATCAAACTCCCTACAGCACTAGAGTGTGGTACATTGGACATTCTACCGATGTCCTCTTCTGTTTGCGGACAGCATTCTGCAGACAGTCTAAAATGTGCAGCAAGAGGGGTAGTCACTGCCTTGCAGTTCCTCATATTGAACTTGCTTAATACCTTCTCAAATATTTTTCTTGAGACAATTATAATTTTCCCTCCTTTCGATCCCTATGAATCTCCATGCCCAGTATCCTTTTAGCTACACCTAAGTCTTTCATTTCGAATTCCTTACTGAGTTGAGATTTTAGCATGCTAATCAGGTTTTTATCTTTAGATGCAATTAGCATGTCATCAACATACAGTAGTAGATATATAAAGGACCCATCACCATATTGTCTAAAGTATACACAATTATCATATCTACTACGTATGTAACTATTATCAATCATAAACGTGTCAAAACGTTTATACCACTGCCTAGGAGCCTGCTTGAGTCCATACAAGGACTTTTTCAACTTACATACCATGTGTTCCTTATCAGGAACAGCAAACGCTTCAGGTTGCTTCATATATATCTCCTCTTCCAGCTCACCATGCAGGAAGGCTGTTTTTACATCAAGCTGCTCCAACTACAAGTTAAACAATGTCACAATGGATAACAATAATCGAATAGAGGTGTGTCTGACTACAGGAGAGAAAACCTCATTGTAGTCTATACCTTCCCGTTGGTTGCAACCACGAACAACCAACCTTGCTTTCCACCTTGCATCCTCTACCCCAGGAATGCCCTCCTTCTTCTTGTATATCCATTTGGCAGTTAAGGCCCGTCGGCCTTTAGGCAGGTTACATAACTCTCAAGTCCCGTTTTTCTGCAGACTTTCCATTTCTTTTTGCATAGCCTGAACCCAGTTGGGTGAACTTGGGCAGGTGATGGCTTCAGTATAATTTGAAGGCTCAGTTCCTTCAGACACTTCCTCTGTAACTGAAAGTGCAAATGCTATCAGCCCTTCATCATCGTTGTACCGGGTCGGTCTCCTGATCTCCCTGTGAGGACGATCACGTGCTATAGAGTGCTCAACCTCCTCCTGAGGTTGATTAGTGCTGATAGCCCCAGGCTCAGTGACCTGGAGTTCCCTCATAGTTTCCTCAACAGCTCCACCTTGAGCTGTAGCAGTCTCCAGCTCCACCTCCATGCTGGTGTCTTGCTGAGTTCCTGCATCAGTAGAAGGAACAGCAGCATTCTTTCCAGAAGATAATATATCAGACTCATTGAAAGTAACATCCCTACTTTGTATTACTTTCTTAGAATCAGGACACCACATACGATACCCCTTAGATTCACTAGCATACCCCAAAAACATACATTTAACTGCTCTAGGTGCTAGTTTTCCCTCATTTACATGAGCATACACAGGACACCCAAATACCCTGAGATTAGAGTAGTCAACAGGATTACCTGACCATACTTCTTCTGGAATCTGAAACTCGATGGAGTGTGGTGATCGATTCACCAGGTAGCAGGCCATAGAGATGGCCTCAGCCCAAAACGCTTTGCGATCCCAAAGCCCAGCAGTTGAAAGCAAACACCGTGCTTTCTCTAACAATGTCCTGTTAATTCGTTCTGCGACCCCATTCTATTGTGGTTTCCCGACCAAGGTTTTATGCCTGGCTATGCCGTTTGCTATGCAGAACTCTTCAAACTTAGATTCAACAAACTCCAGGCCATTATCAGTCCTGAGTTTCTTGATCCTTTTACCAGTCTGGTTCTCAACCAGAGCCTTGAATTTCTTGAACATTGAGAATGTCTCGTTTTTCTGTCTCAAGAAATACACCCAAACTTTTCGTGAGAAATCATCAACAAATGTTAACATGTAACGCTTACCTCCCAGCGAAGGTACCTTAGAGGGACCCCACAAATCAGAATGGATGTAGTCCAGGACCCCCTGAGTACGGTGACTAGCCTTTGAGAAACTTACCCTTTTCTGTTTCCTAAATACGCAGTGATCACAAAAATCCAACTTACCCGTACTAGTGTTACCAAGACAACCTTTCTTACCCAGAATGGTCATCCCTTTCTCACTCATATGGCCCAGCCTCATGTGCCATAACATCGTCTCATCTGCTGTACCTATCGCAGCTACTCCTGTAACTGTGGCTCCCTGCAGGATGTAGAGACTACCCTGCCTCAGTCCCTTCATCATCACCATGGCTCCTTTAGCCACCTTTAGAGCTCCATTCTCCATGACGATTCTGCAACCATTAGACTCAAGAGTTCCCAAGGAAATCAAGCAACGAGTCATATCAGGAATATGACGCACTTTAGACAATGTTCTAATAGTGCCATCATGGGTTCTGATCTGAACTGTACCTATCCCTGCAACCTTGCATTCACTATCATTGCCCATAAGTACCACCCCAGAATCCACAGACTCATAAGTAACGAACCAGTCCCTATGAGGACACATGTGGAATGTGCAACCAGAATCCAAGACCCAATTGTCATCCACCCCTTTCCCAGAGGTGGTAGCTAAAGAAGTAGCAAGTAGAACATCCCCATCTGACTCAGACTCTACCATACAGTCAGCAGTAGCAGTTTTACCTGTTTCCTCATTCTTGTTCTTTAGCTTCCAACAATTAGCCTTTATGTGACCCAATTTTTTGCAAAAGTGGCAGGTTTTATTAGCATGAGGATTTCTCGATTTAGAACGGCTCTTTCTATTACCGTTTCCCTTTTTCTCAGTTGTCCTACCCCTAACAGCCAGCCCTTCACCCTGGTCAGCATGAATGTCATGGTCAAACTTTTCTTTTGAAAGAAGGTTAGCCTTGACATCCTCAAACGATATAGTATCCGTGTTACTATACAGCATGATTTCTTTAAAGTGTTTATATGAAGGGGGTAGTGAGACAACAAGCAAGATGGCTTTATCCTCATCATCAATTTTTACATCCAGACTTTCCAAATCAACTAGAATTGAATTGAAATCGTTCAGATGTTTCTGAATAGGCGTACCTTCAGCCATACGACAGGTGTACAACCTTTCTTTTAGCCTGATCTTATTGGCTAGACTCTTTGTCACATATAGTTCTTCTAGCCTAGCCCAAAGGTCAACAGCAGTTACCTTATCAAGAACCTCGCGGAGCACGTGAGGTGCCAGACATAGTTGTATGGCTGAAACTGCCTTCACCTCCAGTTCCTCCCATTCCTCATTTGTCAACTTCTCACGCCTTTTCTGCTGATCCTCAGCCCACTTTTCATCCGTTGTGCCTGCAGGTTTGACGTGAGGCCCCTGCAGGACCTTCCACAGCCCGTGCTGGATGAGGACCGCCCTCATCTGCACATTCCAGAGATTAAAGCTAATCTCCCCATCGAATTTCTGTATGTCCACCTTCATGATTGAAGATATCCTATAACCTAGCTCTGATACCACTTGTTAGGAATAAAGGGGATAATAGGATGTGACAATGCAACAGAATTCAACCAAGAACACAACGCAACAATGAAAGAAACAAGAATAAAGGACACAGGGAATTTTACGTGGAAACCCAATGTGGGAAAAAAACCACGGACGGCGACAGCACACCGACAAATTTCACTATGAGCAGAGTTGTACACCACAATCACTTTTGTTAGGAACGTCACACATGAGTAAAGAAGTCCCACATCGGGAGTTTGAGAAGAAGGGTCATGGTATATAAGTCAAGTGGGCTACTCCTCCTATTACCAATTGGTTTTAGGATGGAACCTCACTTGGGCTTGTTACCATGGACCTTGGTTGAAGTGGGCTCCCTCCTTGGATCTCCCCAACAGCTAGAAATAACCAAGCCCCCCACCTAATATGGTTAAAAAATCCATCTTCATGGCACCACCCATCAGATATATACTGACAGAGGGGGGCTTCTATCACCTTTACTAGGACACAACAAGGGATATACATGAGTTAGCAGACAAAATAATAAGAAGTAAAGGCAATGATGTCCCTAAAAAGTGCACTTGTGAACAAGGCAAACACATGGATTACATAGAGAACCTGAGCCAACAATGGTACTACTATAATCTATCCAAAAAAATGCCCAGCTGAGCACGCTATCTTAGGAGAAGAAGGAGGCAACAGAAGTGGGCCTAATAACATTCCAATGTATTTGCTAGTTAATAATTGAAGCCAAGAAACAATGACATCACTGAATAATGCGTACTTTTTGCAATTACAATTGCCAGAAAAGCAGAAAGGAGCAAACTTAAGCATGCTTAGAACCAATGCCCAAGCATGTTGAAGCCCATTCACCCTGTCTTTGAAAGAACATAAACTGTCCTGTGAGAGAGCCATAGTCCCGCACGACTGACCAGGTTGTGATTCGGCATTCTGTAAAAAAGCCTTGGAAATGATGGACAAAGTCTTCATTTCACTTGCTATGTCTACCTGAAAGCATGGGTCGTGTACTAGCCATATACATGAGCATAAACCAACCAGCAAAACCCAGTGAAGAGCCTTCATCTTCAGTCTTGGAGTCTTCATGGCCCAAAACCCATGTGCATGTATATATAGTTGATAAAAGTCCACATAAGGCATCCTAACCCTGTCAAGGTCACACAAAACCAGGCAGCACGAGGGAGAATACAATACAGCAAGCAACCATGAAATAACCATAGCAAAAAAATAAACAAGCTAGACTCCTTAAGCATATCAGTAATATCCAATTTGTTGAGAAGATATCACCAAATGAGCCCAGAAGATAATCCCAGCAAACAAAATCCAGATTCCATATAAAGTAATAAATCCACTGAACAAAACCCCAGGCTGAATCAATAAAATGTAGGGCACCTATGATTGTAATTCCAAGAGAGAACCAAAAGGTCTCAAAATTAGGACTACCAAAGTAGCTAGCATCGACATCATGAACCTTAGAACAAAGGAACCGAGGCGGCTGATCTAGGAGAAGATAACGGCCACAGGTTCATCCGGACATGCCATTAAATCTTTCCCAAAGAAGCCACATCTCCTTATCCTTAAAACCAGAATTATAGCTAACATACCTCCAACCCTTTATTACATACCAAGAAACAGATACAGCAATGTAAAGGGGGTGGGAATGAAAGCAAAACCAAGTATGGAAAGCCCAAATAGGAACTGCAAATATAGGAAGAGATACATTACACAATCTTAGCACACAAGCAAACATCATTACCAACCTAAACACCTTGTGCTGCAAAAGGAAACAGGAGGTTACATGTCTAGAGTGACCAAAAGAAACATAGTACAAATCATTCAACCTATGAGACTGAGGCAAAAAACACTTCAAATACTTATTCCAACCTAAAGATACACCCCCCGCACACCAGACCATCATGAGTGAAGATTAACTAGTTAATAGCCCTTGAGAGGCCTTCATCTCCCTCTTCCACTCTGCGTCTCTTGGAAGACTCAGAAGACATCTCCAAATCCTGAATAGGGTCCAAGTTAAGAAAGGTATCAGCCATGTCCTCCTCATCCACATAGATATCCTATGAGTCCCTATAAATGTTATCATTTGGCTCCTCAAGCATATCTTCTTCCATAGCATTCAAAGAGTCCTCATTCACTGGGTCCTCAAGATTTATGCCTTGAGCAGGCTGGGCAAGGAGGATACTATTATCATGAGTAACAGGAGACATGTGAAGGGAGGAGTCTCCCTCATCAGGATCTACATGATTAGCATGTGTAGATGGAGAACCAAGACTCTTCGGACTTATAACAGGGTCTATAATAGTAACCTTAGGCTGAGAAGGTGGCTTAAGAGGAGAAGGTTTACCAACACCTGAGTTAGACAAGGATCTAAGTCTTTTTTTAGGGGAAACACGGATCCATTTATCAGTGGTAGTAACAGGCTCATTAGAAGACGAAGAAGGGTGGCTGACCTTAACTGAAGACAAACCACGGGCCCCTCCAAATTTTTCCACTACAATTTTCACTTTAGATTGTAAGGGTAGATTAGGGCAAGCTTCAATTTGATGGGACTCAGACCCACATAAGGCACAAACCTTAAGCAAGCCTTCGTAAATAATGGGGACCTTCATGGATTTACCTTTAAAAGAGATAACCAATGACTCTGGTAGTGGTTCAGTGAAATCAATGTTGACACAAACACAGCTGAACCTTCCTTTCAGGCATATGTCTGATCAACTTTAATCACCTTTCCAACAGGCTTAAGGAGGCTAACCAGTGTATCATGGTCCCAGAATTCCCAAGGGAGCCTCGGGACTCTGACCCATTGGTCCACCCCGTCAATGTAAGTGGAGTAGGGGTCGAAAAATGGCAACCAGGTGGATAGCATAAAGTTTAGACCATTGACATGCCACGGTCTCTCCTTCCAAACCATTTCGTTATCCTCCATATTAGCAAATTTAATGAAAATCCAGTTGTTGCCCAAGTGTTCAACCTAAAATTATTACGTTTTTATCCCCTTCATTACCTAATATTTGCTTGAAATAAATTATTAATTTAGGATTTTAATATCGTTTTATTTGTTTTGTAGGAATTTGAGAAATTTGAAGAATAAATGAATTGCTTAAAAAAAAAGAGAGAGAAAGTTTGAGCATAAGCTTTGGATCAAGAAGGGAGGAGAGGAAAGCTCGGTCCAGTTCGCGAAGCCCAGCAGCAGGCCCCCATTCCACTTAATGAACATGCACGCCTCACGTGCTACCTGCGTCCACTTCATCTTCTTCGTCTGTTGCCCAGAAACGCACAGCAGCGCTGCCTCTTCTTCTCCTCCTCTGCCATAACCGAAACCTTCATCTTCTCTCTTCATCATTTATTCGCTTATTCATCACCATTATCAGTCTCCAACCGTTAGCTTCTTAATAACCCTCATCAATTTGGGTGAATGATTGGGCTTTAATGGAACGGTTGCAATCTCACCATTAAGGATTAATTGAAGCGATCAAGACCTTGAAGGGCACCCGTAGGTGCTTCAATGAAGCGTTTTTAATGGAGGTCGAAGCGTAGAGTGGAAGGGGGAGAGTATTTTTGGTGATTTCAGACTTTTACGTTTCTTTTTCATTTTTTTTTCCAGATGTTCAAATTTTGTTCTTGAAGCCTCAGATTATTGTAATTGGATTCCGTGTTGTGTTACTTGAGTTGAAAATTGCAGATTGATTTCTGGGGTTTGCTCTGTTCTCGTAGTTGTTCAATTTGGTTACTCTGTTCTCAAGGCTTTCGTGCAGTCTGCAACTCAATTTTGATTGGATTCCGAGAAGTGTTGGTCACTTCACACTTTATCATTTGACTGTTCTTTCTTACTTGTTGGTGCTCTACTGCTAACTTCATATGGTATCACTGTTAATTTTCATTACATGATTATAAATTAAGGGGTTATCTAGCAAGTTTAATTTAGTTGAGTAGTAACTTAATTTCACATCCATCCCTGAGGACGATACCCGCAAACGTCACAACAATAACCGTATACTTGCGGAAATCACAACAAGTTTTTGGCGCCGTTGTCGGGGATGACATTGTGAAATTTGGTTACATCGAGTCGTAGTTTGATTATTAGAGTCGTTAGAGTCGTTTTCGTTTTAGTTTTCGTTGAGTCGTTATTTTTGTTTTAGTAGTTTAGTTTAGTTTTAAATTTGAATTTAGTTTATATTTTGATTTTGATTTTTGTTTTTGTTAAGATTAGTTTAATTTTAATTTTTAGATGCTTTCATTGTTGAAAAAACAGTACTAACGAATTTTGTTTTTGTGTAGCGAAAGAAGCAAGGTAGAACTGATCTGGAGAAAAAAAAATTCAATGCAGATTTTTCACCAATTTCTGCATTCTGTTTGAATTTTCTGGACTTATTATGGTGTGATTTCTACCGTTTTGATAATTTGCCTATATTCAGCATTATTTTTAGAGTGTGTGTGAATTTTTCTGGAATTTTTGGAGCTGTTTAGATTTTTCTGTGAATTTTAGCATTAATATTCTGCTTGCATTTTTCTGCACTATTCAGGGACAGAAAAAATTCGAGAAAAATTATATTTATGTCCCTTGTGATTGTGTGGATTTTGTTGTATATTTAGTTTTAATTTTAGGTATCTTATTGTTTTTTTAAATTTTATTTTTAGAATTAGGGTGTTTAGGTATAGTTTTAGTTCTTATTTTCGTTTAGTTTCTTTGTGTTTGTGCTTTTGATTTCTATTTTGTTTATTTTCTATCTTAATAGTGCTTTTAGTTTTATCATCCATTTTGAAGTTTTGTGATTGAAAAAAATAAAAATAAAAAAAATCAAAAAATCAAAAATCAAAAAGTCAAAAAAAAAATCAAAAACTGAATCTTTGGTGAGGGTGTGAGATTTATATGACTGGTTGGGTTAGAAATCTTGAAAATCATAGACTTGTGAGAATTGAACCCGACTCTGACTTAGAACCCGAACCTGAACCCAAGCTTGAATTAGACGAAATGGCACAAGAAAGACCTTTAATGAGATTTTCTACCCTCCTAGGACTGCTTTGCCATCTTGCTTCACTATACCTGACCTTGGACCCAATGTGACCTTTGAATTAAGACCTCACTATACTCAGATGCTCTCTAAATTCACTGGTTCAGAGGATGCTTATTTGTTTTTGAGGGAATTCGAAGAAGTCTGTTCTATGATACATTTTCCTAATATTCCCATTGATGTTGTGCGAATGAAATTAATTCCTTTTGCTTTGAAAGATTCTGCTAAACGTTGGATGTATGGCTTGACTGCTAATTCTGTAACTTCTTAGAATGATTTTGTGAAATTGTTCTTAAGAAAATATTTTCCTAATGCCAAGACTGTTAAGTTAAGAAATGAAATTAATCAATTTGTGCAACTAGATAGGGAATCATTTTAGAAATATTTTGATAGGTTCAAGAATTTGTTGGCTCAGTGTCCCCATCATGGTCTAGACCAGGCACGTTTGTGCCAGATTGTTTATGAAGGACTTGACCAACAGACGAGGACCATGGTAGAGTTTATGTGTCAGGGTGGCTTTCTTTCTAAGAGTGCCACAGATGCTTGGGAATTTCTAGAGGACTTAGCTGAGAAAACTATGCAATGAAAAACCGCTCGGGATGACAGTTTAGGTTCTAGAATTGCAAGGGGTGGGTTACATTCTGTCTCTGATGTGAGTCACTTAGAGTCTAAGGTTGTTGCTTTAGAAAACATGTTGAAAGGATTGACTCCACAAATGACTCAATTATCCCAGACTTCTTTAGTGTCTTGCTCTCATTGTCAGGCCTTAGATCATTCCTTGAGTGCTTGTCCCTACTTTACTTATCAATTAGCAATTGGGCAAGAGCAAGCGAGTATGGCCTTTCAGAGACCTAAGAACGACCCTTTCTCGCCTTTTTACAATCCAGGGTGGAGAAATCACCCTAAATTCTCTTGGAGTAATGGACCAAATGCTGCAGTTCCTAACTCCCAGCCCATCTCTCACCCTTCTAGTTCCTTTCAGAGACCGGTTTTTCCAGGTGTACCTAATGCACCTAGACCTCCACCTCCTGTAGCTCAAGTTCAACCTCCTCCTGGTGACAGTGATTTTGATAAAATGGAGAGGAGAATTAATAATAATGTAGAGAGAATGATTAATGCTAACATGGAGAGAATGATGAGAATGATGACTGAACAGTTTTCCCAGTTAGCATCATCTTCTAGGGAACCAGGTACTTTTCCAAGTCAGCCTGAGGTGAACCCTAAGGGTCACAGCTCTTCATCTTCTGGTAACCCTAGTGAGTCTGTGAGGAAAGTAAACACAGTGATATCTCTCCGTTCTAGTCGAGAGATTGATAACCAGGTTAGAAGTCCCAATGAGCCCTGTAGGTATCCTCACCAATTCTTCGAAAAATTTTCTTCTTCTTCTTCACCTCCAGAGACTGGCTCATCCAGTGAGTCAGGGGATGCTACTGACGGTGTCCCCAATGATTCTGATTCTCACCATCCTCTTAAGTCACCGTCTAAAAAAGATGAGCTTGAAAAGAAAGACACCTCTGATTCAGTTGACCCTTCTCTTTCTAAGGGTCATTCTTCTACTTCTTCTTCTGAAAAAGTCCATATGCCTTTGCCTCCTTTTCCCCATAGGCTTAAGAAGAAAGACCAAGCCCATGTTAAGAAGATGAGAGAGATCTTCTCTCAAGCCAAGATCAACATTTCTTTACTCGATGCTATTCAGCAGATGCCTCCATATGCTAGGTTTTTAAAGGATCTGTGCACAACCAAGAGAGCTACCAATGTCCCTAAGAAGCGTTTCTTAGCCTCTAGTGCGAGTTCTATTTTATCTCATCAGATCCCAGTGAAGTATAAGGACCCCGGTTGCCCTGCTATTTCTATAGTTATAGGGGATCAGCTCATTCATAGAGCTTTACTTGATTTAGGGGCCAGTGTCAACTTGATTCCCTTCACTGAGTATGAGAGGCTAGGGTTAGGTGAGCTTAAGCCTACTAAGATGATTATTCAATTAGCTGATAGGTCGACCAGATTGCTTAGAGGGATAGTTGAGGATGTGCTGATCCGAGTGGGTGAATTCATTTACCCTGTGGACTTTGTTGTGATTGAGACTGAGACGGTGTCTAACTTTGCTAGTCAAATTCCCGTGATTCTAGGGCGTCCTTTCTTGGCCACTGCCAATGCCCTCATTAATTGAAGGAATGGCATGATGAGACTGTCTTTTGGTAATATGACTTTAGAGTTGAATATTTTTAATCTGCAAAGGCAGCCCTCTGGCTTTGATGATATGGAGTTCTCTACTCTTCACTGGGTAGATGATTCTATACTTGATGATGTTTATGATGATGTGTTTGCTGTCGAGTATGAGTCCTTTCTTGTGAATGATGAGCCTAAGTATGATGCTTTTGAGTTTGATGACTTGTACTCGACTGGTGATTGTTTGCTCACTGCTGCTTCTGAATCTGCTCCTGAATCTGTTTCTCCTCCTGCTCTTGAACTGAAACCCCTTCCTAATTCTTTTAAGTATGCATTTCTAGACCCTAATGAATCTTTACCTGTCATTATTACTTCTGACCTAGATGGGGACCAAGAGACTAAGTTGATTCCCTACTTAGAGAGAACAAGGAAGCCTTGGGTTGGACCTTAGGGGATATTAAGGGCATTAGTCCTTCCATTGTGCAACATAGAATTCATCTAGAGGACAATGCTAAATCCTATCGTGACCGTCAAAGGCGTTTAAACCTTACTCTTCAGGAAGTGGTTAGGAAAGAAGTGCTAAAGTGGTTAGATCATGGGATTATTTATCCCATTTCTGATAGTGAGTGGGTTAGCCCCGTTCAAGTTGTTCCTAAGAAGACCGGGATCACCGTGATTAGGAATGACAAGAATGAGTTAGTCCCTACTCGTGTGCAATCTGGGTAGCGTGTGTGCATAGATTATAGAAAATTGAATGCTGCCACTAGGAAAGATCACTTTCCCCTTCCTTTCTTGGACTAAATGTTAGAGAGGTTGGTTGGACATTCCTTTTATTGCCTTTTAGATGGATACTCTGGCTACACCCAGGTCTCTATTGCTCCTGAGTATCAGGAGAAGACTACTTTCACTTGTCCCTTTGGAGCCTATGCTTTTAGACGTATGCCTTTTGGACTGTGCAATGCCCCTGCTATCTTTCAACGTTGTATGATTTCTATTTTCTTAGATTTAGTTGAACACTGCTTGGAAATTTTCATGGATGACTTTTCTGTGTTTGGGTCTTCCTTTGATGACTGTTTATCTAATCTGAGAAAAGTGTTGGAAAGGTGTAGGGAGAAAAGTTCGACTCTGAATTGGGAGAAATGCCATTTTATGGTTAGGAAGGGAATAGTCTTAGGCCATGTTATTTCTAAAGATGGAATTGAGGTTGATAAGGTTAAGACCGATTTGATTGTTAATCTCCTCCCTCCCACCTGTGTGAAAGAAGTGAGGTCTTTCCTTGGATATGCTGGCTTCTATCGTCGATTCATTAGAGACTTTAGTAAGATTGCAAAGCCTTTGTCCAACTTGCTAGCTAAAGATGTGCCTTTTCATTTTTCTGATGAATGTTTTGTGGCCTTCACTAAGTTTAAGGAAGCCTTAACTTCTGCTCCTGTTCTTCATCCTCCCATCTAGGGAGAACCTTTTGAATTGATGTGTGACGCTTCTGATTACGCTGTTGGGGTTGTTTTAGGACAGCATGTTGATAAAAAACCCCGTGTGATCTATTATGCTAGTCACACTTTGAATGATGTCCAACTGAATTATACTGTGACTAAGAAAGAATTTTTGGCTGTGATCTTTGGGTTTGAGAAATTTAGACCCTATCTGATTGGTCGCATGTGATTGTGTACACTGACCACTCTGCTCTTAAGCATCTTCTTTCTAAGAAGGATGTTAAGCCTAGGCTTGTCAGATGGATATTACTGTTGCAAGAGTTTAATTGTGAAATCAGAGATAAGAAAGGTTCTGAAAACCTTGTAGCTGATCATGTGTTTAGGATTCTATCTGATAGAGAGAGTGAATCAACTGTCTCTGAGTACTTCCCTGATGAGCAGCTATATGTCGTCCACTCTGATCCTTAGTATGCTGATATTGTTAACTACCTAGTTGCTGGTAGGATTCCTGAGAGTTGGACCAAGAATGATAGGGATATGTTCTTTCACCTTGTGAAGTTCTTTGGTTGGGATGACCTTTATTTATTCAAGTACTGTTCTGACCAAATGTTTAGGAGGTGTATTCCCGACCATGAGGTGAGAAGTGTCCTTTCTTTCTGTCATGACCAAGCATGTGGGGGGCATTTTAGTGGTAGGAAGACTGCAGTCAAAGTTCTTCAACGTGGTTTCTACTGGCCTACTTTATTTAGGGATACTTTTAAGTACTGTAAGAGTTACCCTAGGTGCCAGCAGTTGGGTAGAATCAGCAGGCGGGATATGATGCCACTGAGTCCTATCATTGTCGTGGAAGTTTTTGATATATGGGGTATAGACTTCATGGGACCATTTCCTTCATCTTTTGGAAATGAGCATATTTTGCTAACTGTGGACTATATGTCTAAATGGGTTGAAGCTATCTCTTCTAGGACTAATGATGCTAAAGTTGTTGTGAAGTTCTTAAGGGAGAATATCTTTGCTAGATTCGGCATGCCCCGTGCTATTATTAGTGATCAGGGTACCCATTTCAATAATAGGTCTTTTGATGCCTTACTGAAGAGGTATTCCATTGTCCATAGACTTGCTACTCCCTATCATCCCCAAACCAGTGGCCAGGTGGAGGTGTCCAATCGACAAATTAAGCAGATTCTTGAAAAGACCGTGAGTTGGAATAGAAAGGATTGGGCTGACAAACTCGTAGATGCTCTTTGGGCTTATGGGACAGCTTTCAAAACTCCCTTAGGTATGTCACCTTATAGGGTTGTTTATGGTAAGTCTTATCATCTCCCTGTGGAAATAGAACATAGAGCTTGGTGGACCATTAAGAAACTGAACTATGACTTGACTGAGGCTGGTGAAGAGCGTAGACTACAACTGAATGAGCTTGATGAGATTAGAGTCGAGGCTTATGAGAGTGCTCGTTCTTATAAAGAAAGGGCGAAGTTGTTTCATGATAGACGTATCCTTCGAAAAGAGTTTGCTCCTGGAATGAAAGTGCTCTTGTATGACTCTAGGCTCCATTTGTTTCCAGGAAAGTTAAGGTTCCGATGGACTGGTCCTTACATTGTCTCACGTGTTTTCCCTTATGGTGCAGTCGAAATTCAGGACCCTAACAGTTGTGCTACTTTTAAGGTGAATGGCCAAAGGTTGAAGCAATTTCTGGAGTTGCCTAGCAAGGAAGATGTGGAGTGTCTGATACTCCGCGAGTCAAGTCCTGCTCAGTGATGTGTTGAGATGATAGTTCGGATGTACCTAGCACCCGACCTGATTTGCTAAAGAACTTCTTTTCATCCCTTCTCTCTTTTACTCTTTTTCTCTTTTTCCCTTTTTTTTCCTTTTGTATAGTTGATTCTTTTTGTCTTTCTTTTGTATATATATGTTGACTATTTGATTTTGAGTCGCGTCTTTGTGAGTTTTGTTTTTATTTGTTTTCTTTTTCAGTTTTGTTTTTGTAGTTTTATGTTTCTTTCTACTCCCAATGAGAACATTGCTCGGAATAGGTGTGGGGGTGGGGAAATTCTGATTTTCTGATTTTAAAAAAAAAAACATTGAAAATCCAAAAAGATTTTTGTTTTATTTTGGGAAAATTTAGTACTATTCTGATCAACTTAAATTCTCTTGTACTTTGATTTTTAGCTTGTATATATGCATGATGTGCATGTTAGGTCTCCATCCTCAGTGTGTCATTCTTAGCCCTGATCTAACCCCATTTGCTCATTATCGCTGTGTAATCTAATCCATGTTTACTTCATCCTCATTGTCTTAAGGTCTTAGTTTTTCATGATCGACTCTCCCACTTGTTTAGACACAATTACTTTGATTTTTGTCTCAAAAAGAAACAAAAAAAAAAACAAATGAAAAAAAATGAAAAAAATGATGAAAAAAAAGAATAAAAAAAAGAAATGAATGAAATTTGGAATGACAAGCAACCCTTTGAGGCATGCGCTACTGGGTGGTACCCTTTGAGGCAATAGTGCTACTGGAAAAACTTGCTTCCAATATTAATAATTTAATAATGTAATTTGTGTTAATCAAGTGGGATTGAGTTTGACTTTGATAAATCTGAGCCTTAGGATGATGAGACACATGCGCACGAGCACAGGAAAGGATTCCAAGCTTTAGTGCATAAGTGGGATGAAAAATTAGTGTTTTGCTGTCATTCATGGGGTACGGAGTCTTGATGTGTACATTTTGTTTATATGCAGACTAATATTTTTGTCACATGGGTGCTTTAGTTGATTAGAATGTGTATATAATTTGTTCCTCAATTTTGTACATATTAATTTTTAGTTTTGTACATATTATTTTTTTCAAACAAAACCCAAAAAGATTTTCAAGTTTTTGTTTATGTTTTCTTTTATAGATTTTGTGGGTGTATCTTCTGCAAATCCTCACGAGACCTTCCCCGTCCACTAGGGGCAACCTAGGGGTTTAAAGGACTTGTTGCACGTGTTAAGTGCAATCGTAATTCCTACGAAAGTGAGTTAGGATTTTGTTTTATTTTCTTTTTCTAGGATTTTTCATTTTGTTTTACTCGAGGACGAGCAAAACTTAGGTGTGGGGTATTTGTTCAACCTGAAATTATTACATTTTTATACCCTTTATTACCTAATATTTGCTTGAAATAAATTATTAATTTAGGATTTTAATATCGTTTTATTTGTTTTATAGGAATTTGAGAAATTTTAAGAATAAATGAATTGCTTAAAAAAAAGAGAGAGAGTTTTAGCATAAGCTTTGGATCAAGAAGGGAGGAGAGGAAAGCTCAGTCCAGTTCGCGAAGCCCAGCAGCAGGCCCCCATTCCACTTAATGAACACGCACGCCTCACGTGCTACCTGCGTCCACTTCATCTTCTTCGTCTGTTGCCTAGAAACGCACAGCAGCGCTGCCTCTTCTTCTTCTCCTCTGCCATAACCGAAACCTTCATCTTCTCTCTTCATCATTTATTCGCTCATTCATCACCATTATCAGTCTCCAACCGTTAGCTTCTTAATAACCCTCATCAATTTGGGTGACTAATTGGGCTTTAATGGAACGGTTGCAATCTCACCATCGAGGATTAATTGAAGCAATCAAGAGCTTGAAGGGCACCCGTAGGTGCTTCAATGAAGCATTTTT
The DNA here is from genome assembly GCA_029747015.1 of Carnegiea gigantea. Lineage (NCBI taxonomy): Eukaryota > Viridiplantae > Streptophyta > Magnoliopsida > Caryophyllales > Cactaceae > Carnegiea > Carnegiea gigantea. The sequence goes on from JAKOGI010001125.1 coordinate 258,495, forward strand.
AATGGAGGTCGAAGCGTAGAGTGGAGGGGGAAGAGTATTTTTGGATTTTGGTGGTTTCAGACTTTTACGTTTCTTTTTCATTATTTTTTCCAGATGTTCAAATTTTGTTCTTGAAGCCTCAGATTATTGTAATTGGATTCCGGGTTGTGTTATTTGAGTTGAAAATTACAGATTGATTTATGGGGTTCGCTCTGTTCTCGTAGTTGTTCAATTTGGTTACTCTGTTCTCAAGGCTTTCGTGCAGTCTGCAACTCAATTTTGATTGGATTTCGAGAAGTGTTGGTCACTTCACACTTTATCATTTGACTGTTCTTTCTTACTTGTTGGTGCTCTACTGCTAACTTCATATGGTATCACGGTTAATTTTCATTACATGATTATAAATTAAGGGGTTATCTAGCAAGTTTAATTTAGTTGAGTAGTAACTTAATTTCACATCCATCCCTAAAGACGATACTTGCAAACATTACAACAATAACTGTATACTTGCGGAAATCACAACACCAAGTCAACATAGCTATCGTGACCTCTTATGAATTTCGAATCATTCCTAGCTTTGTTGATAATAGCAGGCAAAGGAATATACTCTCCTCAGACTTTCCCCAACAGACACAGAGTAATAAGCTCCTCTATATGTTCAACTAGAGGTGAAGGAGGAGGACCAAAGAAGAGTGGGTCATCGGCTCTAAGCTCAGTAGAGCTAGTATTACCTATCACATGAGCTGAGAGAGGGACAGATGGCGACAATGGAGAATCAGTTCTCTCCTCAGGGCAGGGATTTGAAGAATGAGCAGTACATCCCATGCCAAATTTCATCACCTCGGAATACGAAGTCTGGCCCTTCAATTCTCAATCGGATTGCATGGATGGCCACTTCCACCTCTACCTATAGAATGTGGATATGCTGATTTGGCTGCAATACTAGGAGTGGGATCTTCGTTGAGGTTATCATTATCACCCTTTTCAGAGTTAGTAGGGAAAGAGACTCGGTAGCCAAACTACAAGACAGAAGCAGATTAAGCGAAGCAAGAACTGAGAAAGTGAGATGAAGGTGTAGTCTACGGGAAAACCTAATACGCGCTCTATCTATAGACATAGAGAGGCAAAGCCCAAAATTCAAGAGCACGGATCTAACTTCTTTGAACCACCAGTAGAAGTAATCAACACAAAAACACGCAACCATTAGCAACTCAATGAGGGAATTAAGCATAAAAAGTCATGATGACCATAGGTCTGACTGAATACCAAATCACCACAAACAAGTGAGAAATCCAAATATTGAACCACCAAAAACAAGAAACAAAAGAACCTGACTTGTTATCATGCTTTCCATTTGCCGATCTGATAATACCACTCCCTTGAATGAATGCAGACGACACCTCACCATACTTACTAATACAAATTATACTAGGCGGACAAATCAAGGCAGAGATTGGACAACACGATTGGCCTAAATAGCACGATATCTGCGCACCCATGCGGTACGAACAGGACAGGGTAGCATGGACACCACCCATTCAACTGCCACTAGTCACTTGAGACCCTCTAGGGCTAGCGTAGAAGGGGTTGAGGGGATGGATAGAAGACCCACTCTACATCGGTGAGAGAGAGAAATGATGAGGTTTCTTGCACTACAATCACACCGTACACCACAGGACATCCTCTGTAACAAGCCAGATCCAGAAACCCTTGAAAGGAAACAGGTAACGTGCAAGGAAGAGACGAATTCATCATGAATGAAGACATGAATGGAGCTTTGAAGAGATTGATTCTTCAATTGGAGGTAATCTAGAATGGATATGTGAAATGATTGGGGTAAGGGCAAAGGATGTGCGCCGTGAAGAGCAAGGGAAAAATCAGGAGGTTTCATTGAGGGTTACAGTAGACAGCATTTCTCTCTAGAAGGACCTTTCTCTCTCTAGAGGTTTCTATTGAATACTATGTGATAAATTAAACTACGTTAAAATAGTACAAGTGAGTTGAAATAGGTTGAAGTGGGTTGAAGTGGGTTGAAGTAGGTTGAAGTAGTTGAAGTGAGTTGAGGTTGGTATTTTAAAATTTACAAATGAAATTTTCATGGGTCAATTCTAAAATATCAACCTCAACCCATTTTAATCCACTTCAACCTATTTTAACCCACTTCAACCCACTTCAACCCACTTCTATTATTTTAACCAAGTTCAATTTATCACACAAAAAAATTTAACCCACTTCAACCTACTTTAACCCACTTCAACTTACTTCAATTCACCTCAACCTATTTCATCCTTTTACTCACCCCAATTTACCTACGAAAAGAACCGGCACTAAGTGTGTGGTTTCCTAGGGTTTAGCATTATGCACATTTTTTTTTTTTTATATCCCAAGACAAATACTGCTCGGAGTACCTTGATTGTATATTACTTCATGCATGTTTTTAGTTCAATTTATCACATAAAAAAATTCAACTCACTTTAACCCACTTTAACATACTTTAACTTATCTCAACCTATTTTATTCTTTTATCCATCTCAATTTACCTATGAAAGGAACAAGCCCTAAGTGTATGGTTTTCCAGGGTTTAGAATTATGCACTTTTTTTTTTTCAGATCCCAAGAAAAATACTACTCAGAGTACCTTGATTGTGTATTACTTCAAACACAATTCGTCGGCCACTTTTTGGTTTTCTTTTTTTTTGGGGGGGGGGGGGGGTCCAGGTGTGGCTGAGTTGGTTTTTATACGCGTTCAAATAATGCAAAATCATTATACTGAATCTAATCCAAAGCCATGAGTGTAGCACATGATGATGTACTCATATAATGTTGAAGTATGAAAAGAGGGTATTGTCTTATATTAATGAAATATAAAAATATAAAAGTGTGTATTATTCTATATTGATAAAATTAAAAAATTTGAGCATGTATAAAAACTTATGAGTTACTCCACCTATTGTTAATTGGCCCAATTGATTTAGGAATGGAATCTCATTTAAGCTTATATGTATGACTCTTTGTTTAAGGCCCAATTGATATAAAATTTAACATAAAATTATGCCAAAGCTTTTTGAAATGAGTCAGCACTTACATCAAAGATATAGCCCCTGTACCTTTGAATTCGAAAAAAGGAATTTGTAATTTTAAAAAAATTATATTTGATGATAGTTAAAAAAAAAAAAAAAGGCAGCCTGATGCACAAGCATTCCGCATATATTTTGCGATAGTATAAAATAAAAAGAATATAACTATACAATAATTGTTGATACCATTGAAATCTAACCATTTATTGTTTATTTTTTTATCTAATCATCTTCAACTTTTTCTAACTACTTTTTTTTTTTAAAAAAAAAGAGAGAACATAAACAATTGCAACCATGCCCCATAATAAATTACAACATTGGTAATATTCTCTAATCTGTAGTAACAAGGAATTCACTTTGTACATGCATCCAAGAATTTTCCTCAACTAAGAGATGATTTTTTAAAAATTGTTTCAAAAATAAAAATTGCTTTTCTAATTTTTAACGTGTGTTTTTTAAGACTATAGTATATTTTTGGGTTTTTTGGGGACAAAAAATGATATTAATAATATTTTTGATTTAAAAGTAATTTTTTATTAAAAAATAACTTATATTGCATGTTGAAAAAATTCAGACACTTAGATTAGCTGTAGAAAAAGTTCAGGCACCTAACATTCATAAACTTAAAATTAAAGTATAGGCACTTGTTTAAACAAAAACTCTATATGCAATAAGTAACGTAGTTCTAGCATATGCTAGTTTCTGAGCGAGTTTTAGTTGAATTGTAAGATTTATGACTGTCCATATGTACAAATTAATCAGTGATGTATCTTTCTTTCTTTGTTTTTCTTAACATTAATGTGGGCATTATTAAACTAAACAAATTATGACCAAGCCTATGCTTTTTATTACCCATTTGCATTTTTTATGTACTATATAAATCTTTTTAACAAAAACGGACAAAATGCACTACGAAAGTTGTAAAATTAAAAAGAAAATAACAAATGTAATTATCAATCAAAATGAGGATATTATGGCCCTGTTCTTTTCGTAAGCTCTTTTGGATTTACCAACCTCAATCCACTTCAGCTTACTTCAACCCACTTCAACTTCAATCCACCTGAAAAAAATACCAACCTCAACCCACTTCAACCTACTTCAACCCACTTCAACCCACCCCTTCATAATCTTAATAATATGTAAAGTGTCATGTGAGATTTAATTATTTTTGCAAAATAGTATGATTTGAAAATGGTGGAAATTTATAAGTAAATTGGGGTAGATAAAAAGGTGAAGTAGGTTAAGGTAAGTTAAAGTAGGTTGAGGTGGGTTGAAGTACATTGAAGTGAGTTGAATTTTTTTTACGTGATAAATTGAACTTGGTTAAAATAGTAAAAGTAGATTGAAATGGGTTGAGGTCGGTATTTTAGAATTGACCCACGAAAAGAACACGACCTAAAAAAATTAGAAAAAAAAGTATTTCATCTGCAACTATGACATTTGATAATTTCTTATCATGTTCAAAATCCATACCTTCGGGAATCATTTAATTTCTAATTACAATTTGTAAACGTGAGACACAGATGAAGACATTGAGATATGAAAATGATTACAGGAATGTATCGTACAAATTAAACGACGCAAAACATTTAAGCACGGATCAGTACCACCTCCTATATTTTAAAATTAACAACAAATTTATATTGTTGATATATTTTGTAACAATTACGATCATACTATTTTCTTATGTTACATCTGAATTTTTTGAATACGGGCCTGTTATTTTCGTTGGTAAATTGGGATGAGTAAAAGGGTGAGGTGGGTTGAAGTAGGTTGAGATGGGTTGAAGTAGGTTGAAGTAGGTTAAATTTTTTTAATGTCATAAATTGAACTTTAGTTGATAGTAGAAGTGGATTGAAGTAAGTTGAAGTGGGTTTAAATATATTGAAGTATATTGAAGTGGGTTGAAGTGGGTTGAGATTGATATTTTCAAATTTACCCATGAAAAAAAAGGCCCGTATATAAAAAGTTGTCATCAATAAATTTTGTAATCCAAATCGTCAAAAATAATTGATAAGTTGCGTCGGCCTCCAATTTCTGGAAAAATAGTTACAAATTTGTGAAATTTTTATTCTGCGTAAAAATGCACTAAAAATTACAATAACTTCATAAATTATCACACATAATTACATTCTCATTATTTTAACCCACTTCAACCCACCGTAAAAAAAATATACGAACTTCAACTCACTTCAATCCACCTCAAAAAAAAAAAATACGAACTTCAACCCACCTCAACCAACCTCAACCTACTTCACCCTTTTACCCACCCCAATTTACTCACGAAAAGAATAGGCCCTATATAGTTTGGTTAATTCTAACTTGGGTATCTTTAATTTAAAAAAACCAAAAAAAAAAAAAAAACCCCTAACTAGGACATCTTGGATTCAGCAGCTATAATAATTACCTAAATTATTATCTATGGGAAGAAGTATATGTTATAGAATGGGTTAAGTTCTCATGGGTGCATAATCTATTTGAGTTTATTAATCTAAGGTTATATTCGGTAGCATAGTGGTTTGACTAGCATCGCAAATAACGTTTAGCGTTTTAAGCAGTGATTCTGAAAAGCTAACAGCATTAGCTTTTGACATTCAAAAGTAGCGTTTCATATTTTTTGGCCAAAAATATCCTTTAGAAATTTTATATTTGGAAATTATCTATATCTTTTTATGTCAATTTACATTAGTCAGCTAACCCATACCGAACACATTTATGTCAACCGCTCATCTAAATAGCTATTCGCTAACAGCTAAATTAGAAACACTATCAGTTACCTAAATAAATATCCACTACCTGGACCGTTATATGCTACCTAAGCAGCTAATTTTGCTGAACAAGGCCTAATTCATCCTATTAGTCTCAGTTAATAATCGATTATTTATGAGAGCATGAAAAATGTACCAGGAAACTTGGTGTTCTACTCTTTTTGGCAAATGCATAAAAAATCATTCGGTTATTTGTTATGCAACATTTTGAATTAATGAAAATTCAGCTCAAACATTGTTCAAATTCACTTATTCTGTTCAAGTTTTTAAAATTAAAACATAAATTTTTATTTTGGAAGTGCACACCTATGTAAAAAAAAGACAAAATATTAAACAATTATGGATACATACGAACAATTAGCAGAATGCTCATTTGTAGAACTCATAAATGCTCTTTTAGAAACTAAACGGATGCTCATTATTTTTTTTTTGGAACTAAAAATGCTCATTAATTGTAAAATAGTAACAAATAATGCTATGTTTTCTTAAAAATAAAGAAACATAAAATAGAGAGACAACAACATTGAAATTAATACCAATAAAATACCGTAGAGATGCAAATAAAATATAGTATAAAAGCCCTTTCTTCCTCAAAATCAAGCTCTATCATTATTAATTATTGTCCTCTAACAACATTGTTAGGTAAAGTGCTACGAGATACATGAAAATACCAAATGCTCAATTATATTTCGTATAAATGCTCATTTACACACCATATAAATACCCTCGAAAATGCAAATAAAATATCATTAAGTAGGTCTGTATTTCTCAAAATCGGGCTCACTCCTTATCAATAATCATCCTCTAACACGATCCTTAGGTAAAGTACTATGAAACACATAAAAGTGCCAAAATGTTTTTTTATACTCATATAAATGCTCATTTGTACACCATATAAATACTTATTTGAACCGACTGATATGCGTAATCCATATTGCTATATGGACTTAGAATCATGATATAATTTTCCAAATAAAGTATGATTCAAATAAATTATTACAAATGAGGATAAATAAAGAGGTAACCACAGTAAAATAAATCTATTTCTTCAAAAAAAGAAATAACATTTGCCCCAAAGGCATAGAACCAAAGAAAAAAAATGCCAAAACAAAATAAATTAAATGGAAAATGCATGACGTGGGCAACTTTAGGCTCATTTTCGACATGGTGTATCCTAGTCCATCATATAGGTGCGACAGTATTTTTCTTCAAAACATATGGAAGACTACAAATATTTTCTTTTTGGTAAGGTAGATGTGTCATTAATTTATTTTATGTTACAACTTTTCACATATCATCATTATTATTTTGTCTAAAAATTAGTGGTACTAATGTTATTGACTTATAAATTGTGCAAATCAAAGTTATAGACATCGTGTCGGTCAGTGTACCTTTTTTCACTTGAACGAGACATACTGAATTTATATACTGTTGTATCGGGCTTATATCATTTTGAATTTCAAAAAATTTAAAAAATTAAAGTATAAAAAATTTGAAATTTAAGTGTACCGAGCAGTATTTGACCGAAAATACCAGCACCGCTCGATATTTGACAGTACTGAATAGTATTGACCGACATAATACCGGACAATAACTTGTACTGTTTCTTGACTGGTACGGTACGTTTTGGGCAATATCAAACGGTATGGTACGGTATGATATTGATAACGCTGGTGCAAATGAACAAGTATTGTTACACAAATGACGATGCTCAACTATGATGGTAGTTATTGTTTGCTATTGAACTTAAAAATCATCAATGTCAATTATTTAATTAAGACAATCACATATTATGCCCGACTAATACCATTTTCAATGAATTTTGGTAGACAGTGGAGTTACAAGAATAGTACTCTCTAAACTTTTTTATTTCATGTTCAATGTCTCATAGATTTTCATTTAAAAATGATACTTAAGTAAATTATTTTTAAAAAATTAAATAATTTATCCTTCATTTTTTTAACTTAATTAAACATTTATCTAAAGTTTATTTCATATTCCATTTCTGATGGTCATAGAGGTTGGTTGAAAGATCCAATAAAAATGATTCATTTTTACACTAAGTTCATTTTTGTGAAAGATGATTCACAAGAAAAAGAAAGAGATTCAGGAGTAATGAATGTAAGCTATATATGCCACATCGTTTAATAGAGATGTGGCTGTTATTGATAAAAAGAATAGCATTTATCACATTATTTCTTAAAAAAAAAAAGGTATTAACATCTAAAGATTTACAATTATTTGTCTGATTAAAAACTAGACTTGACGAACGAGTCATTCGGTTCGGGTTTGGGGTCGGGTTAAGTTGGGTTCGGATTATATTTGGGTTGATAAATTACGGTTCGGGTTCGGGTTCGGGTTCGAGTCGGGTTAAGTTCGAATTGATCGAATTCGGTTCGAGTTCGGGTACGGTTCAGGTGAAATTTGGATTGGGTCAACTTCGAGTCAAGCTCGTCCCGGTCGATTTGGGTGCAAGTCGGGTCCAAGTCGGTTCAGATAGGTTCTGATTATGGGTTCGGGTCAATTTTGGATCAAATAGGAATTGGATCGGATTACTTTTGGGTCGACTTATATTTCAATTGGGTCAGTTTACATGCGATATGAGTTTGATATCTTACATGGCCACATAAGCCATAAAATTTTGGATGAATTAGAAAGACTGAAGGAGGCTATATGGCCATGAATTTCAATTGACTTAGCTTTTAATATCCTTCTAGTTCATCCAAAATTATATTTTAATTGAGTTAGTTTTTAATCTTGTCTCAATGGATCACACAGGGAAGTAATCAAGGAGACTCAATTATGATGGTAGTTTCAAGTCAGTTCAATTTTGGGTTTTGGGTCGAGATCGGTGCAACTCTTTCGGATGTTGGTTTGGGTTGGGTTTCGGGACATCCAGTTCAGGTCATTCGAATCTGGTCATTTTTGCTAGATCTATTAAAAACATATAAATATATTTTAATTAAAAAAACAATACTAATCTTGCAAAAAGATAATATTGTATAATTTTAACCACATATAACATAAATCAAGGAATTGTTTGAGAAAATATTTCACAACTAATATGTACAATAAAAACTAGTTCTGATATAATTTCTCATTGTGACAGCAGCTTCGAGCTAGAATTTAGAGTTACCCTTGATCCCCTTTGCTCATGGTCCATTGCATATGGTCAATCATTTTCATTTTTTTTATTTTATTTTTTTTTTGGTCCGCTGTACGATGGATATGGCCTTCAATATTGACCCGAACACCGAGCCTAATGAGCCATTGTGCAAGTGGTACATGGGATTTCAGCATCAATTTCATCAATAGATTGACAGCAAAATCTTATCAGTATCGCATATGATATGTTACTATAATTTTAGAATTAAAGGTAATGTAAGAAAGATTTTAAAACCATGTTAATAGGCACATTCTAGAAGTAGAGATAGTATGTATCTTACCAATTATACTATAATTCAGATGATTGCTTGTGCAATAGCCCTTTTCTTTTAGTAGATACAAGTGAAATTGTACAATAGACATTTAATTACCTTTATGTTACTTACTTCATCAAATGGTACATTCGTTTAGCTGATAGATTAACTAGTCTAAATCTGTTAGAAATTCCCATTTAGTTGTAATGACTTTCTGCATTTATTTCTGTGATTAACCCCTCATTTAAGGGGAGGCATTGTATAGTTCTAAGGGTCAAGCGAAAAGGCTGGCTCGTTTATACTATTTGTAACTCATTCGGCTTGTTGATGAAGAGTAGAGAATAGAGAAGAAAAACAGAGATTTCTCTATGAAACTAAACACATGCCCTTATTTTATTATGGTATCAGAGCTCCAGGTTCTTCTTTGAATCCTTAAAATTTTCTCTCAGTCTCTTTCCCAAACGAATTCATCAGAGATCATTCTCACGGCTGAAATAAATTCACAGACATGTCTAGAAAAAAGTTTGTGATTGAAAATCATTCCCCTTATTATTTACATCCTTCCGAAGGACCTAGGGGCCTAATCACGGCTGTAATTTTTAATGGACAAAACTATGATATTTGCGAGAGAGCAGTGAGAACCGCTCTCAAAGCCAAGAACAAGTTGGGATTCATTGAAGGAACTCTCAAAAAACCAAAACCAAAAAATGATGAAGATACCATTGAGTTACAAACCTCGGAAATGATCAATTCGATGATTTGCTCATGGATCTTGAACATCATTGATCCGAAATTACGATCTAGCATTGCCTATGAAGATACGGCTGAATTGATGTGGAGCAATTTGAAGAACTGCTACGATGTGGCAAGTGCTCCCAAAATACATCAATTGAAGGCAAGTTTAGCAAGTTGTAGACAAGGAGGCATCAGCGTAGTTGAATTCTACTCCAAAGTCATGAGTTTGTGGAGCGAATTAGAGGGCCAAATTCGGCATCCTTAGTGCACTTGCAAGAAATGTGAATGTGATATCAGCGGTCAAGTAATGAAGCTGTTGGAAGAAGAAAGGACTCGTCAATTTCTTTTGGGATTAAATGATGAGATCTACTCTAACATTCAAAGCAAGATCCTTTCCCAAGAACCTTTACCTTCTCTTGACAAAATTTTCAATATGGTGTCTCAGGAAGAGAACCACAAGAGTCTAATGCTTGGAAGAGAGGACAAGGGCGAAAACGTTGCCTTTGTAGTGAAGGCCACTGGGAAAAACCCCATTCGGCTGAGAAGTTCACTCGCCAGCACTGTGGGCGAATTGGCCACGAGGAGGCTCGATGCTTTGAGATAATCGGGTACCCAGCTATTTGGGGAACCCATGGTAGAGGATGAAGTAGAGGTTGAAGCAACCGATGTGGCAGGAACTCCTGTGGTAGGGGAAAGGCGGAAGCCGCCAATTTGGTGACAGCTAATGCAGCGGCAACGGGAGCCACTAGCACTGGCGATGGCAGTCCAAGGCAGTGCCTGGAATCACGGCTGAGTAGGTTCAACGAATTCTCAGCCTTCTTGATACTCAGAAGGCTGGAAATGAACAATTGCAAGGTAAAATGGAGTGGTTGTATGATTCTAGAGCTTCTTGCCACATGACTGGAGTTTTTGAGGTTCTGGAAAGTGTGAAGGAAACAGATCCTATGATAGTAGGTCTACCAGATGGCAACAAGGACGTGGCAACAAAAATTGGAAATGTTAGGCTTGGGCAAAAAAGGGTCCTACAAGGAGTTCTATTTGTTCCCAATTTGAAATACAATTTGATTTAAATTTGGCAATTATATAAGAAATTAAATTGCATTGTAACATTTACTGACAATTTTTGTGTAATACAAGACCGTATCTCGAGGAACCTGATTGGAGTGGGTAGAGTCAAAAGAGGGGTCTTTCTTCACAAGGAGGTTTTGGAAATACAATTACAAGCTCACACAGGCAGGACTTCTAACTTATGGCATGGACGTCTCGGACATCCTTCCAGACAAGTTCTCTCTTCACTTGCTAAAAGTTTGGATATTGGTGATGGTAGTAAAGTGAATGAATCTTGTGATATTTGTTTCCGTGCTAAACAAACTCGTTGTTCATTTTCTGAAAGTGATAGTAACACTAGTGAACTTTTTGAACTCATACATTGTCATATTTGGAGTGCCTATTGTGTTCCATCAACTTGTGGAGCACATTATTTTTTGACAATTGCTGACGATGCAAGTAGAGCAGTATGGGTTTATTTGATGCATGATAAGGGTGAAACTAGCTCATTTTTGCAAAGTTTTGTGATATGCAAAAAATCACTTTAGAAAAAGTGTGAAGTTCATTCGTAGTGATAATGGCAACAAGTTCACTTCCAGGCCTAGGAAACAATTCTATTCTGAAAAGGTGAATGTCCACCAAACTAGTTGTGTGGGTACTCCACAACAAAATGCAATAGTTAAACGAAAGCATAGACATATTTTGAATGTTGCTTGAGCTCTTCGATTTCATGGATATGCCAATAGAGTTATGGGGTGAATGTGCCTTGACCGCGACCTACTTTATAAATCGTACGCCTACTCCATTATTGAAGGGTAAAACTCCATATGAATGTTTATTTGGATCGACACCTTCTTACGTTAATATTCACATTTTCGGTTGTCTTGGTCATGCTAAAAATCGAACAAATGACAAGTTTGCTGTCTAATAGTTGAAAGTGTGTCTTTGTGGGATATCCTTTTGGAAAGAAAGGATGGAAACTATATGATTTGGAGAGTAAGGAGATATTTATAAGTAGAGATGTTGAATTTTGTGAAGAAATATTTCCTTTCTCTGAAATTGTGAAAGAAAATTTAGTGGGAAGGGGTACTGTGCCAAATGGCGTATTTAGGCCTGATATTTTTGATGATTCAATTGACTTAGAACCTAGAAGTTGTGGTGTTCTGAGCCTAGGAGGAAATAAGGATGGTTGTGTGGACTGCACTCAAGAAGCAACTGAAATAGGGACTTCGCCTCACGCACCGGGCCAGCCTGCATCTAGGCAACTGCACCAGGAGAGTGACTCCTTGGATAGGGGGATCATTCATCCTACTGGGCCTGTACAAGGCACTAATTTGGGTCCTAGGCATAGTGAGTGAGTTTGACAAACTCCAACTCATTTGACGGATTACATTTGCTATGGAGCATGTTCCACATACCCCTCTCCTACTACCTGCCCTCAACAAGGTTCCTCAGGTACTCCGTATCCCATTGTCAATTTTGTTACATGCAATAATTTTTCCTCTGCTCATCAACATTTTTTAGCTGCTATTACCAAGCTTGTTGAGCCCAGATATTATCATGAGGCCACTCAAAATCCTTTATGGAGGAAAGCTATGGCAGAGGAGATTCAAGCTCTTGAAGAGAATCAAACTTGGACTATTGAAGATCTTCCTGCAGGAAAGAAGCCCATTAGCTACAAATACGTCTATCGTGTCGAGTACACGTCAGATGGATTAATTGAAAGATACAAGGCTCATCTTGTTATTCGAGTAAATCATCAAGTGGACGGGTTTGACTTTCACGAGACTTCTGTTCAAGTGGCAAAAAAATGACAAGTGTTCGGGTTTTTCTCTTAGTTGCCGTTGCAAAAGAATGGGAGCTTCATCAGATGGATGTTAACAACGCTTTTCTACATGGTGATATGGAAGAAGAGGTTTACATGAAGATGCCCCAGGTTTTTATTCCAGCACGCTTAATCGCGTATGTCGATTGCGCAAATCTCTTTATAGATTGCGGCAAGCACCTCGGCAATTGTTCCAAAATTGTCTAGCAAACTAGAGGCTTATGGTTTTGTACGATCCTATGCTAACTATTCGCTGTTTACATACTAGAAGGGAAGTGTTTTCATGGGTTTACTTGTGTACGTTGACGAGTTTTTTTTTGGCTAGTAATGATACTTCTGTGTGTCAGTTGTTCAAAGGATACCTCAATCAGTGTTTCCGCATCAAGGATCTTGGACAGTTGAAGTATTCTCTTCGTATTGAAGTGGCTCATGGGCCAAAGGATTTGTTTCTTTGTCAGCAGAAGTATGCTTTGGAAATTGTGGAGGAATGTGGTCTTCTTAGAGGGAAGCCAGTTACTTCTTCTCTTGAAGAGAATCACAAGTTAGCTCTTACTTCTAGAGATTTCCTCAATGATCCTACTCAATATCGACGCTTGATTGGTCACCTTATTTATCTGACCAGTACTCGACCCGAGTTAAGCTATGCGTTTCATGTCCTTTCCCAGTTTATGCAAGCTCCTCGTGTTGAGCACCTTCAGGCAGCACATCGTGTTCTTCGTTACATCAAGGGTAGTCTGGGCTATGGGATCCTACTCTGTGCCGATAGTGATCTTCAAGTGTATGGTTATTGTGATTCCGATTGGAGAGCGTGTCATCTCCCTCGACGATCTCTTACTAGTTATTTTATGACTCTTGGAGGGTCACCTGTTTCTTGGAAAACCAAAAAGCAAGCTACCGTGTCTCGATCGTCTGTCGAAGCTGAATATCGCTCTATGGCAGTGGCCACTAGTGAGTTGGTTTGGTTGAAAACTCTTTTGGCTTCTTTTGGCGTGCTTCCAAGTCAAGTTATGAAGTTATTTTGGGATAGTAAGGTAGCGATTCATATTGCTAAAAATCCGGTGTTTCATGAGCGTACCAAACACATCGAGATAGATTGTTACTTTGCTCGGGAATGCCTTGTTTGTCAAGATTTAGTTCTTTCATATCTTCCCTCACGGCTGTTACCAGCAGATATATTCACTAAGGCTCTCGGGATCTAACAATTTCTTCATTTACGTGCCAAGTTGGGCATGGTTAATCCCCATGCGCCACTTGAGTGGGAGTGTTAACAATTCCCATTTATTTGTAATCACTTTTTGCATTTATTTCAGTAATTAACCCCTCATTTAAGGGGACGCATTGTATAGTTCTAAGGGTCAAGCGAAAAGGCTGGCTCTTTTGTATTATTTGTAGCTCATCCGGCTTGTTGATGAAGAGCAGAGAATACAGAAGAAAAACAGAGATTTTTCTCTGAAACTAAACACATTCCCTTGTTTTATTTTTTTTTTCCGATCATTAATTGAGCAAGGTCCGAAAACAAAAATACAAAATATAGATAACAAAAAAATAGCTTATAAATATAATTTAAAGGCCCTAAACTCAGGGTTTAGCTCTACTATATAAAGTATAAACATTAACATACAATTCACCACTATACGTCATTATACAAGCCCATTTTTACATAGAGTCACCTATTTGTAGCACAAATTAGGTAGTGAACCTTAATCAAATAGCTGACTTGTTGGCCAATTTAGGAACCACTCAATCCTTAACTATGGTTATTTTTTTTCTCCCCCAAGCTCCCTTATGTCAATCCTCTCTAAGGACAATTCTTGTGTCTTTTGGCGACGTTTTATGTCATAATAAATTTTCTTTATAGGGGCGTGTTTCCCCTCTTTCTCACCCAAAAAAATTCACTACTAGGTTAACCTAAACTATTACTTCCAGTAACTAAAAAAGAAAAGAAAAATCCAGGTTAAAGAAAAAAGAAAAAAAAAAGTAATTGAATTGAGGTGTAACAAATTATCTTAGGCTACAGGAGACGTTTAACAGGTGTTTTTAGTAACTGTTGAATGAATTTAGTGGGACATAAAATCTCCTTTTATGGGAGCTGTGGAATTTTTTTTATTTTTTTAATTTTTTGGTTAGGTGTCAGGGATCTGTGAATCAAGCAGGAGAAAATTCCACACATCCCCTCTATTCAAGCAGGCGATGGTCAAGGTACAGATAATTTCAAACTCCAGTCAAAAAGCATGGAACAATTTTTAAAAAAAATTATGAGAAAAGTTGCACCCAGAACACATTTGGGAACATAAAATCTAGCTAGTTGTCTCACCTAATGATGGAAAATAGGATCAACTAATAAATAAATTGGAACAGGTCCAGTTCTCTTCAGTTTGCTTATTTTCAAAAAAAAAAAAAAATAGTAAATTTACTAAAGAAATAAACACATGCATGGTTTACTTGGGTTGGGCTGCAACCCATTACCTCTCCATACATCTCCAAGGTTTGAGCAACAGTTTGAATTGAGTGCAACCCTCCATCGGCAAAGACCAAGAGGTCATGAACAAAGATTGGATGTGAAAATAATTTTCTTAGATTATTATTGATACAATGTAATGTAAATATTTGAAAAACTAATTTTTAAAAAATTTATGTGAATTGGCAATTTTGTATTTTTGGGTCATGCCGGTTAAGTTCATGATCTACTCCAATCTGCCATGTGATTCACTGTTCAGGATTCAGTCCATTTGATTCATCCACCTAGATCAGATTCTGAATGATCTTGTGTAAAAGTCGCGTGAGTTCGACTTAAAGGACTCAAGCTCACATTGATTAAACTGGTGGATTGGATGAGTTTTGGGCAAACCTAGCATAGGCGAAACCGTTCCATTTGCAACTGTTAGTCTTTGGGTGGCCACCGCGGCCCATGGTGCCTACCATGGTCAACTCGTGGTGGTGGCTAGCGTGGCTTGCTTGAAAATTCCCCAACATTTTTTTTTTTTAGTTCAAAGTGGGTTGGATCTTTGGATGAAATTAGACCTAATAATCAAACCAATGATCATTGTAAAATGCAAATTGATGGCAGAAATGCAAAAATTAATTCTTGACCATGAGGAACCAAACCATTAAAAATTTTGGAGTATCCAAAACAAGACCTTCACTACCAGATAAAACAGGATTCTGTGATCGCTATCACATCTAATCGTTGATGGCAGAAATGCAATTCAGTGCAACAACAAGGTCAATCATTGTCCGGGTCCTACTATAAAAGCCTGATGAGAATCTATTCCCACCGAGTGAGCAACAATTTTTAGTGGTCTTGGTAGACAACAGCTAGAACAGAGTGCAAGTGTGCAACCTAGTTTGATTCTTTTGGAGAGAGAAAAGAGCCAAGAGCACTTGCTATAAACCAGGCAAGGTCAGTGAGCATTCAAAAAATCTATCGTTTCATAAAATTTGATGTGGGTTTCCTGTGTTTTTCAAGTTGAGAGATTAAATCTGTCATCTTCTAATTTGAGCTTCATTCTATCTTGTTGATTCATAGATTGTGTAACCTCCCAATTTCAGTCCTAAATTGGGTTTTTAGTGCTGAAAGACAAATACCCATTTGGTTGAAATTCCTGTTTTTCAGTTTTCTTGACTGCTATTTTCTGGGAGATTGCTCGTTTTCTATAATGTTGTTCCTATTCAATCATGCATCTTTGTATCTTTTCAGGTGTTTTACCTCTCAGAATTTAGATTTTCTCCCTCTCATCATATATTCTGCCCTTCGTGTAGCTTTCTAGGTAGATAGATTGATTTGGTTGAAGTGGACCAAGTGGTCCTTTCAGTGTGGGGTTGTGGGTTCTCTCTCTCTCTCTCTCTCCCTCCCTCCCTCCCTCCCTCCCTCCCTCTTTGTGTGTGTGTGTGTGTGTGTGTTGGATTCTTTTTCTGTCTTTGTCTCTTCTTTACAGCAACATTTGTGGAGTTGAGACCGTGAAGCAATGAATTAATCCTTAATTCTTAACTATTAACTGTGAAGGATATTAGCATTTTTGTGGTGATCAGCCCAGCTGTCTGCAATTTAGGGATTTCAATGAAGTTCAGATTTCAGGATTGATTTGATGGGTATAGATGCTTATTCTCTTCTCAATTGAACTGATGTACAAGATGAGTGCTTCACTAGTAGAAGCTTTCATTAGATGCTTGTTTTGCACTCATTTGCTTGGCCCACTAGATGTCCTTGTCTCAAGCCATTATTGTAGATCTTGTATTTGACACCACAATTATCTTGATTACCTTGAAAAGAACACGTCATACGTGTACTAACAATTATCAAGTATGTGCCCCAACAACGTGTTATTAGGGAAGTCCAAGATGCACACAACCTTGCCCATACATAAATTCGGGGTTTTTCGCCGTTGTTTTGGTAAAAGATAAGCAATCACAGTCCAACCAATCATCTTTCACCACGTTGTTGAAGTTGACAGAACAACACTTACTTCAAGACTAAAAACAAATATCATCTCTTAGATGTTCTTGCCCATCTGCTGTCAACAGCAGGAATGATATCCTTGTTGTCACTGTCACTATTTTTTCAATGCTCTGGAATCTTAGCATCTCTTCCGCCAATATGATAACAAACCCCAGCTGGAAATTGGTACTACATTGACATTTTTCAGCAATTAGAGCTCATTTACTGGTGTCAATTTGGAAAAACAGGTGTACAAAACAAAGTCTCCTCAAGCACATTTACTGGTGCTCAGACTGCCCTTAAAACTTCAAAGTTCTATTTGTAGGACTTATTTTGCATTGCCATTCTATCCTTGCTGAATTCCGTGGAAACCATCCACACTGCCCTTGCAATATAGCACCCGAACTTTGACATTGGCAAGGGGATACCTAGAGACCTCATCAAAATTGTCGGTTATTTTGTCTCTAACTTTAGGGAAGTTCCTCTAATACCGGCTGCAGTCGGATTGGACTGCATACTCACATATGATATCCCGTTTTAAAGAAATAATAATTGACCAATTTCACCGACTTTTTATGTCTGCTCTAGAAGTCAGTTGCGGAATGTACTATTTGTTGGATGGATTCAAAATGCGACCATTCCGTGATGAAACGGCCACATCGGAGCTACTGTGCCATCCTGCGACCAAAATTGCAATTGTGATCGAAATCGCATTTTGGATCCTACTTGTTTAAACCTCGCAAGATTTTATTTGGAGCAATTCCTTACATTCAGATTTCGGTCCCTTGTAGACTTGGCCATAACTGTATTGTGAGCAACCAAACTGATCCTTTCATTTTGTTACACTAGGCGATTTGAAGATAGTAATGTTTGGTGGATAGGTCTAGACTAATTGAAATTAATCCATCACTTGCATTGATTGACTAGCTTCAAATTAGTTTGACCAATAATTTTTTTCGCATTCAACGCAGATTGGAACTTCAGATCGAACTAAACTGAATAATTAAACTAATTGTCTTTTCTTTAGAAAGCTCAATTGATTAAAGGTTTTTTTAAAATAAAAAAACTGATACGTATAACATAAATTATGACATTGACTATGCCACCTAATGGTATTCATATAATCCAAAGTTGGATACACTTCATTGCTTTATATAAAACTAGAAAAGGGGAGGAAAAAAGGGCATACTCTTTATAAGAGTTGGTCATCTGCTCAAGGGAAGGTCTATGAGATAGAGAACTACCTTGATTGTAGCCTTCACTTCTAGAATACTCAACATACCAAAGGAGCTTATCTACTTGAAATTTGGAAGTGGGAAACTTCAACTACTAAGGGGAAGAGTCTTGCTTTGTCTTGTCCAAGAGAAGCAAGACTTCAACTACTAAGGAGAAGTCTCTTACTTTGTTTCATTCCAAAAGAAGCAAGTTGGCGTTTTCTAAATTGTGATAGTGAAATATTATAGGCATGTTTTGAAATAAGAGTATCAATTATATCTTATTAGTCTCATTTAACACATGTTCATAACCAAGTAAACTTATTATTTTTTCTTTATATTAGAATCCTGGACCATGTCATGCACCTAGTTTTTGACCAATAACACATGGAATCCCTCTCGGGGAGGGGGGTTGGGGGCGTGTCTCACAATGCTAACATGAAACATAAACCCCAAAAATTCATCTATAGACCATGTTTCACCAACTTTTTAAATCTTTGGTATCCCCTATTTTCTTTTTATCTTATACCAAACAAGACTCCTGATAAATCCAGGTTTTGTGATTGCTTACCTCATCTAAGGGAGGTAGTTGATGGCATAAATGCAATTTAGAGCAGCAACAAGGTCAATCATGGCCCAAGTTCTGGTATAAAATTGTTACGAGAATATATTACAATTAAGTAATTTGAAGTGGTTTTAGGTAGACTAGTGCTGGAGTGAGACTGAATTTGATTCTTCTGGGGATAGGGAGAGAAATCCATTAATCCAACAGCAAGTGCTAGCCAATCAAGGTTAGTGAGCACTCAGAAAACCTATCTTTTTATAAATTTTGATGTGGATTCTTTGGCTCTATCCAAGTTTTAAAATCTTTCATGTTTGAGTTATCAATTTGGGCTTCAGAAATGGATCTGCAATAGCATGAGAGAACTGTGATTGTGAATAGTAAACTTCTCACTGTTTTCTTGCTAATTTTTGTTTAAATAGGTTGTTGGTAGTTGATTCCTAGATTGTGGGTCCTCTGAAATCAGACCTAATTTGTGTTTTCAGTGTTGAAAGACAAGTGCCCATTTGATTGAAACTTGTGTTTCAGTTCTCTTTCCTACAATTTGCTGAGATATTGTTTAATCAACAGATGCCATTATTGTTGCGCCGCCCACCAGGCTGCAGTGCTTTCCCAGGCAGCGTCTGAGACTTAAGGCTATTATTTTCAAACCCCAATGATTATGGGCGGGGTTGTATCCAATGGGTATGATTCATTTTTAAGTGTTTACTTTATAAAGGTTAGCCCTCTCTTTTTGTCTTTCTTTCTTCTGCCCTCGTGTAGTTTTCTGGGTAGACAGGTGGATTTTTGGGTGAAGTGGTCCATTCAGGGGTGGGGTTCTGTATTTGATATCTTCTCCACGCCCAACCCTCTCTCTCTGTTGGATTCTTTTCCTGTCTCTGTCTCTTCATTGCACCATCATTTAAGAGTTGGGACCATAAATCGTTCAATCACTCCTTTATGTTTAAACTTTGGAAGGAGGTTATTATTTATGTGGTGGTGTGCCCAATGCTGAATTTAGCTGTTGATGGCGAGAGCATATATGTAATTGGGATTTTCAATGCAGTTTAGATTTTACTCATTTGAGAATTCAGTGAAGTTTGTTTGATCTGATTTTAGCAAATATTGTTCAGGGGTATAGATGCTTATTCGGTTCTCAACTGTATTAGTATACAAGATGAGTGGTCCACTTGTTAAGGCTTTTACTATATGCTTATGTTGTCTCTAATTTGGTCTCCCTTGATGCTTAGCTGTCAAGTATTATTATAATCTTGTGTTTGATATCACAGATGTATTGATTAGCTACAATATATGCCCTCACCATAGCGTGGTTCCAAGGGTTCAAGTTCCACTTAGCCTCACCCTAGAAATGACTTCTTTTTTTTTAAAAAAAAAGTTAAAGATACGCAATCACCATGGAACCAATCATCTTTTGACACGTTATTCCTGATCACATGACCAGCCTTTCTCCAAGGCCATTAGATTTTCTAGCCAATCCACTGTTAACTGCAAAAAGTGGTATCCTTGGCTGTTCCTGTCACTGCTTTTTATTTGCTCTGGGATATTTGTCCATCTCTTTCCCAAGGATAAAAGTTCACAGCCAGGAACTGTTATCAGCTGACTCTTGCAGTAAACAGAGTTCATGTCCTGGAGGATTTTGTGAGTCATGTCACTCAGTAAAAACAGGTGTGCGACAGTGTTATAAAGCTGCTTGCTTAATGCACATCTACTCTCACTCACCTTACCCAAAAAACTTCAAAATTGTGCGCTTTCTATGAATATTCTGATCCATTAGCATTCAACGGTTTCTGAATTCTGTAAGCCATCCATACTCATTTTCAACAGAGATCTTGGATTGGATGTATTCAGTACCCAAAAACCTTGTCAAATTACACGTAGCTTAATCTCCTCCAATACCAACTGCTCTTTGGTTTTAGTGTACAATCCCATAGATTACCCTTCTATAATTAGTGATGATTGGTTCATTTCTGCTGCATTATGCCTTCTTTAGATCCATTGATAATATATACTCTTGCCATGCTGCAACATTCCACTGGAATTAATATCTCACATTGTATCCCCAGCAACCAAGGAGACCCTACTATTTTCAGAGCCATTCATAGAAAGTTATTGCGTATAGTGATGATCTTCAATGGTTCTCATTTTTAGATAGCTATTGTGAACATTTGCTGGTCTCTGCCATGTGGATACTATGGTAACCTTTGTTTGCTCTCAAGCCTGAGCATTCTGAGAAATGATGAAAGCACCCTTGAGTTGTAGGACTTTTCTGACTTTAGCTTCAGAAAAGGGACGAAAATCAACCACACCCATCTGATTATTTACTTTCTGCTCCTTGAGACCTGGATGAAGACAGAACTCTTGGTCTTGTCAGCCAGAATTATCATCTGAGGACCCATGAAAAGACCCTGGTATACGAAGATTCATGAAAATGTTTCGTCAGACTTTCAGTTTTTGCATATTATTCCAACTGCTTTGATTGAAGCGCAATTTTATTAAAAGTGTGCTTTTCTCTTGAATGTTAAACTCTTGCAGTTCCTTGCTTGTTATTTTGGGTTTTATGTTTGCTTTCTACTAATATCATCTTTTGCTCGTGCAATTTAATTGCCTACTATGTTATATGGATTTTTATGTTTACGTTCTACTGATATCATCTTTTGCTATTGCAATTTAATTGCCTTCTATGTAGAATTTGTCACTTTGAAGTCTGCCAGGAAGGCAATACAGCTATATTTTTCTTGTGGATGGAGTGATAAAAGGCAGGTGTCAATTGCTTACTGCTTTACTTTTCCAGAGATTTTGGATTAGTCAATGCAGAAACCAACAATTTCTAGCAACTGGCCACAGTTATACAACCAGTTTGATAATCCATGTCTTCTTGAATCTTCATCTGTAATGGGTGGTGATCAACTTCTCAGTTCTCCATCTACTGTAAGCATATCTTACAACAGGAGTCCAGCTTCACTGCCTGAACTCGAATCCTCTTCATCAGACTTCCAAAGTGACTCCCAGGAGACTGTCAGTGGCTCGCCAGTGATTGATTCGTGCATGGTACGTGACATTGGTGACTTAAGACTCAAACTTAGAGAGCTTGAGACTGTTATGCTCGGACCAAGTTCAGACAGCTTGGATTCATGGTATGCCCCTTCAGGAGGTGAGTGTGAACCTATGCCACCAGAGCCTGACAATGGGAAACATTTGTTGGAGATGATAGCAAGGGGGAGTCTCAAAGAGGTGCTAATTGCTTGTGCCAAAGCAATATCAGATGATGATTTGTTAACAGCGGAGTGGTTGATGTCAGAGCTACGCCATATGGTTTCAGTTTCTGGAGAACCAATTCAGAGGTTAGGAGCCTACATGTTGGAAGGGTTAGTTGCCCGGTTGTCTTCTTCAGGAAGTTCCATCTACAAAGCTCTAAGGTGCAAAGAGCCTACTAGTCGTGAACTTCTTTCCTATATGCATTTACTCTATGAAGTTTGCCCTTACTTCAAATTTGGGTACATGTCTGCAAATGGGGCAATTGCAGAGGCCATGAAAAATGAGAGCAGAATTCATATAATTGATTTTCAGATAGCTCAAGGGAGTCAGTGGATTAGCCTTATCCAAGCCCTGGCTGCTCGGCCTGATGGGCCACCACAGGTCCGTATTACTGGAATCGATGATTCCCAATCTGAGTTTGCTCGGGGAGGGGGGCTCGACATTGTAGGGAAGAGACTATCTGGACTAGCCCAGGCTTGCAACCTACCCTTTGAGTTCCATGCTGCAGCACTTAGTGGTTCTAAGGTCAGACTCCAAAACCTGGTTTTGCGGCCTGGAGAAGCCTTGGCAGTGAATTTCCCATTCATGCTGCACCACATGCCAGATGAGAGTGTGAGCCCTGAGAATTATAGAGACCAGTTATTAAGGCTGGTGAAGAGCTTCTTGCCCAAGGTGGTTACCCTCGTTGAGCAAGAATCCAACACAAACACGGCCCCATTTCTACCTCGGTTTCTTGAAACCCTAGACTACTATACCGCCATTTTCGAATCAATTGATGTTACGCTCCCAAGAGATCACAAGGAGCGGATCAATGTTGAGCAGCACTGTTTAGCAAGAGATATAGTCAACATAATAGCATGCGAGGGTGCCGAGAGGGTGGAACGCCATGAGGTTCTTGGAAAGTGGAGATCTCGGTTCTTGATGGCTGGATTTAGGCCGTACCCATTGAGCCCACTAGTGAATGCAACTATCAGGACTCTTCTGCAGAAGTATAGCAGGAGCTATGGACTTGAAGAAAGGGATGGAGCTCTTTATCTAGGCTGGATGAATCGAGCACTGGTTGCATCTTGTGCGTGGCAGTGAGGAATAGGTATGAATAATTCATCTAGTTGCATCTGTCAATGAATTAGTTGATAGCAGCTGTTAGATTTTTGTTTCAGTTAATAAGTTGGCCTTGTCAAAAACAGCTTCTCCTTGGAGGCCAACTTTGTTAATCTTTGTGTTAAATTCTTTAGAATGTGAGTGTTAAAGATAGAAAGTCGGAGGTGTATTAGCAGTGTGAATATCTGTAGTTATTTCCCTCCTAATTTTACCACTTGTCTGTTGTTATATATCTATGTAATGTTGATTACAAGAATATACGGAGAATCATAGTGTTTCCAATACATTTACATGGTATCAAAGCCGTATTAGGCTTTTGTACCCTAGGCGGCTAGGGTTTCGTCAGATCCACCGGCAGGTCGCTCTGCTCCGCTGTTTCGTGCGCGCCGCTCTGCTCAATGCTGCGCTCCGCTTTGTGCTGTGCGCCGTTCTGTGCTATTTGCTGCTCCGCTCCACCCTGTATACGCCGCTCACTCCACTCCGCACCTCCCATCGTCAGGAGGAGTCTCTCCCTCTCGGTACCAACCCCTCTCTCTTTTTTTTTTGGGAGAGAAGGAAGCAACCTGCCACTAAATTGTTAGAGGCGTTTTTCTTCTAAATTTTTTTTTTTTTTAATGGAGAAGGATAAAGAAGCTGCCACTCAAATGGTTCCACAATTGATATCCACCCAGCAATTGAAAATTCCTGTTAATCTCTCTAGCTCTAATTGGGAACAATGGTACACATTTGTTGAGACTGGGTTAGATTCGCTTCGAAAGGGAAAATATCTGACATAAAAATCACAAGCTACCCAAGATTGGAAAGCTGAGGATAGCTCCATTTGCATGATTCTGTGGAATGCGATGGAGCCTGATATTTTATCCACTGTACACACCTTTAAGACCACTAAGAAAATGTGAGATCATCTCCAATCCACATATTCTAAAAAAACCAGCTTGGCACACACATACGCAGTTTCTCAGGCACATGCAAGGTGTGAACAGGGTGATGCAACTCTTACCGAGTACTTCACCAAATTCAAGAAATTATCTGATGAGATAAGGGATTTATTTCCCTTCGGTGCGGATTCAGCCACAATATGGGAGCAGCTGAATACACTCACATGTATTGGAGATATGTCATCCAGATACTCCTCAGCACGACCGATCCTTCTTGGTCAGATGATTATACTATCATTGTCTGCTACCTATCATCTTCTGCGGGAGATGTTTCCATCTGATGGGATTGATTCATCACTTATTACTGAAAACTCAGCATTAGTGACAAACTCTTACAAAGGTAAGAGCGCACGTCAGTCATTTGTGAAAAGAGGAAAAGGATCTGAGGGCACTTCTAATTCTAATGGCAATAAGAATGTGTAGTGTCTCTATTGCAAGGAGTGGGGTCACATGAAGTGGTACTGCCCAAAGTGCCCAAAAGATTCACCACACCCTCCCTGTGCTCAGGTGGCCACTGTCGATCAATCACCCAGCAAACACACCAACTCATATGAAATTGCTAGACTTGTTCAGCGACTTCAGCAGCTGGGCTTCTCTCGTGTCGACATGACCTCTCAGCCACAGACTCCGAGGGTCACTTTAGTTCACCCAGGTATGACTTCCAACTGTTTTAACATCAAAATTATCAGGGATTGTTAATTCAGGCGCTGACCACATGACTGGTAACAAAAGTATACTATCAGGACTTGCCACTACCTCACGACCACCTGTCCAAATAGCCAATGGCTCTACCTGTAATATAGAAGGAATTGGATTCACCCATATTTCACAAAATATGCCCTTATCATCTGTCTTATATGTCCATTCTTTTCCTAAAAACCTTATGTCTGTAAGCAAAATAACAGAAAACAGTTATATTGCTCTGTTACCTTCATCCAACTAAATGCACCTTTCAGGAACTGGGGACGAACAGGTTGATTGGCATTGCGTATAAGGACAAAGGTTTGTATTGCATGGAGAGCTCACCTCAGCGAGTAGCATCCTAAGGACTAGTAGTGCTAAGGAGGTTCATTATCAATTGGGACATCCATCTCTCCAGGTGTTGAAGAAGATACGTTCTGAATTTCAGTCTATTTCAGAGTTCGTTTGTGAGTCCTGTATCCAAGGAAAGCATGTACGTGCTTCCCATCTACCTAGAGTCATCAGTCGCTCTACCAGCATCTGTGCTTTAGTGCATTCTGATGTATGGGGTCCTTGTCCAGTTACATCTGTATCAGGTTTTCGATATTTTGTTACTTTTATAGATGATTTCTCTTGTGCAACTTGGATCTTTGTTATCAGATCTAGACAAGAAATCTTTGCAAAATTTTCAGCTTTTTGTTCGTTTGTGAAAACTCAGTTCGACACCACTGTTAAAACTCTTCGTAGTGACAATGCCAAAGAATATTTTACAAATGAATTTGTGCAATATATGACTGATAATGGTATCATCCATGAATCATCATGTGTTTCTACACCTCAACAAAATGGAGTGGCTGAACGAAAGAGTAGACACATACTTGAGGTGGCTCGTACTATGATGATACATGGACATGTCCCTCATCATTTATGGGCCGACGCGGTTCTAACTGCCTGTTATCTGATAAACCGTCTGCCATCCTCTGTACTTGATGGTGCAATACCCTATAATGTCCTATTTCCATCCGCACCTTTATTTCCTGTTTCACCCAAGATTTTTGGATGCACCTGTTATGTGTATGATAATCGACCAAGTCGTACGAAACTTGATCCCAAGTCCCTACGATGTATTTTTGTAGGCTATTCTGGAACTCAAAAAGGTTATCGATGTTATAGCTCTACTTTTAGAAGGTACTTTGTTTCATCTGATTTTTTTTTTTTTATGGAGTCTGTACCGTATTCCTTAAATTCTGAATCTGGTCCATTATCTACATCTAGTAATTCTCCACCTATCATGACTATTCTGAAATATCTTGATGTTCACATCGGTTCTTCTTCAATCCTCGAGAGTGGCGTGTCACCGACACCTCCTGCGCCTCCTATTACTCAGGTATATACTCGAAGGGGTAAGAATCTCCCTGTTAATACTAACTCTGTCCAGACTATGCAGGACCATGAGACTTATGCATCTCCCATTGAACCTGACCCAACCACTGAATCTCCACAATCTCCTACACGAGCACCTGACCTTATCACACCTAGTCTACAGATTCCTGCTTCAATCGCACCACCTCAAATCTCCGATGTTGACCTTCCTATTGCCCTTCATAAAGGCTCACGTCAATGCCCCAGTACCAGATATCCGCTGAACCGCTTCTGTTCCTACGCAGCCCTATCCACAGATCACCGTGCCTTTACTACTAGTCTTGACAGTTACTCTGTTCCTAAGAATGTGCCAGAGGCTCTGCATAATCCGGGGTGGTTTCGTGCTATGCAGGAGGAAATGTCAGCTCTGTGGAAAAATGAAACATGGGATCTTTGTCCTCTCCCTCCTGGCAAAAAGGCAGTCGGTTGCAAGTGGGTCTTCACGATCAAGGTTCATCCTAATGGGTCACGACACCGACTCTAAGCTCGCTTAGTTGCAAAAGGGTACTCTCAGGACTATGACATTGATTATGATGAGACATTTTCTCTCGTTGCTAAGATAGCATCTGTTCGCATCTGTATGTCTCTAGTTGCTATTCGCCACTGGCCACTGTACCAATTAGATGTCAAGAATGCATTTCTCAATGGCATCCTTGAGGAGGAGGTTTATATGACTCAGCCACCTGGATTCGTTGTTCAAGAGGAGGCTTCCAAAGTCTGCCGTTTGTGAAAGTCTCTATACGGTCTGAAACAATCTCCCCGAGCTTGGTTTGGGCGTCTCTCCCAAACACTTGGTCAGTTTGGCATGACCAGGAGTGCTAATGACCACTCAGTCTTTTATAGATACTTAAAGGAAAAGACCATCATCCTAGTCGCATATGTCGATGATCTGATTATCACTGGTGATGATGTCGAAGGGATCTCGACATTAAAAAAGTTTGTAAGCGAGCAATTCCAAATTACAGATCTTGGTAAACTCAAGTACTTTGTTGGCATTGAGGTATCACGGTCTCTTGGTAAGATCATTATTTGTCAAAGAAAGTATGTTCTTGATATGCTTTCAGAATGCGGGTTACTTGGATGCAAACCCGTTGACTCACTAATGTTCCCTGAGACCAAGCTCATGCCTGATGACGGAGCACCCCTACATGATCCTAAGAGATATCGGAGATTGGTCGGGAAGCTAAATTATCTAACAGTTACTGGATCGGACATTGCTTATCCACCGAGTGTAGTGAGCCAATTCATGTCAGTCCTGCACACTACACACTGGGATGCAGCTATTCAGATCCTTAGATACCTCAAGGGATCTCCAGGTAAAGGACTCGTATATTCTGATCAGGGACATAGTAGGATTGCAGCGTTCACTGATGCCGATTGGGCAGGTTGTCCTACTAGTCGAAGCTCCATTACTGGGTTTTGTGTCTTCTTTGGTGGTAACCTTATATCCTAGAAGAGTAAGAAGCAGATAGTTATATCTCGATCCAGTGCGGAGTCAGAATACCACGCAATGGCAAACACATCCTGTGAGCTAGTTTGGATGAAGTAGGTGTTCGCCATGATGGTTTGATGAGGCTACACTATGACAATCAAGCCGCCATGCATATCGCCAAGAATCAGGTCTTCCATGAGTGAACCAAACACATTGAGGTGGATTGTCATCTAATTCGAGATCTTGTTGTAGGAACATCCTCATGTCCCCCATGTATTCAACTCATTCACGTTCGGACAGATCTTCAGCTCGCCGACATTCTAACCAAGCCTCTTCGCAAAGCCCCAATTAATACTATATGTAACAAGTTGGGCATGTTAGACATATATGCCCCAACTTGAGGAGGAGTGTTAAATATAGAAAGTCGGAGGTGTATTAGCTGTGTGAATATTTGTAGTTATTTCCTTCCTAATTTTACCACTTGTCTTTTGTTATATATTTATGCAACGTTGATTAGAAGAATATACGGAGAATCATAATCTTTCCAATACATTTACAGTAAGATCCAGTTTGCCAGTTATGGTCATGTAAATATATACCAGCTTCATTGGAATCTAATGAAATCAGAGTCTTATGTACAAATATAAACATGTTACTGCATGCTTTCATTTTTACCTAATTTTACTTGACCCAAATGACCCATTTGCCAAGTCCAATTCAATAATATAATAAAGCAGGGAAGCAGAGCACTAGGATTGTTCAGTATCAAATGCTCAGAATTGGGATGAAACCCTCTGTTCCTAATTGAATCATATTCATCTTCAGTTCTCTTATTCTCTATGCTTCTTGTTCTCCCTGCTATTATCCTGCAGATAATTACTGCTGTCTTCACATTCTCTCTCTTTGAAACTGCAGCAACACTTTCTTGTGATGCCTCACTGCTTATACAAAGTTCGATCTGGAACCTCTTTTGTGTACGCCATAGTGAAACTGAATCCAACACTTCTGCATAAATTGGAGGGGGGATCTTGACAGGATCTTGAAACGCATTTCGAGTGTCTGCTATGGCAAGTGGTGGTAGTGACAGAAACATAAAAGCTCATTCCCATCGGCCAAGCTTCTTGGGTACCTCTGTTCCCTCTTCTTGGCCTTATGCTTCATGATGTCCCTGTATTTTTCGAATTTCTCGACAACTTTGTGTGAGTTCTTCACCTTGAGGACTCTTGTTATCTCTGGGAGCTTCTTCATTGGGCCTGTTAGATAGGCTGCTAGGATCATCTCAATGATTTTCTTGGATGGTTCTTCTACATCAAGCTCTGCACTTGCAAGCAATTAGCTTTTTGGCTGAGAGGGAACTAGCAAGCTATTAGAAATCAGCAACTCCATTTTTCAAGGTGAATGACGGGAAGGTTTTCTTCATATTATGAACCAAAAGCAAGTGGACTTGGCTCCCTGACAGGGGAGTGTCAAGTCCTTGGCATGGTTTAGGTGTTGAACTGTCCGTTTCTTAAAAATTTGTGTATGTCTCTAGTTAGAATTCTAAAATGTAGGGTTAAATATCAACACATACTATCTAGTTACCCATGGCGAAATTAAAAATTTGGTAACCCATACTAGTTGTGATTAGTATGGATGCTAGTGCACATCAACGTTGGCCGGAAACTAATCGGATGTTTGTAAACATAATTCGTTCCACATTGGACTACCCATGTTCGATTCTCGTATGCTAATACATGATGAGTATACGACAAAACGAGGAGAAGAATTTAGATTGAACACCCCCCCCAACCACAAAAAAAAAAAAAAAAAAAAAACCAAAGGAAAAAAGCATCTACCTCACAACAACCAAATTAGACATTTTAGACGATTCAGTAAAGGGGTCAAACCAGGTCCTATGACACATCGACCCGAGTGACCGAGTCTAAGTAACATAGACAAGTGCCTTCAAAGCTTCGTGGAGAAGCACATTGCTTGCAACTTGCGTTGTTCACCACAATACTATTGCCAACATGAGCGACAATCTTATGTTGAGCTTTCTTTTCAAGTCCTTGCTTTCTTTGCACAATTGATGGCTGCAACGTGTGAGAGATAAAAGGGTTTGAAGAGGTTTATTAAGACCGGGGAAAAGATGGCTGCAACGTGGCTGATTGTGTATACAGGAACATAGAAAAGGCGACAAAACCAGGTGATTAAAAGATGTTGTACTCTTTGTCTATCTTCGTGGTTGATCATTAAATTACCCACTTCAAGACGTAAGTTTCGGTGACCAGTCTTATGATGTTGTACTCTACTTTGATGCCCAGTGTTTTGTTTAGAGTAGGGCTGTAAAAGGAACGAGCCGGTTCAGTAGGCTCTCGGGCTCAACTCGGTCAAAGCCCGGCTCGAACTTGGTTTGATCAAGTTTGATTTGGCTCGGGCTCGACTTGGATACCTATCAAACTGAGCCCAAGCCTGGGTTGGCTCAGCTCGATCGAGCTCGTTTAGCAATTTTCGGTGGGGAATAACCTATGTTTCATTGGCATACGTGCACTTTGTATTATTTTAGATGTCCATAGTTCAATATTAAAGCATATACTTCATAATTTCTTTGAGTTGGAGTTGTATTTTAAAGTAAAGAATTTTTCAATAATTTTTAACTTAAGTTGCATAAATATTTAAATTATAAAATTAAAAAAATTCAGTGTGAAAGCTTGAGCTCGACACGGTGAAAACTCAGCTTGGTCAAAACTCAACTTAGACTCGGTTTGACCAAGCTTGGCTCCGGCTCGGGCTCGAACTTGGCTCGATTATACCCATAGTTCAGAGTATTGCTCACTTGCTTTTCGTGGTGTGTGATTGCACACCACTTGTTATTGTTTACATGAGGATATAGGTGTCTATCAAAAAGAGGAGGAAGGGGGGGATACGAAAGTAGGTAATGTGTATCATATATCTAGGAATGTGTACTCCCACTTATCATGTATATATATTTTTTCAACATGTATTTGTAATATAGACAAGTTTTACTATGTGGCGCTGATGTGGCTTGTGAGAGTATGTACTCTTAGAAGTATGATATATGCTTTGTACAAAATTAAATGATTGGTTCGTTAAAATTACAAAAGGGGACAAAAAAAGGAAAACTTGATGCAATTATAACGGCAACAATAAACCCAAGCAGATACATATATAGATCAAGAATTTATTTTTTTTGAAAATGGTCAGAAATACAACTGTTAAATAGCCATTCTCTCAAGGATTCTACCAAATTGTCCTCACTCAGGATAGAAAAAAACGAAAGACAAAGAATAGACATCCATACAACAGAAGAAGAAATAGAAAGACCAAATTTGGCTAACCAGCCTGCGCTCGATTCCCTTCTCTGAAAGTGTGTTGGATGAAAACTGTAATGCAAGATCTGAGATATATTTTTGTATCTTTAGCAAGAGTGTGGACCTCCCAAGAAATCTGAACGTTACCCTTCAAAATTTTGATAAGCACCTGATTATCCCCTTCAAGAACAAATAGACGATATCCTGCTTGACCTGCTGCTCATACACCATTACGCATAGTTGTCGATTTTGTCGCAAGTGCTGAGGCTATGCCAAAATTGGTAGATCCCGCCTGGGTGAATCTTCCATTCCAACTTCTGGTAACAAAACCTCCTTTTGCTAAAGAGAAAGTTTTGGATCCATTAAAGTTGATTTTGAATGAATCCAGGTGGTAGTTTTGCCCAACTAATGAAGCATGTGGGCCTCACGCTTGGATGAGATTGATGATGAAATGAGGAGGCTTCACCCATATCAAATCTGCTCTAGCTTTCCATTCAGCCTAGTTGCTTTCAGCACTAAGAATTGTTGCCGTAGAGTTGTAAATTTCATTCTTAAAGAACGTCGCGTTAAGACTCTTCCATATACTCCAAAGAAGAAAAATAATGTGGTCAAGCTGATTACTTTGTGATTGACATTCAGCAAAATTAAGCAGATCAAGGATTGAGGTTATTCCAAGCAAAGGAATATTTGACCCTAGCCACTTATGTTGATATGCCAACTCCCGGGTACCCTTTGTTATAAAACATTGTGCAAAAAGATGACTTGTTGATTCTAATTCAGTATGACATAGAAGACAAATTGGGTCTAGATGCAACCTCCTTTTAAGTAAATCAGCAGGAGTGGGTAATGCATTATAACATATTTCCTAGAGAAAAATTTTAAGCTTAGGCATGATATCAAGTTTCCAAATCCATGCAAACTCCCATGATTTTTGGACATCCAAAGGCATGATATCAAGATATACATAACTGTAACCTTCACAGGTAGAGAAGTGATGTATGTAATAATTCTAGGAAATCCAATTACATGGCTCGAACGCGAGTTCGACTGAGATGAGGCAAATAGATTGTAACCAAAATTCAAATTAGCCTTCAAATGAACCGATGAGAATTGCACAATCTGAATAAATTATATTTCCTTGATGATATTATTAGATAACTAAAAATAGTAGCGAAAACACACTGGCAAATCTGGAGATGAAAGCCAAAGAGCTCCCGGCCCGTGTGGCTGGGAGTCCCATCGTCCACTCACCTCTCCCAAGTTCGAATCCAAGGGTACAAATTTGTGCTTTGTACATGAAAATTTGAGGTGGGCCTGGTTCCTGGACTTTGTGCTCGGGCTTTGACACCTCTTATCCCTTAGTCTAAGGCCCATTGAATACCCCTAAGATAGGGACTTTATGGACTGGACCCGCTTACCATTCTCCCAAAAAAAAAAAAATTCGCAGATGAAAGATGAAAAGATTCCATCGCAAGATCCAACGAGAGACAACAATTCTTCCACATGACAGCTTTTTGCATTCCAAACAAGAGTATTCTTAGGATTGCTCATTGCTTACAACACTGTACATAAGCTCTTTGAGAGATTCACCGTCTCTGTATGGATGTATACCCAAGTTAAAATGAAACATACCCATAAAAAACTACTAAATAAAGCGCGAAAAATAGGCAATTAAATAAGGGGAAATAAATGAAGCAAAAGAAAAGAAAAAATAAGGAAAAAGATAGGACACTTTCTATTTGCCCTATAATTTATCTAGGGATATTTTTGGTCACTGTTCAATATACCTAAGGACCCATTAGTATTCTCCCCATGTTCTGTTGATATGGATTAGAAGAGTGATTTACAGGCAGGTTCCCATTTCCAATACTATGCCCTTGACTATGGTTTTCCCTATTTGTTGAACCATAAACCACCATACCACCATTTACATAACCTGGAAAACTTGAAATCTGAGCAGGTTGAAGTAACAACAGATTCGGACTGCCAAAATGGGCTATGCCAGCAATGTGCTCAGCCGCCATAGCCGTCTGGTGGCCTGACCCAAAGTCAGGGCCTGGCCTCAGCCCAACTCCGAGGTCAAGGCTCACTCCTTCAGTCCCTTCAAGTAAGCTACCCCGTGCTGCCAGGCTTGAAGCTGCTTGAGCCACTGTGTCATGGCTACTATTCCGGGCAGTTGGTACTTCATGATTGTGTTTCCCCTCGTAAGTCGTTATCACTGACTTTGGGTCATGGGATGCCCTTTCCACGTGCTTCCTTACTGGGCATCCGGGGTGAGTGCACTTGTAGTAACTCCTGCACAAGGAAAATGAGGAATGTCGTGAATATTCATCTAAAAAATAAGGTATGGTTTGCCAGGCACTACGTCTTGAAGGTGAGGCATGAAGCAAGATAATATAGGCATAGAGCATAATGCTCTTGTAGATGTCAAACGAAGTCCCTTCCTTCTGGTTTTACCCACTAAGCTATTTTGACTCCACTACTTAGAATGACATATTCTGACTTTATATTGTGACCTTGATTTTTACCAAAACACACAAAAGAAGAGATGATTCCTCATCAATTAATAAGAAAATGTCATTGTACATGTTCAACCAAGGAAAGATCTACCCTTTTTGTCATTTGAAGCTTAACAATACCATCCATGTACATAACAATTCAGAAGATAAAGCCGAAAGCCAGGACCAGCGAGCATCACATTATCATAAAATTCTGATACTGAAAACATAATTATACCACATCGTATCAAATGACATACTATCCCCTCCATGATATATATATTTCTCTCTCCTTTTAGGAAGGGTAAGTGGTGCCCCCCCACCTAAGCCCGATCGGGTTAACCAGGGCCAAGGCCAGCTAGCATCCACAAATTCCCTCATGGAGAACTTGTGCCCCCTAGGATTCCAAATTTCCAATCGTGGTTTGGATTTTTTAATCTTTTCTTCTTTTGGGGTTTTTTTTGTTGGGGGGGGGGGGGGGGTGTGGGAGATGAACTAACTGCTAACACAATGCCAATGGAGCTGAAGGCCTTGGCATCCTTCCAGGATAGATAGCAAATAGAGGCCTAGTCATCAGAGACCTATGTCACTTCAATTCTATCTTGACTCAAGTACCCATGTCATACATTTCAGACTTGGACATGGGGTATGGACACTCCCCTTTCATTTCAACCAATTTCCACACATTGCCATGTAACACAACATTTGTTTTGGACACTCGACACTTAAACATGGGTATAAATCAGTCCAAGTACATAATTGGAGACTAGAAAGCCTGTAAAAGCAGACTTGGCGATGGTTAAATCGACTGCAGATTCCACAATCATAAAATTCTACCTATATTATGCAGAGTAATTAGTAAGTAAATATTCAGCTTTGGGAAGGAAAGGCAATTGTCTCCAGCTTTCCAAAGGTATCCGGCTGCCTTCATCTGTAGACTGTTTCCTTCCCATATACTTTTTAGTTTTCATGATGATTCACATTACAGGCACCAAATCACATAGATATCCAACATAGGAAAACACTAGTGGAGCATCATCATTAGATAGATACACAGGCAATTTCGTGGCTGATCTCCTTCAGACCATGTGTCATAGGACTAAGGATCCAAAATGCGGTTTCGGTCGCGATTTCGGTTTCGGTCGCGGAACGGCAAAATCGCTCTAACACGGCAATTGCGTTCCATATCGCGGCTATCGCAGCATGAAAACGCGGATCGCCCAACTTCAAAACCTTTCCAATGCGGCCGTTTCGGCGCAGTTCGGCCACATTTTGAATCCATGCATAGGACTAGTTTTACATATGCATATGATACACCACTCATCTGATTTCAGCCACCCATCAGCCAGAAAGGGAGGAACTTGCCAAATAAAAACAAGAAGAAGTAAAAGAGGGGCAGTTAAATACTCTGTCTACACCATTAGTCCCCTTTTCCTTTTCAGGTAGCACCAGAATAAATTCTCTTCTTACAAATATTAGCATTAAAATCTGTGTCAACTTCTTGGACAACCAAACAGTGAGACCATTTTCAGCGCGGAAAGCCATGAATGAAACAAAACACTTCCCTCAGGCTCCATTTGGTCCTTAGAAAATTTGGTGGAAAGAAAAGTTAAAGGAAAAAAATGTGAAGGAAAAAAAAGTAGGGAGAAAGTGAGTTTTTTTTCCCCCTCTTGATTGGATTAAGGAAAAAATACAAAAATTTGGATGAGAAATTTAAATATTGATGAATTACTTGAATCATGTTGATATTATTAAACAATACGAAGTTGGAAGAGGTCGGTTTTTAGGAGCTTTTCCCAAGCTTTCCAAACAATTTTATGTTTTCTAACAATTTTTTCACCCAAATCTCCACCATTTTTTTTCTTTGTGATTTTCTCTAAAACAAACACAAGAAAAAAAGTTACTTCCCTAAAATTTTTTCCTTCAACCAAATTTTCCAAGTTCAAACGGAGCCTAACTGTTTTATGTGGAATGTGCAAGTAATCAATGGCCTTCATCGAGGTTTTTACATAGAAACACCTCCTTACAATTCAGGGTAAGGGTGAGTGGGTGACACATCTAACACACCCCCCCCCCCCCCCAAAAAAAAAAAAAAAAAAGCCCGCACACACACTGTCTCACTCACCCTGCCTAGAAAGGCCTCTGGGGTAAGGATTTGGATGTAGAACTAAGAAAATACCCCCTCCCCCCAAGGATCAGCTTGAGTGCACAGGAAGAAATCTAAAATGAATACCTGGAAACAGGATATAATGAGCAGTATATTCACAACAATGTATCATGTGGACGAGCAGGGATAAGATGACTTTAAAGATGTTTACTTTTGGCAATCCTTTCATAATTGGCAGTTGGTCTTCCAGGCAAACTTATGATAATTGCTTAGCAAATGAGTAAAGATGTTGAGGCCAACCCTACTTATTACCATACACCCAATGCACTGAAAACTCAGATATGAGAATGAGAAATAGAGAAATGCGAGGCAAGATGGCACTGCACTTTAATAGGCTCAATCATCCCATCCACAAACTGGTACACCAGAGATGTCAGCGAGTGGAACATGGTATCATAACTTAGCAAAAACGGAAAGTTTATTAAGACAACCAAATAGATGAGAGCTGTCAGCAAGTATATCGGTGAAGAGAGAAAGTATAGCAGAGTCCTTTACATGCCTCAGGCAGGCCACATCCAATTTGCAAAGAGGAGTTCAAGACCCAACACAGAAAGAGGGCAAAACTGATACAAAAGGTAGTCAATCAAATATGTCCATTGCACAGCCCAGCACCACAGTTTCTTTGTCCCCTAAAGCAGTCCAAGTCAGGTTTGAGGCTAGAAAAGGCCTACATAGACCCTAAGGACCAGGCGTTAAGACATCCGAGAATTGCATGCAAACATTTTGGCAAGTTCCGGTATCACTGTACCTCTAATATCTAATCTTCGCAGAAATCTATCATACAAGAAATACCTTGGATTTGGGTTGCCTCTCACCACCTTCTGCCCATACTTGCGCCAGCGGTATCCATCATCAAGAATATCAACCTCACTCACAGTTTGGACAACGACACGTGGTTCTCGGATTGGCTTAACCACAGAGTTGATGTCCATTTCACCAACTTCCATCCTTCTGATAATTTTTTTTTGATAAGAAAAAAGAGTAGAATATATTAATAAAATATTAACAAAAGGATAGGCGCAAGCAAGCATCCAACAAAAGTGTTATGTACATCCAAGATAGAACCTATTCACAAAATCAATCACATCGAACCGTCCTTCTGATAACAGTACCCATAAGTTAAGCAGCTAGGCCAATAACTTAATGCAGTGAAGGCAAAGGTTAGATACTTACCTCCTCTTGGCAAAAGGATCGTCATCATCAGCATCGTCAGCAATTCTATGCAATTGGGAAACACAACCTTCTCCAATATGGTCATTCGCTCCAGAAGCAGGTAGCTCAGGGGTGCTGCTGAGCTCATTAGTATGGCCTGTTTGACTGAAAGGGTCAGCTGGCTTGTCTGCTAAACCATCAAACACAAAACGAATGAAGTTAACAGTTAATATGCAAGAAGCAGATTAGGCGTAAGCTTCCATCTGCTACCTTCGTGACCAGCAAGAGGAACTCTATCAGATTTTTCTTCAAGGGTGGACATCATAGAGCCAGTTGGGAGTCGACGATTAGGTTGAGGCTTCGGATGATCATGTGTACCCTTGTAGATGATCTCAGTTATATGCCCATCAGGTGATCGCTCAAATAACTTTTTGACTTCACAGTTGGGATATGTACATTTGTAATAACTTCGTGGATATTCACTTCCCTTGACAAGTTTCTGTCCATACTTCCTCCAATTGTACCCATCATCTGATGTTATGACTTGAGACCCTACTCCTTTCTGCTCAGTTTGTGGTGCCTGGGCTTCATTATTGGAGTCTGCGCTTTGATTTAATTCACTGGAATCAACTTCAGGCTGTATAGCAGATCCTGGAGTAAACATAGTAGATCTCAATTCAGTTGAGCCTCCTACTTCACTCTTAACAGTTGTTGATGGATCAGATGATTGAGACTGGCACTCCGCTTGGACTTGCATAGCTTGTTCAGCTTGTTGTTGGTTCAAATCTGAAGATGGGAGCTTATTTGCAACAAAAAGAGTGAGTCATGATAACAAATCAAATCTTGCAATTACAAATAGAGAGATGGTTGAAGATGACAAAAACTATAGCCAGGGTTCAGCAGG
Source organism: Carnegiea gigantea (assembly GCA_029747015.1). Classification (NCBI taxonomy): domain Eukaryota; kingdom Viridiplantae; phylum Streptophyta; class Magnoliopsida; order Caryophyllales; family Cactaceae; genus Carnegiea; species Carnegiea gigantea. The sequence goes on from JAKOGI010001125.1 coordinate 296,416, forward strand.
AATGTTCATTCTTGTTCTACAACCATGTCTAGGAAAGAAAGGAAAAAAAGAATGAAGCTCTGGAACAGTAGGTCAATTTCAAAACTGCAATAGGATGATTGTAATAAATGCAAGCATTGATGTTATTTCATATTTACCAGAGATCCTGCAAAAGAAAAGCCTCCAGCAGAAAATGATCCAGAATCGGGTTTGAACTCAAAGCCGCTTGAATTACTACCATCCAAGGTATCAGAGTTATTTATAATAGAAGGGAATGTGGACCCACAAGAAGAGCTGTGCATTATTTGAGGCTTGAAAAAGGAACCAGTTGTTGGTGAAGGTTCTCCCTGGAAGATTTATAAAAGGAACTTCTTATCAGCACACCATTTAGTTTTTCTTATACCTCATTCTCCTCATGACTATATCAGAAGTACTAAAAAAAGTGGACTTTTAAGAGAACATTATCAAAAGCACCTAAAAGCAAAGAAAATGTAATGAAAAGAAAAGGATGGAGCTACAACCCTAGCTGAACCTAATATACTTTCTTGGTGACTTGGGGATACCCAAAAAAAAAGCATATCATATATTGTTCAACCATATCTAGCCACTGGTATCAACTCCAGTGCATTGCAACAGTAGCGCATAAAATTTGCCAGCTGGTGCAATTGGTAAAGCCATTGGTTATACCAGGATTTGAGAATTAGAAGCCCATCTTCAGTTTCTCCCATTGAAGGGGGAAAAGGACAAACACAACGACCAGTACATTATGCAAATTCTAGAGGACAAACCATAGTGCCAGACAATTATAACTAACATGGAACCCTTCTTTCATTAAAGATAAAACGAGGAAAAGGCAATAACCTCGTTGTTGACATATATCTGCTCAGATGAACAGTATGTGAAAATGGTAACAAAAATGCTAATGAACCATCAAACATCCAATCATGAAAACCGAACAAAAGGGTACAGAAAAGGCCAAGGCACCAAAATGATAAAGAAGCAAAATATTCACTCTTGCAAAGACATGACCCTTTGAACAGAAAGCACCAAAACCAGATCAAAAGCTCAACACTTGTAAGGACCTAAAAGACAAGCATATTCCCGAGAGACACAACCCTTTAAAGTAGTAGTAATAAGCTATGCATATGATGGCACAATAACCTACTTGAACAAGAGCAATGTTACGTAATGAGCATTGGAATCAAACACTCACCACCACCCGTTTCCTCTATATTTCCCGCCCTTCTTTAAACCACATTTCAAGCAACTTGTATAAACAACAATCAAATGATAAGCACATGAAACAAAGAACCCCAAATTATGCTCTTTCTTTTCATCTTTGTTTAAATTTTATTTTTTTAAAATTAAAAAACCCTTCATTTTCTTCACCTTTTCCCCTCCCAATACCAAAAGCAACCCAAATAAACAAAAACCATAGAACCTTACAAAATATGCCCCCTTTTCCTTACCATAAACAGTCCCAAAAGGAGAAGCCACAATGTCTAACTCTTGATTTTTAAGTTGAAAATGAGAATCTTATAGGCCCATCAATTACATCTAACAAAATTCCACACTACACGTGTCCAAAGAACGAAGCAGAGAGAAAATGAATAAACGGAAAGCAATGACGTTGAACCCTCAAGCAAAATACTCCAGCCATTGAATGGTGTTCGTTCTAATCAACAATTATTCTTCTAACATCCCAAATTCACTTCATAAACAATTAAGCACACTAATCTTACATTACCTCAACTAAAACCGTAATCTTCCAGCCAACATTCACAACTTTCTTAATTAATATATGTGCATTTTTCATTATTCCACAACAACAACATGAAAACAAAACGGGAATTCACAAATCTTACAACATTTCCAACTGTCTTCCGAATTCACAAATCCCACAAATTTAAAAATACAAAATTCAAATTCACACAAATACTGAAGTCTCGTCCCTCACCTCCCACCCCTACAGAACGACGTCGTTAGGTCATCCGAACAAGCAGAAAAAAACGAAATACGCTAGAGAGAGAGTGAGACCTTGAAATTGGAGAGGAGGACGGGGGATTCAAGAAACGACGTCGGACTGAGGCCAGGAGGGATAGTGATGCAAGGCGAACGAGAGATCGGGAGTTTGGCCGGTGACATGAGCTTGTACTTGGCGTTAATGATTGATGATCCGGCGTCGTTGTGGGGCCCCCTGCTCCTCAGATCAGAGCCGTCCATAACGCCGGCGCCGGATGATGTTGGCGTGTCGCCGGAGGCTACCGGAGCTCCGTCCATCACTGCATTTGACACTCGCCGGAGGAGAGGAGAGGCCAGGAGGGAGCAGGGGTAGTTTGGTAATTGGATGAGAGAGAAACGGAATGAGGGGAGAGAAAGATTAGAACGGAGAGGAGAGTGGAAGACGTGAGAGTGTTGACTAGTTACAACGATCTGAGGCCAACTGGGGGGTTGCGGTGGGGTCCGTAGGGGTCAAAAACTGAAAAAGGAATTCATACGACGTCGTTTGTCTTCGTGAATGCTTTTTTCTTTTTGTTTTTTTAAATAAAGAATCTTATGTTCTCAGAGCATTTCCAACCTGAGTTCCACACATTTCATATCTTTGAAACTTACATTTCATCACGTTCCCAATCAATAGAACTCTAACCTAAATTATATAATAAAATATTCATATAGACCCACCTTATAATATAATTTTTTTCAAATATCAAAATAATATTTTTTTATTAAGACAAAAAAAAATCAATAAAAAATTAAAAAAATACAAAAAAGGTGGAATGGGGGGGGGAACGGGCAGGCATAGAGGCTTGCGTGCCCCCCATTTTCCTCTGGCTGACAGAGGTTCCCCAATACGCGTGTGACACGCGGGGCCCACAAGTCCTATGCGTTCCACATGGTTGGGACGCTCTTAAAATAAGTAGATAGGAACTCTGACAAGGCACATTCTTGCTCTTTTTGGCACAAGTCTTTTTTTTCCTTTTTCTTTTTTCAACTTCGAAGTTCATGAATTCCTATTTTCATATTCTGAGAAGGTTGTGCTTTTCAGCCATTCTTATGTGAAACTGTCTTAAGATGACTTATATCATGAGTATTTCTGTAAACATAAATTTTAAGTCTGAATTAAATAAGATAAGAAATATAAATAAATTTAATTTGTATTAATTTCAGAATGTATGCAATCTCTGTATATTTGTTGCAAGATCAACAAATCAATAATTTCTCTAATTTGATCTCTAATTTGTACTTGAAAGAGGGTCGATTGGCTTGAATCTCGATCAACTTGGCTTGTTTGACTTAATTTGAATGAACTTGAATGAATTTGGTCTTGAAAGAGGATCTAAGAAACTTAATCTCAATCAAGTCTTTGATCTTCGAAAGTGAATAGCACGTGTTTGAAATGCTTGTTATCTCTTCTAAAGAAAGGTTGCTTGAGAGCTTAAGTCTTCATAATATATTAGGAGTAAATGAGTTTTTCCACCCTTGAATATGAGTGATGTTTTATTTATAGGAAACCCTATTATGATTTGCGGCTTGGTTGTCTTTTTGAGCTGTTAACTTGATAGTTAATTTAACTGTTGACTGTGTAGTCATTTAGGCCATGACTTAGTAGTCAATTCGACCCATATGATTTAAATTAATTAAATCAGCTAACCCGAAATCATCAATTTATATTTATTTTATAGGATGACACTTATTCTTAATCTGTGCTTACAAATTGTCTCTTCGAGAGTTGGCCACACCCATGACTTTGGAGTATTGGGTGATGTCGAGTTTCAAAATATGAAAGTTGATAAGAGTACCCTTCAACTTAGCTTGGTGTTGGGTATCAGAAAAGAATTGTCGAATCATATAGTTCCTTTAGTCTTAGAGCTTTATTGGGTCGATCCATATGCTGGCTGACACATCGATTTCAAAATCATTCGAATCCTGACCATATTTCATGGTTAATTCATTTAAAATTCAAACAGCATGCTGTAGATGTGAGCAATTTCATATATATTATAGTAATCATCCTTTTCAAAGGAAGGACAAAATCTAAAATATCACCTAGCTAAAATAGGAAACTAAGTCGCGTAGCTCCTTTTCTTCAACGCTTGCCAAATGACTTCTTATAAATATTCATTTGAGCGTCAATCAGCTCTTAGTCTAATGCAAACACCCAAACGTCTTGATTTACAGTAGCTACAACATGCCTCTCTAGTAGCCCTCGAGTAATTCCTCGGTGAAAATTTCATGGGGTTGTGATTGATGACTTTTTCCCACCCTTTTTTTCCCCTCTTTTTTAAAGATGTGGTGCCTTGAACATGCAGTGGAAATAAGATTAATTAATGGAGGAGGCTACAATTGGAGCGCAACAGATCTCTGTAAGTTGCAACTTTTCATTAGAAGAGAGACATTGCATTGAGCTATAGGAACTTGCTTGCAATCAGCCATGAGATCGGAGAAATTTTGCTATCAATCAATCTTTTACTGGGACTCTGTTCATCTGGAGATTGCAAGATTTTTTTTGCCTTTTTTTTTAAAGTTTCTTTTGTCCTTTTGTATTATTTCTTGTTGATCTTGTCTTGATTCTTCTTTTTTTTTCCTTTTTGTTTTGCCTTTGCTTTTGTTGCAGGACTTTATCACTATTAAGGAACTCTTCAATTGTTCTAAGAGCAGAAAGAATTGCATCTCATTAGCAGTGAGGGATGTATTATTAATCATTGAATGTTTCCACTTTTCTGGCAAACTTGACTCGATTATTGGTTAACCTTATAATATCTTATCCTTTTGGGTACATCAGTAGGTTAAGCTTGATTTTCTTTGAAGGCGAACTTCTTCAAAGGCAAAATATATTCAACAGGTAAAGTTGATTTAATTATTAGTTAACCTTTACATGTCCAACCCTTTTGGGTACATCAATGGGTTTAATCTTGAATCCTCCTAAAGTGAACTTCCTTAAAGGCAAATTTGACTTGATATAGATTAACCTTTAAATGTTTAACCATTTTGGGCATATTAACGGGTTAACCTTAAATCCTCATAAGGCGAACTTCCTCAAAGGTGAAAATTCTTCAAAGACGAATTCGATTTAATTATCGATTAACCTTTGAATATCTCATCCTTTTGGATATATGAACGTGCTGACCTTGAATCCTCTTAAGGTGAACTTTCTCAAGGGCAAATTTGACTTGATTATTGGTTAAACTTTGGATGTCTAACTCCTTTAGGTACATCAACAAGTTAACCTTGAATGCTCCTAAGATGAACTTCCTCGAAGGCCAAAATTCTCTAAATGTGAATTTTATTTAATTATCAGTTAGCCTTTGAATGTTTAACTCATTTGGGTACATCACCAAGTTAACCTTGAATTCCCACAAGGAGATTTGCATCGCCTATGTGACCAACTTGAAGAAGGTTATGCCGTGCATATCTAGTAATTGCCTAACTTCTTTTTTCATTCTTTTCCAGGTTTGTCATTTGAAATGTCGAATGCTCTAAGCTTTGGACTAAAGGGATCATTGTCCCCATGACTTGCCACAAGCAATATGAAAGTTTTTATCATCCTTGAATAGATCCACCTTGAGTGACTTTCCCTATTTTTCTCACCCTTGGATGGCTTGCCGCCACAGATCCAAATTGGATAACTTTCCCTATTAAAAAGATAGAAGCCACCTTGTTGTTGTCACCAACTTGAATAAGGACACCCTATGATTTGAAGGTGACGGCTTTCGACTTTGGGAAGACTAAATATTGCCATTAGCCCCCCAATTTGAAAGATGAGGCTTACGTCGCTGCTGCTACCAACTCGAACGAGAAAGTTGTGCCATCATTGCTACCAACTTGAAGGAGGAGGCCCTATGTCACCGTTGATGCTGACTCGAAAGAGAAGGTGAACGACTTAAAAGAAGAGGCTCCAGCGCCATTATCACCAATTTAAAGGAAAAGACATATATCACCATTGCCCCCAATTTGAAGGAGTCCTAAGAGTCTACAACTTAAATGGTGCAAGAGTTGACTTAGTCCCTTTGAGGATCACAAGCTTTGATGACTTAAGGCTTATGAAGTTTAATGACCTAAGAGTCTACAAATTTGGTGACGATTTAAAGTCTACTTGGATGGCACGAAAGTCTTTAATTTTGATGAATTGGGCATCTTGAACCTAGAAGATTTAAGAGTCTTTGATTTCGATAACTTGAGAGTCTTTTTCTTTGATGAGTTGTGAGTGTTAAACTTGGGACACTTGGAAGTCTTGAACTTTGGAGAATTGTGAGTCTTTAACTTTAAACACGCAATAGCTACTTAGTGAGTTAAGGTTCGGTAATTTTGATGGCTTAGAACTTTTTAAACATTGATGACTTGATATTCTTTTAGTTTGGTGACTTAGAAGTTTGAATTTTTTTAGTGACTTGATAGTTTTGAACTTTAGAGATTTAGGAGCCTTGAATTTTGGTGACTTGATAGTCTTAAACTTTGGAGACTTTGGAGTCTTTGGCTTTAAAGACTTAAGAGTTAGTAACACCAATGACTTAAGGATTTGTAAGGATGACTTGAAAGTCTTCGATGACTTAGAAGTTAACAACTATGTTTAACTTGTAAGTATGACTTGAGAATCTTTAAAATTTAATTATTATTTGAGAGCTTATATTTTTGATGACTTGAGAGCCTACCATGTTGCTGACTTGAGAGTCGCTGAGTTCACTTTGAAGCTTGTAATTTTGTTGACTTGATAGTCTTTAGATGACCTTAAAGTCCTTGATTTTAATGACTTGATCATCCTATGGGTGACTTGAGAGTCTAGAAGCTTGACTTGAAACTCTTAAGGGTGACTTTAGATACGAAATTGTTTTATTACTTGGGAGTCTTTAGGAGTGACTTGAAAGTGTTCAACTTGATAACTTGAAAGTCTTACGATTTGTCTTGCAAGTGTACAGTTGCGTTGACTTGGGAGTCTTGAATGTTTTGACTTAATAGTCTTTAAGTGACCTGGAAGTTTGCTCCGTAAATGCTCATTTTGGGTCATCCTTCTTCCAAATCATTTTCTAATCTTGATAGGGAATTAATCAGATTTTTAAATGTCATCTTCATCTAATGTGATCTTTCCTTCCTTTGCAAGTTGTAGGATTTGCCCCTTGAATACCTTGCCCTTCTCTGTAGGATGACTGATGATCCTGTGATACTTGTAGTATTTAGGATCATTATTTTTTCTGATTTCTTCATAACGCTTTGACGCTAGAAGTTCTGTAAACCCGTTCTTGAGAAATTTATCAAGCATTTCTAGTACATCAGGTTCATAATAATGTCATTCCTTCTCTTTAGAGCCTCTAAGCATAGAGCTTTCAATTCTTGACAATGTCATTGATTCATCATCATTGAGCCGTCTTCCATAGTAGGCAATTGTAAGGTCTATATCATGAGCTTGTGTTACCAATTCTTGAAGTATGTTGGGCTTGTTCACTTGTAAGGATCTTTACACTTTAGAGAAAGAGCATGCCAATAGCTTATGTAATCGATGACTACCGTGTGTTAGTGAACTCTCTTATGCTAATTACACGGTTTGTGCTATAGAAGCAATTCAAGAACTTACTTTCCATTTGCCCCCAGTTATCAATGGACTCAGAGGCTAGTTCTGTATACCATCCAAATGCAATTCCTTTAAGGGATCGTACGAACTATTTTACCAATTGGTCTCCTTCAGTGCCAGCATTACTGTAGGCATCAAAATATTAAAACTTAGGTGGTTGATAGCCATAAGGCATATGAAGTGCATCGATCCTCTTTATATAAAATTTCTTATACTAGTTAGTTTTATGAGAATCCCGTCCTAGATGAGCCTTTACTGCATTAACTATCAAGTTTTAAATTTGCTCAATTGTCATTGGGTTTAAGGTTGAATCATTCTTTGGTTTGTGTTCAGCGTCAAACTCCTTACTGTGATTGGACTTTTTGTCAGAATCTTCACTGTCTGAGCCTTTGTTGGAGGCTTCAAGTGGCCACTTTCCCAACTTCTTTGTTAAATCAACAATGTGCTCGTTTTAACTCTTAATTTGAGCATCATTTTCTACATTCTCCATAGGGAATCTCTCCAACATGACCTTTATGCTTGTTAGTTCTTCTTCTAGATTAAAAGCTATTATCACCATGACAGGTATGACAATAGTATTGCAGGACTTTGATTTATATTTGGAGATGTGCGCAACCTTTGGAGATTGAGGGATGGTGTTCTTGGAGAACATGTGCTCTTCAAAGGGACGTAAAATGTCTTTTGGAGAAACAAATGAGAGGCAAGGGGGTCCCAGTGAGCGTGCAAAAATTTGTAAACAAATTTCAATCTAAATTAGATAACATAAGAAATATAAACAAATTTAATGTATATTGATTTCAGAATATATGGGTATAATCTCTTTGTATTTGTTACAAGATGAACAAATAAATAATTCCTCTAATTCAATCTCCAATTTGTACTTAAAAATGGTTGACTAGCTTGAATCTCGATCAGGCTGGCTCGTATTTGACTTACTTTGAATGAACTTGATTGAATTTAGTCTTAAAAAGGGCCTAAGATGCTTAATCTTGATCAATTCTTTAATCTTCGAAAGTGGATAGCACGCGGTTCAACTGCTTGTTGTCTCCTTCTAGAGAAAGGTCACTTGAGAGCATAGGTCTTCAGAATGCCTTGGGAGTGAAAGAGTTTTTCTACCCCTTAAATATGAGAGAGTGGTGTTCCATTTATAGGGAAACCCTACAGGGGTTAACGGCGTGGTTGTCTTCTTGAGCTGTTGACTGGATGGCCAATTTAACTTTTGACTTGGTAGTCATTTGGCTCATGACTTGATAGTCAATTCAGCCCAATTGATTCAAATAAATTAAATTAATTAAAAGGGCTAACCCAAAATAATCAACACATATTTATTTTATAGCATGCCACTTATTCTTAAATTTTCTGTGCCTACAGTCTCATATGCTTATTAATTGCTATATAAATTTAAAAGGAAAATATTTTGCCACGTAGATGATCTTACAATAAATTTTCATGAGACCGTCTCATACAAAAATTTGCGTATGTTTTTGGGCGGTGCAATATAATCTATATCCATATATTAAAACAAAATATTCTAATTTAACATTTGACATATGGCAAGCTCTCACAACTCATGCATTAATTTTTTAAAAAAAATAAAAGATTTGTTATTATTATTGTTGTTATTATTATTATTATTATTATTATTATTATTATTATTATTATTATTATTATTATTATTATTATGATTACTACCACTATTATTGCCTTTATTATTTTTTAAAAATATATACATATGAAAAGATTCCCACCCCAATATTATTTTTACATTTTTTAAAATATACATAATAAAATATTTGATAAGATAATTACATGTTCATCTCAAGCTATTATTACAATGATAAGAATGATACTAACTAATAATAAATATAGATTGAATTTTTTATTTATTAACTTTTTCTTGAACATAAATATAAACTTAGAATATTAAATTTTAGGTACAATATGACAATAATTATGAAATATATATATATATTATATATGATATATATATATATATATATATATATATATATATATATATATATACACATACACACACACACACATGCA
>JAKOGI010001126.1:0-25000 GCA_029747015.1 Carnegiea gigantea
CCGATGGGTCAACACAACGTGACGAGGGGCTGTTGACCAGCATAGAGAGACAAATGCTGAGTTAATTAGGTAGAGTAGGCATTTTTCTAGATTCGTAAAAAAAATGATTGGCTTATTCTTTGGACAAACTAACCACTTGGCTATGTAGAGGGTAATCCATATAGTTGGCAAAGGGTTGGTAAACCTTGCACCTAAGGTTCCTCAAAAGTAGTTTAGATATTTTACTTTAAAAGGCGAGTACTTTGTAGTTCTCATTAATTTAGAAGATGATCTACATAAATCGCTCAAAATTAAGAGGACAACTATAACTTAACCATAAGCTATAATTCTTATATGACAATCAAGGTTTTGGGTTAGGGGAAACTTCAGCCATTATTTATCACGAATAAAACTACAAAATCATCAAGATGTTTTGACGTTTATGCACATGACGATGAAGCTGTAGGTTTAGGGTAAACCTTGCATCTAAGGGTTCAACCCTCACCGTGCATTAGCCTTAAATCCTAGTTGATGACAGTTAAGGAACCACAAAAAGTAAACCCTAATCCTAACCCTAAACCTCAAACCCTAAACATTGACTCTTAGAAAGCCTTACCTTAATGCACAGAAGTTAAATTCTAAACCCTAAATTACAAATGTTAAATATTCAACATACACTCTAAATATATCATATAATCCAAAAATATACTTGCGTTAACCAGGTTGTTCTGCACACGTTTTAGGTTGAACCTTTGGGTTAACTTTAAATACAAAATTCTTAAAATGTTAAACTTAGATAAATTAATAATTCATTAAAAAAATTCCAACCCTAAAAATATACCTAAGTTAATCCACATTGTTTTGCATATATTTTATGATTAACCCAAGTACATATTTGGAATTTAAAGCATCGTAGTCCCTCCTAAGGTGAGTAATGAGATTAATTATATTTATTAAATTATAAAAAATAATTTATATAAAATAAATTTTCAATTACTAATGAATTTTGCTCATCTTTCTTAGTCATATTTAGATTTAGCAAAGACGAGTCACTGTCTATATTGTTCAATTATCAATTCATACTTGTGTAAATTGACTATGTACTAGATCAAATTATACTAATATTCATACCTTTCAAGTGTGGTTAATTATAATTAATCCAATATTGTTGATGCACAACATGATTAATTAAATTAGTCATGAAAAATAGAGGTTGATTTTATTTATCTTGTAAACTATGTAATTTAAATTATGAAATTAAAATAAATAATTAGAAATTTATTTATAAATATTGCTTATTAATCTAAAATGAACATTTTGAATAATTAAATAGTTAAATTGTATCATAAACCATATATTTCTTACTTAAGACTCTCTTACTTGCATTTCACATATATGTAACATATATCTTGACCCAACTAGTTTGCACTGTGACCACTGCCACCATTGCCAAGACTCACAATAACCCACCTAAGCCACCGCCATCAGCCTACAATGAACACCAAGATCATTAACAACAACCGTACTGTCACACTCATTCTTTCTCTCTTCCATTTGTTGAGCCAAATGTTTTATCAAAACTTGGTGATGACCAACTTTGCCACCAAAACAAGACCACCTTTAGCTACCGCCTTAGCTAAGAAATACGTTGTACATACACATTCGTCTCTACCTACAAGCCCATATGATCGGATTAATAGAATCACTACCCTTTTATCTGATACAGACCTATAAAAATGCGAACACCACCATCCTATACATGTCATTTTCTCTCTCTAGGCTGGTCTACAGCCTACGTTCAAGCTCTGTCCCACCAACTTCGACCAACCTTGTTACCAAATTGTCTTCGCTCTTAGTACCATGCCATGAACCTCCACCTCGACATATTTTGTTTGCTCACATAATGCTCAATTTCACTTGCGTAAGCTTCCCGAGTAGCCAATTTGATCATCATGAGTTTAGTTTTGTAGGAAACTTATAATTTCACCAAAATAATTATGTTATCCTATAAATAATATATATTTATTCTAAATAATTAATAAGTATCATTTATGCAATTTAAGTACACTTTAAGGTAGATTTTCAATTATATTAAGTATGTATTTTTTTAAAAATTATAACACATAAATTAAAATATAATCAACCTTATCAACATATCTTCTTTGCTCATTCCATTAAAAATTGATAATGACTTTATAAATTCAAAACATATTTGAGAACTACCTTTTATATATTATATAATAACTATCTTATATGATAATTATTATATATATATATATATATCTATATATATATATATTCTAGTTATATATATATATATATACAACCCAGTTGAGAATGACTTTTTAAATTCAAAACATATTTGAAAACTACTTTATATATATATATATATATATGTGCGTGTGTTTGTGTATATCCAACCCCAAAAATTCATTTCTTTTGATGCATTTTTGTTCCAGGTGACCCCTCGATTCCGATTAGCTCCCTAAACTACTCATCGGTAGTCTCCTTTGCACTAGCCAATCCACGACAGGGTTTTTTGGTGACCATGCAGGACGTTTGAGGTTGTTTTGAGCATCTCTGCTTTTGTATTCTAACCACCACAGATGGTTTCGAAGTGTAAAACTTCATAAAATTCAAAAATTTCAACCAATTACAAGAATACTCAACATAATTTGACAGCAGATTTCAATCAAGAATCGTTCAAATTGAACAAAAATAAATCTGAAAATTATCTTCCAAAGTGGATGAACACCAATTACAAGATGTTTGCAAATATTCAGCTGTCTAAATTAGAGGAAAAGAAAGGGTAATTATGGCAAACGAAGGTGCAACCATTTTTGTAGATGGTCAAGGTTTTAAGTGAGAAAGTGAGTGAGAGATGGATTCGAGTTGAGAAGAGAGGAGGCAAATGGTCAAGGAGATAGAGAAAGAAAGAGGTAAGCCCACAATGTGTACCACAGCTTTTCCCTTTCTTTTACTTGAGTTGTTTAGGGCAACCAGTGCTTTTTTCTTTCTTGCAAGGGGACCCTGCAGGAGACAAAAATAGCACCACTGAGGACACACCTCTATGAAAAGTGTTATTTTAACCAATACTCATAAGTAAAATTTTCTTTTTTATTTTCTGGATGGAGAACAACGGGAGTTATAGCAATCTGTCCTCAGAATAAGAACAGTCTTCAAAGACTTGATCAGGGACATAATTGGGTGTTTTTCTAATCAACACCCAGTGATGGATCCAGCATAGTGTCAGTAGAGTCACCAAACACCCCTCCCAAAAAAATTAATATGTGACAAAAATTAAAAAATTAAAAGCTTTATATAAATAGAAAATAAACTAAATTGTTACATAAATCTTTGCTTGGCCCAGCAGTGGAGGACGGGCTTGTTTGCAATTATTAGTTCCCTGACTCCTGAGATTGCGAGTTTGAACCATTCATAAGGCAGTTTTATTTTTAAATTTTATTTTTCATTTTCTGCCTTAGAAGTATCCCCCCACCCCCCAATTGCCTTTCGACTTTCAACTGTTAGACAGGCATTCTATCCAGTTTGTTCCAAACCCCAACTAGCTCCCTACACACGCAGCCAGTGACCAGCCATCAAAATCGCAAACACCAACTGCCACCGGCGTCATGGCCCACCAGCCTCACCTCGACACCCCCCTTCTCCAACTAAATTTGTCGTTATCCTTTTACTAATACTACTTTAAATTCTGTAATTTACTTGAATTTATTACTTAATTTTTCAACTTGGAGGTTAATTTGTTTTTATGGTTTGATTTGTGAGTTTATTTGCCAATTTTAATTCCAAACTTGTTTAATTTATATGCTTCATTTAAATTCTAGGTTAATTCTTCAATTTGTAGATTAATTTGCTTGATTTGCTTGATTTGTAAGTTTTTCAATTTCAAATTTATTTAGTTTATATGCTTAATTTCAACTCTAGGTTAATTCTTCAATTTTTAGATTAATTTGCTTCAGTGTTTAATTTGTGAGTTTCTTTCCAATTTCAATTACAAATTTGTTTAATTTATAGGTTTAATATCAGTTTGAGGATGATTTGTTTGAAAGTGTATCCAATGATGATATCTTGTATCACTTTCAAAATATGAGGTCTCGTCATGAACAATTAGATTAGATTTAATGTGACACTTATTTAATTTCAATTTATGACTGCTATTGAATTTCGTATCATGTACTATTAATTTTGACACCCTCTCCGAAATTCCTAACTTTGCCACTGTCAACACCTAAATGCAAATCATATAAGGGCAAATGGTCTAAGTGGTGTTAAACTGTATTCCTCCTCTATCTAACAAGCAGAACGCGGCAAAATCAAAATAATGACACATATATAGTAAAAAATCAAATAAGATCCAATTCCTTCTTCGACTTTGTGATAATAAAGTTAAAATCCCTTTCAATGGTAACATTCTTTAGTCCCAAGTCCTCTTTAAAAAACAAACATGCATGCCCAAGGTTTTTCAAGTTTTGAGCCCATGAAACTGGCCTTAAAGGATACCTGACATCATAATGTTACATTCATGGTCTCAAATAGCCACACCCTATTCAGGATCCAACTCCTCGATCTTAAAACCCTTGAAATTCACCTTGGCCAAACTTGTGATTGACATTTCCCAAACTTCCTTGGCCTCTCGGTTGGCACTCGTAGCTTCTCATTGAAATCTTTGCAGGCGTGCACTAAAAGCATTACTCTGGATGTGTTTGGAGACACATTAATATCCCTTTTATCAGAAAGGGACATATCACATCAATTCCAAATTTCCTATAAAATAGCACTATGCTCCTCTTAGTCGCCTAAAGAAGAAACCAATACATCAAAGAACATCTGTTCATCAACAACGGGATTAAAATGAACTTCCCAAACTGCAACCACAAGTGAGCATTCAACGAGAGAATGAAGTTTTCTCTAATGCCACACGCACCTTACAATGCATAAAAAAACTTAGGGATGCAAAAAGCCAACAGGAATTTGGGAGTGCACCAACACATCATCTCTATGTAAATAAATAAATGGAGCCCATTAACGTACCTAGTCCCTTCCAACATATACTATTTACATCAATGTCATCGCAAGATTTTTGGAGTCTCCTCGTCTAAATGATCAACTAATGCTACCTAGAATGATAAGGGGCGTGGGTCGGGTGATAATTTCGCCTGCATCCGATGGATATCTGTTCCACTCGACCCGAAAAGGCGGGTTCAAATCCGAAATATACGGATGATGGATCATGCTTTGACGGATTGGTTTGGATCCACGTGATACTGCATCCGATGCGTTACCCGATCTGTCACCTGTTTAATCATCCACTTATTATCCCTATTTGCAATCAGTTTACTTTTTAATTTTCATTCTTAAAATTTACCCTTTTTTTGGACGATTGTATTGTTAATTTTATGATTTTTGGCAAAGCTAATATAATAAATGTGATATTTATTCATTTCTTATACTTAAAATGTCTTTTTTAGATTTTTCAAAAGGTAAAGCTTATTTTTTCCTAATAAATTTTCCCAACATGTTACACGTAAGCTTCTATCACGTGTTACAACCCGATCCACCTATTTTCACCGGTGGATGTGGATTGATGGATGGGATTGGATTTTGGCAGATAATGGATGGATTGGGTGAGGTGGATGAAAGTGGGTGACAGATGTGGATGATGGTTCACCTTATTTGAACCCAATCCGTTGCTACCTATAGACGTGGGAGCCACTTAGCTTCCTAGATAGTGGAAGACCATCCCAAACATGCCATTTGGACCTTTGTTGAATGATCTGCGTAACTCCCCCAGGCTCCTTCATGTGAACAGGATTTGCATAAAAAATGTCGCTATTTCAAAAGTACTTCTTCTTCAACAGATGTCAAATCAATGACGTGTCGATTAAATCACTAGAATATCTAACAAGAAGAGTCTTGTTGAATGCATCAATATCACGAAAATCCAGTAGTTTTCCCCCTACAAAGATGCTCCTTGTCAAGTACGACTTCTAGGACTCCAAGGATGAATGGGTCCATGCAAAATTTTTAATTATATATTGCATATCATCGCAAAGCTCCCTAGGAAATTTGGAAATGCTTGTTGAGTAGGTATGGATTGCTCAAGCTACTGCTTTTACTACTCCTTTTACTACTACTTTTTTACCTTCCCAAGGGGGTTGTTTTCGTTTACAACTGTCCAATCTTTTCACAATTCGATTGGTAATAAGACTAAAAGCCTTCTTCTTTGGTTGTCCCACCTAATGGGAGCCCCAAGTATTCTCTTGTGACAAGACTTCCCTGATGTTAATGGGGGCATGATCAAGATATTGTCTTTAAACTACTAAATAGTGCCCTCATTGGACTAAACATTAGTGTTAGGAATAATATTGGAGCAACAACAATAGCGGAAGCGATAGGATGAGTTAGAGATTCAGAATTCAAGTGAATGACAGAAAACAGAAATAAGAAGACAAGAGATTTAACGTGGAAAACCCAATGCGGGAAAAACCATGGACGGCGACAGCACTAGAACAATTCACTATGAGCAGGAAGAATACAACACGATCACAATCACCACAGTGATTTGATCTAAGAGCAGAATTACAACCTCTCTATTGTAATCTCTCACAAAGTACTTCTACCTCTTAATGTATGTATGAGTACTGGAGTTATTTAGATCCTAGACTTGACCCTCTTTATATAGGGTCTAAGCAGTAGGGTTTTCCCCCTTAGCATGCAACCCTAGCCACCAGGTGGAATCCCCCCTCGAACAGAACCCTAACCGCCTTCCGAAAGAGGTGGCGTAAAAAAACACGTGGCACGGCACCCCCGTGCTGTTTTTCTGTTCTCTTCGACTCGACATTCTTCGTCTTGACACGCCCGTGTCTTGTGCAGCACGGTCCCATCGTGCCGGTACTTGGATTTTAGACCACGAAACCCAACAATCTCGACCTTGGACCAAAATCTCCAATCACTGCTCTCTGACTCCGTCATCGCACCCCGAAGGGTGACGCCCCTCCCAAGGGGCAATGCTTCGATGGGCACTTAGTGGTTGTGAATGCCCACTAAGTCCAAGCAATGCTCGAACTTAGCCAATGGTAGAGACTTGGTTAACATGTCTGCAGGATTTTCTGACGTGTGAACCTTCTTCACTGTTACTTCACCTGCAGCAACTGTGTCTCTAATGTAGTGGTATTTCACACTAATATGCTTGATCTTCGAGTGGTAGGCATCGTTCTTAGTCAGGTGGATGACACTCTGACTATCAGAAAACACCACTGTCGGAGCTTGTGGGACTCCGAGCTCAATCACAAGGCCCCTTAGCCAGGTAGCTTCCTTCACCCCTTCAGTAGCAGCAATGTACTCAGGTTCAGTAGTAGACAAGGCTGCAATAGACTGTAATGATGCTTTCCAGGAGATAGCACTTGCACACATGATGAAGATATACCCAGATATGGACCTCCTCCTATCCAAGTCACCAGCATAATCAGCATCAACAAAGCCTACAACATCTGATGTATCAGCTTTGTTTCTATCAAACACCAACCTCTTCTCTATAGTACCCTTCACATATCGAAGGATCCATTTCACAGCTTCCCAGTGATCCTTCCCAGGATTGTGCATATATCTACTTACCACACTTACAGCATGTGATAAGTCTGGTCTAGTGCAAACCATAACATACATCAAACTACCAACAGCACTAGAATAAGGTACATTGGACATTCTTCTGATGTCTTCCTCTGTTTGCGGGCAGCATCCCGCAGACAGCCTGAAGTGTGCAGCAAGTGGAGTGGAAACTACCTTGCAGTTGTCCATGTTGTATTTACTTAGTACTTTCTCAAGGTACCGTTCTTGAGACAAGTACAGTTTACCTGCTTTCCGATCTCTGTGGATCTCCATGCCCAGTATCTTCTTTGCTGCACCCAAGTCTTTCATCTCAAACTCCTTACTGAGTTGAGATTTCAGCATGCCAATTAAGCTCTTGTCTTTAGAAGCAATCAACATATCATCGACATACAGCAGTAGATAAATAAAAGTACTATCAGAATACTATCTAAAGTACACACAATTGTTATATCTACTACGTGTATACCCTTTATCAGTCATAAACGTGTCAAAACGTTTATACCACTGTCTTGGAGCTTGCTTGAGTCCATACAAGGACTTTTGCAATTTACATACCAATTGTTCCTTTCCAGGAACTGCAAACCCTTCAGGTTGTCTCATGTAAATTTCTTCTTCCAGCTCTCCATGTAGGAATGCGGTTTTCATATCAAGCTGCTCCAACTCTAAGTCAAACAATGTGACAAATGCAAGAAGCACTCGAATAGAGGTATGTCTAACAACAGGGGAAAAGACCTCATTGTAGTCAATACCTTCCCTTTGTTTGCAACCACGAACAACCAACCGTGCCTTTCATCTTGCATCTTCAACTCCAGGAATTCCTTCTTTCTTCTTGTAGATCCACTTGGCAGTTAAGGCTCTTCGGCCTTTAGGCAGTTCACAGAGTTCCCATGTTCGATTCTTTTACAGACTTTTCATATCTTCTTGCATAGCTAGGATCCAGTTAGGTGAACTTGGGCAAGTGATTGCTTCAGTATAATTTAAAGGTTCAGCACCTTCAGGCACTTCCTCTGCAACTGAAAGTGCGTATGCTATCAGCCCCTCATCATCGTTGTAATGGGCAGGTCTCTTGATCTCCCTTCGAGGACGATCACGAGCTATAGAATGGGCAACCTCCTCCTGAGGTTGATTGGGACTGATGGTTCCAGGTTCATTAACCTGGGCCTCCTTATTGGGTTGATTAGTAGCTCCACCTTGAGCTGTAACGGTCTCCATCTCTACCTCCACATTGGCATCTTCCTGATTACCTGTATCAGTAGAAGGAACAACAGTATTCTTCCCAGAAGATAACATAGCAGTCTCATTGAAAGTAACATCCCTGCTTTGAATTACTTTCTTAGACTCAGGACACCACATACGGTATCCCTTAGACTCAGATGCATATCCAAGTAACATGCATTTGACAGCCCTAGGGGCTAATTTCCCATTATTTACCTGGGCAAACACGGGACATCCAAATATTCTTAAATTAGAATAATCAACAGGATTACCTGACCATACTTCTTCTGAGATTTTGAAGTTAGTGGAGGTGTGTGGTGAACGATTCACTAGGTAGCAGGCTATAGAAATAGCCTCTGCCGAAAAGGCCTTGCGATCCCAAAGGCCGACATGTGAAAGCATACATCTAGCTTTCTCCAGTAGAGTCCTGTTGATTCGTTCTGCAACTCCATTTTGTTGTGGTTTGCCAACCAACATCTTGTGCCTAGCTATGCCATTTTTCGTGCAGAACTCTTCAAACTCTGACTCAACGAACTCAAGACCATTGTCAGTCCTAAATTTCTTGATCTTTCTCCCAGTCTGGTTTTCAACCAGAGCCTTGAACTTCTTGAACATGGAGAATGTCTCATTTTTCTGCCTCAAGAAGTAAACCCAAACCTTACGTGAGAAATCGTCAACAAAAGTTAACATGTAACGCTTACCTCCACAAGAAGGAACTTTGAAGGACCCCACAAATCAGAATGAATGTAGTCGAGGATCCCCTAAGTAGGGTGTGTTGCTTTCGAGAAACTCACCCTCTTTTGTTTCCTAAAGACGCAGTGATCACAAAAATCGAGCTTACCCGTACTGGCATTACCAAGACAACCTTTCTTACCCAGAATGGTCATCCCTTTCTCACTCATATGGCCCAACCTCATGTGCCATAACTTTGTATCATCTATTGTACAAACTGCAGCTACACCTGTAACTGTAGTTCCTTGTAGAATGTAGAGATTGCCTTGCCTCAATCCCTTCATTATCACCATGGCTCCCTTAGTTACCTTTAGGACACCATTTCCCATCGAAATCCTGCAACCATTAGTCTCAAGAGTATCCAAGGATATTAAATAATGAGTCATGTCAGGTACATGACGCACTTTAGACAATGTTCTAATTGTCCTATCATGGGTTTTTATCTGAACAGTACCTATCCCTGCAACTTTGCATTTAGCATTGTTACCCATAAGTACCACCCCTGTGTCAACTGCCTCATAGGTGACAAACCAGTCCTTATGAGGGCACATGTGAAACGTACAACCAGAATCTAAAACTCAATCAACATCAACTCCTTTCGGAGGTGGTAGCTAAAGAAGTAGTAAGTAACACATCACCATCAGACTCCGACTCTACTACACAATCAGCTGTAGCAGTTTTCTCCTTATCCTCCTTCCCATTCTTTTTCTTTAATTTCCAGCAGTTAGCCTTGATATGACCCAATTTGTTGCAGTAGTGGCAGGTTTTGTTAGAGTGAGGATTCCTTGACTTAGAACGGTTCTTTTTCTTATTACCGTCCCCCCTTTCTCAGTGGTTCTACCCCTGACAACTAATCCCTCAGACTGATCAGCATGGATGTCTTGGTCAAACTTTTCTTTAGACAGCAGGTTAGACTTCACATCCTCAAACGATATAGTATCCGAGTTACTATTTAACATGATTTCCTTAAAGTGTTTGTAGGAAGGGGGTAGAGACACAACAAGCAGAATGGCCTTATCCTCATCCTCAATTTTAACATCCAAACTCTCCAAATCTACTAGAATAGAATTAAATTCATTCAAGTGTTTTTGGACAGGAGTACCTTCAGCCATACGAAAGGTGTACAACCTTTCCTTCAAACGGATCTTGTTGGCAAGACTCTTCGTCATGTAGAGTTCCTCCAGCCGAGCCCAAAGATCCACCGCAGTTGTCTTATCAAGCACCTCTCGCAGGACATGTGGTGCCAAGCACAACTGTATGGCTGAAACCACTTTCACCTCCAGTTCCTCCCATTCGTCCTCCGTCAACGACCCACGTCTCTTCTTCACATCGTCAGCCCACTATTCTTCTGTCATCTTCTCAGGTTTCACGTGAGGTCCCTTCAGAACCTTCCACAACCCGTGCTGAATGGGAACTGCTCTCATCTGCACCTTCCAGAGATTAAAACTAATCTCCCCATCGAATTTCTGAATATCTACCTTCATCATAGAAGACATCCTATAACCAAAGCTCTGATACCACTTGTTAGGAATAATATTAGAGCAACAACAATAGCGGAAGCGATAGGATGAGTTAGAGATTCAGAATTCAAGTGAATAACAGAAAACAGAAATAAGAAGACAGGAGATTTAACGTGGAAAACCCAATGCGGGAAAAACCACGAACGACGACAGCACCAGAACAATTCACTATGAGCAGGAAGAATACAACACGATCACAATCACCACAGTGATTTGATCTAAGAGCAGAATTACAACCTCTCTATTGTAATCTCTCACAAAATACTTCTACCTCTCAATGTATGTATGAGTACTAGAGTTATTTAGATCCTAGGCTTGACCCTCTTTATATAAGGTCTAAACAGTAGGGTTTTTCCTCTTAGCATGCAACCCTAGCCGTCAGGTGGAATCCCCCCTCGAACAGAACCCTAACCACCTTCCGAAAGAGGCGGCGTAAAAAAACAAGGGGCACGACCGTGCCACGTGGCACGGTCACCCCATGCCACATGGCACGGCACCCCCGTGCCGTTTTTCTGTCCTCTTCGACTGGATGTTCTTCGTCTTGACACGCCCGTGTCTTGTGCAGTACGGTCCCACCGTGCCGGTACTTGGATTTTTGACCACGAAACCCAACAATTAGTTTTCAAGTAGTTGACCTTCCAAATAGAAGCTTGTTCATTATATTGCAGAATCTCCCTAATTGCAAGTGTTTGGGTTGGATTAGCCATAGATAATAATTATATCATCTATGAAAAGAAGGTGAGAGATAATAGGAGTGTCATGGCAAATTTGCTGCGCATTAACCTGCCATTCGACATAGCATTTCCAAACTTGTAAGTCATACCTTTTGCATGAAACAAGGAAAGGTAAACGAAAATGGGGTCTTGCTGATGAATTCCTCTTGAAGGTTTTACGAAGCCTCTAAGCTCAGTGTTGATGTAAGAGCTAGACCCTAATTTACACTAATTACTTTGATTAATCTTACTTTGATTTAATTAAGTTGGGCCCTGCATTTTAATTGAACATTTGATATATTAGGCAATTACACGTTGAAACGATAGGTGGCCTCGAATTAAAAATTTAGCATCTTCTATATAAAACCTTTCATAGCTCTTAAATGGTAAAGAAAGAAAATGAGCCATTTATAAAAATATGGGTAATCATGGAATATGCATACCCATATAATTTGCACATTTACATTATATATAATGTAGAATTCGGTTGTAAGGAAAATGATTTTCTTGGAAAATCATCTTCTGTGGAAAACATTTTTCTAAGGAAAATTGAATTTTCATGTCGCATTTTCCTTTGATTGGTACAAGATAAATTATTTTCTATAGAAAAAAAGGAAAATGCCAATTGAGTTGTTTAAATTGCGAAAAATATCGACTGAATGGTCATAGCAGATATAAATGTTGACAAATTGAAGGAATGTTGAACATAAAATTATATTTGAGTTTTTTTACATATTTCTTCTCGGATAATCAAGTCTCGATTTAAAATGTTGAAATCGTTTTTGTGAAAAAAAAAAAATAATTGAATTGTTTAAGTGGCAAAAAATGTTGAATGAATTGTCGTGGCACAGAAAAATATTGATCAAATGAAGGAATGTCATACTCAAAATCTAGATTTGAGCCTATTTTAATCCTTCCCATCCAATTATCAAGTTTTGATTCAAACTATTGAAATTGTTGCAGCGGCGAGTCAACTGAATTGTTTTAGTGGCAAAAAATATCGATTAAATTATCATGGCGGAGATAAATGTCAACCAAATGAAAGAAATTTGAACTCAAAATTTAGATTGGAGTTTATTTTAATATTTTCCATCGGATAGTCAAGTTTCGATCCAAATTGTTGAAATTAAATTTTGCACCTAAATTTTAGCTGGCCACATCGCCAAAGAATTGATGGAGGGGGTCATTTTCTTTGGAAAATAGTTTTCCATCCTTATTGCACTAAACAACGAAAAACTAGAAAATTATTTTGTGGAAAAATCAATTTCCTCCCAAGCAAACACTACCTAAGTGAAACTACAATATCAATAAAGGAAATGAAAAAATGAATACAAAAGAAGAAATTAAGTAATATGTGTAAAATTACCAATTTTCAAATGAATCATAAGCACACTAATAATAGTCCAAGGAGAATAGCCCAAAAATTAGCCCAAAGTCTGAGCCCAAGAGATTATTAGCTGAATAAATAAATAAATGAAAAAAGTGGTTTTTATGAATCTAGAAACGAAAAGAAGACTTTTTAAATCAAAATTACATGACTTAACCAAAACTCTTTTTTCCCCCTTCCCTACCCATTTCTTTCCCATGCCATCAGTTTCCCCTTGCACCGAAATCCCTTGCCCAGCTCCTCCACTCCTGTAGCCCTCTGTCACGTCTCTTTGCCTAGCCGCTGGCTACCTGCACCATCGCGCCATCCATTGGAGCACTACCTGCACCGCCACCCCCACCATCTCCTTCCACCTTCATTTTCCTGCCACTTTGAGTGTGAGAAGGTGAACCCTATTTTCACCATTAGTTGTACTTATCATTGTATTTATAACTTTGTTTTTAGATGTATCGTTGGAGTTGAGTTAGTGATAATTTGAATGAATTTAGACCTCAATATTGTGATTTTGAGGATTTTAAATGAGTGGGTATTTTATATGTGTGTTCATGGATAAATTAGGGCTTCATGTAGTTTATTGGTTTGTATTCTTGTTAATTCATTTTATGTTTAAACTTGAGGACTGTGTATGCGTTTGATGAGATCAGATGAAAAGTTGGAGATTTAATGATGGATATGAGGAGTTACCCATGGAGGGATTGAGTTAGTATAAGGTTGGAGATAGAAACCAAGGGAGGGAAAGAGCTAATTTAGGGGTTTGAATTAAAGTAACCTAATATGAGTTTTGGCAGCTAAATTGAAGAGATTAAGAAGTGTCAGTGTGGAAATTAAGAGGAGATTAATGATTCAGGGCTATAATGAACTTACATTATAATATAATCAATGTGGTGAGATTATAAGTTCTAACTAATGTTGGGAGGGTTTTAAATGTAAAGATTGTCAATGTAGATGAGTAAAGATAAATGGTGATTTCAAAACTTGGTTCTCATCTCTCGAGTGCGACAATGAGATTGCTATATGAAGGATGGTGTTGATAATGATAAATAACTAAAGGTTCATGTGACTCAAAAGAGCAAGATTTAGGTTATATTTAAGTGAGTGTTAATGACATAACCCTTACTCTCCAAACTAATTAATGGTAATGAAAGCTGGCTTGAAGGCTAATGAAGTGAACACTTGATGATTTGGACCAAAAAACATCGATTCGACATTGAAGATGCTTGTTGGACCTACAAATGATTAGCCTAAACCGTATTCATGGTCAAATTTCTAAAACTAGCAATAATGCCACTTTTACTAATAATTATAACAACAATGGAAATAATAATACTAATAATAAGGTTAATGATCCAGAAAATATGATTTCTTGGATGGGCCCTCACATACTTGACTGGGCCAAGCCCAAGTAGATACAAGTAGGCCTTGACGGAACCCTTGGGGTCCTAACTGGGAGCCCCATGGGGCCAGCTGCTGGGTAAGCCTATTAAGAGAACCTCTAGAGTGAAGTTACCATTCTACCATTCGCCACAGGAGCTATAAATACTCACCTAGCCACCTCGGAAAAAGGATTCGCTCTCTGGCACCATTTCCCGTACTTCTTACATTCTCTCTCTTTACTGCTTTTATCTTTCACTATTACCCTCCTTTAACTTGACCATCAGAGAGGTGTTCCTTGGATTACAACCTAGGGGTGCTTTTTTTGTAGGTTTGGCACTGGAGGAGAGGATCGTCGGCTGATCTGCACACGCCATCACATAAACCCACTCCCTTATCCCACGTCATCTTCAGCAACACTCAAAAAGTTCCAGAAATAGATCTGGCGCCCTCTGTGGGGAGGGAACGGTGAACGATGGTAGTTAGTGAAGCTACATGAGCACGAACCAGGAGAGATGAAATGCCCGCAACAGAAGCCCCACTACTTCCCGATGTCTAAGATGCCTCGGTGAGCTGCCAGGTAGATCCCTACTTGGTCGGCCAGCACCCAACTCAAGAACTTTATGTCCACCATGACCGACACCATTATGCAGTGAGTGTCTGAGCAAGTGAAGAAAGCAATGGAGGCAGCGAGCTCTGCGAGGCCTCTTCCCCGCTTTGATTACGCGCCCAACACGGGCTGCGAGCCCTCCCATAGGCACGCCCCTGTGTGTCTCAATGCCACAGTGATGGAATGAGGGAGACCCCTCACATTGATAGAAAAGGCTGGTCACTGGAAGAGAATTGCAACTTGTCCATCGGGGGAGATGCCCTACATAGCTGCCTGATCTAGGGACGGCTGGCAAAGTCAACTACAGCCTCAACACCGTACGCAACACATTCCTGACAAACCGCCCGGTTCGAAGCGCACGAGCAAACCTCGAAGGGAAGCTTAAGGACGGCGGCGAACCCTTGAGCATCGCCTCGACCGCGAACGCACGTGCAGTCCCCCTAGAGACAGGGGCAGTAAGCGATCTCGCCAGCACAAGCAGACTCCACCCAGATCCCCTAGGGTTGGTCCTACCTGAAGAAGCACGTCGCTGGTGGAGGTAGAAAGGCATCCGGAGACCCCCATTAAGGTTTCCCGCACGACCGCTCGGACAAGGCCCGTTTCTTTTTTCCACCCTGTTTAGCGCAGAGATCGTCAGCGCTCTGCATTATGAGAAAGTAAAGATGGCTACTGTGGACCTATATGATGGGCAGATGGGGCGACCGATCCAGAGGAACATTTAGGGGTTTACAAAGCACAGATGTACGCACAAGACGTCGATGACACTATGTATTGTTGATACTTCCCCGCTACCCTGAAAGGAGTAGCACAATCCTGGTTCAATAGCCTCACGCCAAAGCGCCTTGTGTTTCTAGGACCTGGCTGATAGGCTTGTTAGCTAGTTTATAGCTAGTTGTAAGGAGAGACGGACGGACATCCACATCTCCAAGATTAAGCAAGGACCACAGGAGTCTCTAGCAGACTTCGTCAAGCGTTTCCATCAAAAGGTGGTCCTAATTCCTAACCCGGAGGATGGGGTGGCATACACTTCATTTCTGAACGGCTTGAAGAGTGGATGGTTCAAGTTTTCTTTGGCAGAGTAGAAGGAGACGACTTTAGCGAAGGCAATAAGGAAAGCTACCGACTTCATCCGTGCCTCCGAGATCTACACCGAAGGTGCGGACGCTCCCAAGAAGGCTAAGGTTCCCATCGACAGGACATTAGCCGAGGAGACAGGAGATCGAGGCCTGAGGGCGTTGACCCTCAGTTCACCACGGACCCTCAGAGCATCCTCATGGAGGTGAGGGGGCACCCTATGCTGAAAAGACCACCCCCGATGATCTCAGTACTAAAACCCCACAATGCGTGAAAGTACTATGAGTTCCATGAGCAGAATGGGCATACAACCGCTGAGTGCCGGGAGCTGAGGAAGGCCCTTCATGGGCTGGCGGATAAGGGTCAGATTGCATGGTTTTTAAAGAGAGGCCCGCGTTTCCTTCGAGAGGAGCGTGAGCCAGCGCGACCTGAGTCCCGAGACGAAGAATGCTCCACAGTGATAGTGGCCCCTATCGCTGGTGGATACGCAGAGTGCATCACTTGGTCCACCTGAAAGGCTCAGCTTCAAGGGGCTCAGCACGTTCTCATGGCTGAGCAAGGCAGCAGAGTCACGGTGCCCACAATGGTGTTCGATGGAGAGGAAGGCCCATGCGTCACCTCCCCACACAATGATCCACTAGTGGTAGAAATGAAGGGGGGTAGCACCATTGTGCAGAGAATTCTTATCGACACGGGGAGCTCCATAGACATCATCACTTGGGACTGCTTAAAGAAACCGAAATATCCAGGGAGGGAGATCGTTTCCTTGGTACACCTCATCTTGGGATTCGGGGGATAACAGGTGAACCCCACAGGGATGATTTGTCTCCCTTTTCACTTTGGAGACAAGGCTAAAGTGAGAACTCTGGAGGTAGACTTCTTAGTCACCGATGCGCCTACAACTTACAACGTTATATTGGGGCGGCCTACTCTGCCCAAAGTAAAGACCGTCATCGCCCTTTACTTGCTCTAACTTTAGTTTGAGGCTGATGATGGAAGCATGGGCACAATGCAAGGAGACCAGCGGGCGGCTCGAGAATGCTATCTCGTTAGCATCCGGCCGCTCGTAGAGCGGATGACCAAATGAGGACCCATCGGGCCCTTACCGCTAGACAAGAGGCCACGAACCGGACCACCTCTTCCTGCGGCTGAAGCCTTAGTCATACATATGATGGCTTCGGCTAAACCAGAGCGACCTCGCTCAGAGGCCACAGGTGACATTAAACAAATCGCACTTGATAAGGGGCATCCTGAGCGCACGGTCTAATTGTGTAGAGAGATGAAGGCTCCTACCCGACACTCCTGGGTCACCCTCTTACAAGAGTACCGTGATTTCTTCGCTTTCGGCCCCGAAGAGATGCCCGGTATTAACCTTACTGTCATCCAGCGCAAGTTAAACGTAGTTCCCACTCACAACGAGTTATCCAGAAGAAGTGACACATAGGACCTGAAAGGGCCGCAGCGGTAACCGCGGAGGTGCAGAAGCTACTTGAGGCAGGTTTCATCAGGGAATGTCAGTACTCGGAATGGATCTTGAATGTTGTCTTAGTTTAAAAGCCCAATGGCACTTGGAGGATGTGCGTAGATTTCACTAACTTAAACAAAGCCTGTCTAAAGGACAGCTATCCCCCCCAAAGATCAACAAGCTAGTAGATGTCACGGCTAGGCATGCCCTACTAAGCTTTATGGACGCCTTCTCAGGGTATCACCATATGCTTTTGTGCCCTAACAGACCGAGGCCTGCATTGTTGTAAGGTAATGCCTTTCGAATAATGCGGGGGCCACTTACTAATGGCTAGTGAATAAGTTGTTCGAGTCCTTCATCGGTCGGACCCTGGAGGTTTACGTAGATGACATGATAATGAAGAGCATGCTCGACGCCGAGCATGGCCAGGACCTGCGGAAGACGTTTGATATCCTTTAAGCTTTTGGGATGAATCTTAACCCAAAGAAATGTGCGTTCGAAGTTAGATCAGGCAAATTCCTCGGATTCATGATTAGTAGCCAGGGGATAGATGCTAATCCGGACAAAATTCAGGCCGTGTTAGACATGAAGCTGCCGTGTAACATCAAAGAGGTTAAATGACTAATTGGATGTATGGCGTCCTGGGATGATTCATGTCCTGATCTGCCAATAAATGCCAGCCTTTCTTTTACGTCCTATAGAGGCGCGCCAATTTCATTTGGGACCAAGAAGTTGACGAGGCCTTCCAACCGCTGAAGACATACTTAGCTCATTTGCCCAAGATAATCAGTCTTCTCCCCGGAGAAATGCTCCTTCTCTACTTGGACATTTTAGAACAGTGCATAAGTGCGGTTCTGGTGGTGGAAAGAGCCAAGGAACATATCCCAGTTTACTATGTACGCCATGCCCTAGCAGGGACTGAGGTGAATTATCCTCTTATAGAAAAGTTCGCTTATACACTGCTGATGGCTAGCTGAAAATTACGGCCTTACTTCGAGGCACATAGAGTAATCGTCGTCACCGACCAACCCCTAAAAAAATGCCCTTCAAAGGCTGGATGCTTCTGGCCGGCTCTTGAAGTGGGCGGTGGAGTTGTCGCAATATGACCTCGTCTTCGAGACTCAGTGGGCCATTAAAGCCCAGGCTTTGGCGGACCTCTTGGCCGAGAGTACCAACACAGTTGCAGACAGTGGATCCTCCCCTCCTTCTGGGAACCTTTATGTGAATGGCTCGTCCACCAAGGATGGGTGTGGGGCCGGCCTGATTATTAAGAGCCCCCGAGGGGAGCAACATGAACATGCCCTAAAGTTTTTGTTGAAGGCATCAAACAACAAGGCTGAATAGGAGGTGCTGATAGTAGGAGTGGAGTTGTGCCATACTGGCGGCGCTGACTCGCTCCGAGTGTTTTCAGACTTTGAACTTGTGGTTAGCCAACTCAATGAGGAATATGAAGCGAAGGATGATACTATGGCGGCCTAGGTCCCTCGAGTACGCGAGGCCACCAAGTTGCTAAAGCACTTCTCAATCACCCACATAGAGCGGTCTGAGAATCGGCAAGCTAACGGGCTATCCAAGGTAGCTAGCTCTTCTGAGGATAGGAAGCCAAAACAAATTCAGTAGGAGACTTTGACGGAGCAAAGTATTGACCCTTATGAAGTACTTTGGCTGGACAGGAGCTCAACATGGATGAACCCTATACGCGTGTATTTGGCTGACGGCACACTACCTGTGGACCACAAGGAGGCCGACCGCATGAAGAGACAGGCGAATTTCTTCATACTATATGACGGGATCCTATACAAGCGATCTTTTGCCCGGCCACTTCTGCACTGCATAACGCCGGAGATAGGAAGGAAGATACTGGAGGAGCTGCACGCAGTTTACACATTAGGGGTCGCGCCCTTACATTTGCAGCAATACGTACCGGTTATTACTGGCCGAGCATGCGAGAAGACGCTATGAACCTAGTTCGCAATTGCTACAGGTCTCAGAAGTTTGCCCCGGTTCAATGACTACCCACCACACCCTTAACATCCATTGTCAGCCCCTTACCGTTTGCTACTTGGGCCATGGACATAATAGGACCTTTCCGCAAAGCCGCGGGTCAGCGCAAGTACCTTTTTATTACGGTAGATTACTTTACCAAGTAGACAGAAGTCGAGATTGTTAATCCATCACCGCGGCCGAAGTTCGAAAGTTTATCTGAGAAATATCATCACCCACTTCAGCATCCCTCGTACCATGATTTTCAATAACGGGTGCCAGTTCAACATCGCCAAAGTCACAGACTACCTTAGCACCCTGGGGTGCCAAGCTTGGTTCACCGTTATTGCTCATCCTCAGACCAACGGCCAGGCTGAAGCTGCCAACAAGGTCATCCTTCATGGCTTACAAAAGAACCTCAACAAAGCAAAGGGCAAGTGGGCCGATGAGCTATACAGCATCCTATGTTCACTTCAGACAACCAAAAAGACTGCGAGGGGAGAAATGCCATTCATGTTGGCGTACGGGCCGGAGGCTGTGATATCGGTCGAAGTGGCACTTCACACCCACTGGCTTACAACATTCCAGGAAGAATTAAACAACGCAGCACTCTGCAAAGCGCTGGATCTCCTCCCCTCCATCCGAGGAGATGCCCTTCTTCAAGTGGCAGTCTACAAGCTTCGCATCGCACGCCTCCATGACAGTGCCGTCAAACTCCTCCCCATCAATATCGGGGACTTCGTCCTGCATCATGCATAGGCTGTGGCTCGTGCAGGAGAACACGGTGGGAAGGCCCATAGAAGGTCATAACTTAGATACAGTTGGGCACATATCACCTAGAGACCCCCACCGGAACTCCCATCCCAAGAACATGGCACAACAGCAATCTACAAAAATACTATCACTAGTACTTTTCCTTCGTTAAAGCACAACATCTATGTACTTATGTTCTCCATGCAATAACACAGTAGCCGCGAAGGCAATTTTGGATCTATCTTAATGTCTCACACCTTCAGCCCCAATTGGGGATAAGGGCCCTTAAGCATAACCTCCGGGCCGATTGCTATACCTTTAGGCCTAAAGGGGGCTACGGGTCCTTAAGCACGGCCTCAGTGCTGGTCGCTACACCTTTAGCATAACTAGGAGCTAAGGGTCTTTAAGCATGGCCTAAGGGCTGGTCACTATACCTTTGGTCCCAATGGGGTCTAAGTGTCCTAAAGTACGGCCTCAGGGGTGGACGCTACTCCTATAGCCCCAACGGGGGCTATGGGTCCTTAAGCATGGCTTTAGGGTTGAGGTGCATTGAACAATCGTTTCATCCCCTACTTATCATTTCGTTTAGGGGCCATCATCCCATAGAGCATAAGAAAATTGGGAAAGCGAATTGCGAAACAAACAAGCAAGGGAAGCAACAAGTGAAACAACAGATGAAGAAAAAGTGATAAAACTGAAGGCTCCATTGCAAAAACTTAGAAATTTTCATTGAATGAAAGGAGGAATACAAACACCAATAGAGGACCAATAGGCCAAAAGGGAATGCAACAAGGAACAACAACTAAACTAGAAATCCCTGGCCACTAGACATCGGGATCCTCGTCATGATCATTGTCCTCATGTGTAGCGCCTTCATCGTCCTCACCATTCGGAGACCCAGCCTCGCTATCTAGGGGCGTAGTCTCCTCGTCGCCCTGACCGTCTTCTTTAGTTGCAGGCAGATTGAACTTCACCAGCTCAGGGTTCTGCCCTTTAGCCTGGGCCAGATGACGATCTTCTACGTAATGGATGTACACTTCAAAGTGGCCTTCTATGCGGAAGGCATTAGGAGCTAGAGTCACCAAGAGCTCCCGAAAGAACTCGACACTCTCTTCATGTCCTCGCCTATTGGTCCTTGGCCTTAGTCAATCTCTCCTCTTCGGCCTCTGTCTTGGAGTAGGCTTCCTCCAGTTGACACTGCAAGTTTTTCTTGTCGGCCTCCAAAACCTCTTTCTCCTACTCCAGCTTTTCCAAGCGGCACTTGTACTTAGCCACCGCCTCTTCTGACCGTTGGTGCTATGTTTAAAGATTACTGATTTACCCCTGTAGAAGGGCATAATAGCTCTCGAGGTCATGGATCGGCTTCTCTAGGGTAGAAACAAACGGCTTCGACCTCGCTACCTTCAGTGCTTGAGGAAAGGCCTAGAAGGCACTCCAACATGATCAGCTAAGGAGGCACAATCGGGAATAAAAGAAATAATATGAACACGTCTTTACCTCAGTAATGACCACTTGCTCTTCATCGACTGCGGGCGATTCCGCTGAGTCTAATGGGGCCAACGACCATGATTTGGCCAATTTCTTTACCAAAGCACGCTTGGCAGAGGTATCGGCCACCAAGAAGTCCATGGTCGGGGCTTAGGTATTCACCAAGGGCTCCCTTATGGCTCGCGGAGTGGTCTGTTGGCTACTCCGAGACCCCTGGGCAGCAGTGAACCCTTGGGCCTCGTTAGAGGTGAGCGGCCTCCAGACCGCCGATGCTGGGTTAGCCTCTCAGTTCCTTTGCCTTTCGAAGGAGGGGGCCTAGTCCTCAAGGGGGTGGGAGCGGCCGCTGCGGCTATACCTTGCACGCCTTTAGTTCACGGACACTTACGAGAGCCCACATGAGGAAGATTCAGTGACACCATGAGAGGCTTTTTGCCATGTGGTGCCAACGATGGCGCCTGTAAAAAGAAGAAATAGGTTAGCATTCTTTACTTAAAAAAGGCCACAGGGAAAGATGGCTGAAGGATCAATATCCAGACCTTCTTTGCTTGAGTCTCCATGCGCCTGTACTGCTTTTTCTCACGAAACCACTCGTTCTCGGCGATGATCTACTCTGGGGTGGCTTGCCCAGTCTCAAGGGGTGACAACATCTCCCGCTCTTGTTCTGCACGAGACAAAAGAGAGTCAGGTCAGATCCAAAGGGAAAGGGCAACATACAAGGGGGATGTAAAGTACCCTTAGAATAATTTTTAAGAATAAGAAGGCCCGCGATAATAAGAAAGAAGTCATTAGCAAAATATTTCAGCTTAGGAAGCTAATTCAAGGGCTCCCTATTATCCTAGCCATGAAAGAGGAAATCGGCCTAGGACAGTCGTCTTCCCGAACAAAGTAGTGGAAATAGTGAGCTGTCTTCATCTCAGACTCGGTCGGCTCCCCAAAAGGATTTCAGACCGGCTTCCTGTCGTTCCAATTGGGAAGATCTCCCTAACCCGCTTCCCCGCGTGCAAAAAGGAAGTCACACTTCTAATTTTTCACCTTGGACTTCTTCTCAATGGCGGTTATGAGGCCCTTCCTGTTGTTAAAACAGCACCACCCGAGATCCCTGGTCTCACTGGAAGCCCTTTGGACTGTATGGACCAAGCCAAACGCGTGGCGTATATAGGTTAGCCCATGCAACTTGCATGTTGTGATAAAAGAAGATATGCTATGCCAGGATATAGGCACAATCTGCGCGGTTACCAACTTGTACTTATTCAAGATTTCTAAAATTACTGGGTGAAGCGAAAACCTAACGCCATAGGAAACGGTCGCTTGGTAGATCGCTATGCACTTGGAGGGCCGCTAATTGCGGTGGCGTCCACATCAGCAATTATGATTTTGTACCCCGCGGGCAAGAGATACTTCTCTTTTAGTGCTGGCCTCTTCAGGGAAGCCATGACCTTTGGGTTGGGGAAGTGGGTGCTCGGCCTGTCCTGGATATCTGACAGTCCCCTCAGCCACAACTTCAGGGGCCGACTCTTCCAGAGCACAACCTCTCTTCTTGAGTACGGCTCTTCCTAAGCTACTTGCTTTCCCCTTTTAGGAAAAGTTAGTACTGGTAGACTAAACCTCTATGCTCGACCTATGAAAGCCCGAGGCAGACGAAGATTGCCTTTAGAAGTTCCCTCGACTAGCAACTCATCTAGACTCCTCAGTTAGGTAATCATCTTGATCTTGGCCATCCTGTACCCCTGGATGTCGGTCATACAGGAAACAACTACGTTAATTTTCTATGGATAGACAACGTCCTCCTCAATACTGAGGATACTAGGAGTAGAGGAATATTCGCATCTAGACCACGAGGGGGTGCTGGGCGCAAAGATCGTCACCGCATAAGGGATTTTCTTAGGTTCTCTAAATTAATTCTTTGGGGGAACGTGCATGATCAACAAACACCGTAGGCACATGGGTAGTCGTAGTATAGATAAAAGATATCGTTTCTCAGGTACTAATGCAACTTACTGAGTCTTACGTATCAGAATATGCTAAGTAAAATTTTGGTTCAAGTGGATTCGATTTAACAATAGCAAATAAACTTTTCTAAATCAATAAGGGAAAAACCGTTTAAGAATTCTCGTAGTTGTGAAAGGAAATTGGAATAAAAAATGAACATGTGCTTTCTTCTAATAGGTTAAATTCCAGGAATTATAATCTTTTCAGAAACTCAGCCTATTCTTTTGAAATCAACTAAATTTTCCTAAACTAAGCAAAAGTTGTTCTTTCAAACTAATTTACCTTAATTCGAGTTCAATGTCTTCGATTACTTACTAGCCCTCCTAACATGCAAATCTCTCTTTTGGGACGAAGTTACATTAAGTCTTATCAAGCAGTTCAACAACCAGATATCATATTTCAGTTTTTCACTCGATTGTTTCAAGAGCGCAAGTAACTTTTGGCCAAAAATCAACTCACAACAATCCAAACACTTGACAAAATGAAATCAAACCAATCATGAAAA
Source organism: Carnegiea gigantea (assembly GCA_029747015.1). Lineage (NCBI taxonomy): Eukaryota > Viridiplantae > Streptophyta > Magnoliopsida > Caryophyllales > Cactaceae > Carnegiea > Carnegiea gigantea. The sequence continues at coordinate 24,414 of JAKOGI010001126.1, forward strand.
TAAGCACAATTGTATAGATTAAAACATGATCCAACAAAACTTCCACAAACTACTAAATCTCTAGCCTAAAGAAAACTATTCAGACATGATAAAAGATTAACAAACTAACCAACAATTAGCGAGGATTGACTGAGATGGCCTTCAACCAAGGGCGTTAAAACTGCCTCAAGAATAGACTCTCACACTCAAGACTCACACCAATACAATAACCAAACTCAAAACTACAAAATTTTAGAAAGAAACTAAAGCCCTACTCTATGCTATTCTATGCTTTTGCTTTACTTGGGAATGATTGAGAATACTGCAAAATGTCGCCTTTTATAGAGAGGCTCGGTCGATCTCAGCTGTACAGTTGGGAGAAAACAAAGAGGCAACAGTTATAGGCTCACCATGGATTGTGAGAGACACCACAGGCTGACCGTGGCATGTGCTGGAACCAGATTTTTGTTCATTTTTTGCTCTACGGGCGTGGCATAACATGGATAACCATGGAGGAGTTCAAAATACAGCCATTTACGGTCAAATGCTGGGTAAAAAGACTCAAAATACTACAAAACACATCAAACAGCTATACCCAAGTATAAATC
>JAKOGI010001126.1:30000-52500 GCA_029747015.1 Carnegiea gigantea
AAATGAAAGAGTTACTCTAAAGAAGTTGTTTGAGGACTATGGGACAAGAATTGCTATCACCACTGATATGTGGACTGCTTCTCATCAAAAAGGGGTTGTATGGCAATCACAGCTCACTTTATTGATGAAGAATGGGTCAAGCACAACAAGACGTTGAGGTAACCTTTTTTTTTCCAAAGAGATTTTTTATATTATGATTTTATGTGATATTTATTTGTTTGTCTACAATATAATGTCTTTATTATTTTTATTTATAGGTTTGCTTATGTTCCCTATCCACATACGAAAGAAATCCTTGCTTAAGTTTTAATGGGTACATGGAATATGTTTAATATAACTGAAAAGATTTCTTTTGTGGTGGTTGATAATTATACAACAAATGATGCAATGGTTGATATCTTACAAAGAGATTAGATTCTCGATCTCTTTGTTGCATGGTGACTTCTTACATGTGAGGTGTACTACACATATATTGAACTTGGTTGTGCAAGATGGTTTAGAAGTGATTGGTTCAGGAATTGAAATGATTCGTAATTGTGTTTTATTTTGGACATCAACCTGAAAAAGAGTTGAAAGTTTGACGATAAGGCTAGGAGTTTAAAGATTGATTGTTCAAGAAAGTTGGTGCTTGATTGTAAAACAAGATGGAACTCCACATATCTCATGCTTGTTAGTGCTTTTCCATATAGTGAGGTTTTTTCAAAGTTAAAGACTCAAAATCCTCGTTTTAAGTTTTTTGTCCCTAGTGATCTTGATTAGGAGTTGGCCAAAAAAATTTGGGAAAAATTGAAAGTGTTTCATTACGTGACTGAGTTATTTTCAGGTAGAAAGTATCCTACTATTAATTTGTTCTGTGGCTACGTATGTGATATCAAGGTTGCTTTGATTTCGTGGCTATCAAATGAAGAACAAATCATTAGGGATATGGCTTTGAAAATGATCGACAAATTTGATAAATATTGGTTAACAACTAATGGGGTTCTTGCTATTGCGACTATCCTAGACCTTAGGGACAAATTAGCATGTGCGGAATTCTATTTTCAGGTGATTTATGGAGAGAAGGCTTATGGTGAAGTTCACAGGGTTAAAAGTTTGTTGTATGACCTTCTCATGGAGTATCAAGGATTTAGTGAGGATTATGTTCCATCTGCCTATAATGTTCTTGGCAAACGTCATGCAGTAGTTAATCCTCTTGTTCCTCCTATTACTCAAAGCAAAAGTACTCTACGGGGTAAAGCTAAGAAAACCCAAAAAAGAACACAAATGTGAGGATAGACTTGGACTATTATTTAGATGATGATCCATATCCAGATAAGCCTGCTTTGATGTCCTTCACTTTTGGAAGTTAGATCCCAAGTACCCAACATTGAAAAAGATTGCTCAGGATGTCTTAGCAATTCCTGCATCTACCATTGCATCGGAGAGTGCTTTTAGTACCAGTGGTAGGGTGTTGAGTCATCATTGTTCTTCTCTTCGCTTTGATACCATGGAGGCATTAATGTGCTTGCAAAATTGGATTGCTAGCGAGTATTTAGGTCATAATAAAATTGTCTTTGATATTTTTTAATTATATTATTTATTTTAATTTATCATATGATACTAAATTATCATATTATTTTTTTGCATTTAGTTTCTTCATTTAGTAATGCGCAAGCATATGCTACAATACTTGAAGATACTGATGTTGGTGAAGATAAAAGTTGCAATACTGAAGTCACTAATGTGGATTCGGTATGCTAGTTGGATAACATATAGTTTTTGAGTACTTGAATACGATTAGTAAAATTATGATTACTAACTAATTTTTTTTTAAATGATAGTCGTCGGTTGAAGAGAATTGAAGATTTATGTCTTTGCCTCTCCAGACATTGTGTTATAGTTTATTCACTCTTTGTCTCGAATTACTTATTTGTGTTGAACATTTAGTCTTCGGACAATCCTCTCCTTTCCCCCCAAACTAGAGACAATTTATGGTTGTTATCATTATCATTTGTGGTCATTATTGTGTGTAAGATTCGAGCATGCGGCTCCCATTGGTTGTTTTGTATGGAATTATCTAGGCTTTGGAAACTTATTTGAGCGATAAATTAAAAAAAATGAGATAGATTGTGTTTCATCTGTTTCACCCGTTTACCACCTGCTTCATCCGCGGGTGATGGGTGGATTGGATGCGGGTGAACGGATGAGCGGGTGACAGGTGGATCGGGTGAAGTGGCTGGATGCGGGTAGAGGTTCACCCACTCTAAATCCGACCTGTTGCCAGGCCTAGGCAGAATAAAGGGCAACGCACCCCCGGAAGGTGGCAAAATCGAGGCATCACTCCGTTTACGCCACGTGGCACTCGCATACTCAAGATTACCTTGGACATCTTTAAACCCAAAAAAGAGCTCGCGGTCCTGCAACAAAGCCTATGGGCTGACCACCACAAGTTCGCTTCCCTGCCGGGCTGAGGGCCCAGCAACACGACTCTAAGGCCGGTCGCTGGGACTTCAAACATGACCCAAGGGACAAAAGCCACACCACCAGCCCCTATTGGGGGCCAAGGGCTCGACAGGCATAGGAGCTAGTCGCTACAGCTGTGTGAAAGTGTTATGGGGGGAAAAGCATGAAGACATTCGTAAAGAAATCAAGCCCCTATGTAGAGGGGCAACCTTTTATAGTCATTACCAATAAATACAAATTGACCTTACAAGGATGAGGAACGCGACAAGAGGATGAGCCACAAAGGGAACGTAAGACTACTCCTCATCACTGGAAGGGGGTGGGGCATTACTCGACTCCGAGTTCTCTTCGTGACTGCCCACCAGATCGGGTCCCGCTCCCAGACTAGCTTGCCTTCGGACCTGCACCCCAAAAGGGCGTGCTTGTTGACATTCAGCCAGGATTTGAAAGATGTCCACTACAGACCCTTGAGGGTCAACTTCAAGGCCCCGACCATGTCCCTACTCACTACGGATAACTCCACGGCATCATTAATCACCATAGCATAGAAAGTGGCATGGACGATTTCAGGAATGCCGAAGTCCCACGCTGCCTCCTCTACAACAGGTAGAGTGAAGCTCGGGCACAGGTTTTGGTAATCTTCCTGAAGCGGCCGAGGAGAATGCGAGGCCTCCCTCAAGTGCCACTTAAAAGTCTCCCTAACTTGATCGGCCATCTCCTCAGTATCGTAAAAGGGGGGAAAATCCATGATAAAGAGAAGCACAGAGTCTCTCTCTCTAGAACATTTGTCCTTCTTTCTCTAAAAAGATTTGGGAGCATGCTCAAATGACTCTTCACAAGAATTCCAACTCCATCTTTATAGAGAGAAGTAGGGGGAGTAAAGGACAACACACTCCCCGAGGCAGTTCCAAAACCGTGGTACCACTTCGTCCACGCCACGTGGCACCTAAGTATTCAGTACCTATTTTGAACATCGCTAACCCCCAAACAAGGGGGCTCGTAGCCCTATAAGAGGGCCCTGAGGCCGTTCACTCCAGCCATGGATGTGGGGATGGAGCCTCAAAAGCTGCGGCCCTTCCACGGCAAAACACCAAAAGATCAGACCTCGTTAGCATGACCCACAGGTCAGATTAGTTGAGCAAGAACGCAAGACTAGAGGAGGGGTCACGAAGGAAAATACGTCATTTTATTATAAATGTTTAAGGAGTACATGATAAAAAAAAAAAAATGAGGAAGACAAGATGGAAGGACGGGAATGCGTATTATAAAAATGCTACAGGACTGAACTCTACTCCTCATCAGACCCCGAGCTCTGCTCCTTGCTTTGGTCGTTGTCCGCCTCCTAATGGTGGGCTTCCAAGATTCTGCCCCTGTTGTGCCTACCTACGCCTAAAAGGTGCTCCACCGTAACTCTTTGAGGGTCGACTTCATTATGCCAATCATCCTTCCCCGCAGAATGCCCAACTTCACAGCGTCATTAAGGAGTATCGCAAGGAACACCACCTGGGGTATCTCAGGAAGGCCATAGTCTCGGGCATACTCCTCAGCCACGGCCAGGTCGAAATTCGGGCATAGGTCCTTGTAATCAGACAAGAGCGATAGAGGAGGAAATGCTACCTCCCTACGGTATCACTCAAAGTTCCCTAGAACATAGATAGCCACCTCATCCATCGTCAACAAGCGCGAGAATCCCATCTTAGGAAACCTCATATACAAAGGAAATTCACAGGCGAGGCATGAAATGAAGTCCTTGTCACCCCCATTTTATACCCCAGAGCGGATGATTTCCAGGGTCTCTGTGCAGCCTTGGAAACCTAGTTCCTCCGAAAAGTCCAACAGGCTAGAGGATAACAGCTAGGTGTCAGTCCAGGATAGAGCGCCGACTGTCCATAAGCTATTTTCTGAAGCCCCACCGACTTTCGGTCCACAGATGCGCTCCACATTTCACCTGACTACTAGGTCGGTCATACATGCAGGCAAAATGTGAGGGGCTAAATGATCCAGAAAATATGATTTCTCGGATGGGCCCCCACATACCAGACTATATCTAGGCCCAGGTAGACACAAGCAGGCGTTGAAGGAACCCTTAGGATCCTAACAAGGAGCCCCACGGGGCTTGCTACTAGGTAAGCCCATTAAGAGATCCTCCAGAGTGAAGTTACCATTATACCCTTCGCCATAGGAGTTACAAATACTTATCTACTTGTCTCGGAAAAAGGATTCGCTCTCTGGCACAATTTTTCATACTTCTTATATTCTCTCTCTTGACTGCTTTTATCTTTCAGTGGGACCCTCCTTTGACTTGACCGTCGGAGAGGCGTTTCCCAGATCACAATCCGATGGTGCATTTTTTGCAAGTTCGGCACTGGAGGAGAGGACCATCGGCTGATCCACACACGCCATCACGTAAGCCTGCTCTCTCATCCCACGTCATCTTCAGCAACACTCAGAAAGTTCCAGAAATAGATAATAATACCCATAATAATGATGATCATGATGATGATGATAATAATAGTAATAGTAGTAGTAGTAGTAATAGCAGTAGTAGTAGTAGTAGTAATAATAATAATAATAATAATAATAATGATAATAATAGTAACGATAATAGTAATGATAATAAGAATAATAAGAACAATGACCATGACAATCATAACTGCAATTCCCCGTCGCTTAATCATATTTCATTAGTTTTAATTCTTGTATTGATTACATGGTTATGATTAATCGGAGCAGTGAGTCGCACATTATTATATTGTCAAGCAAAGCAACGCTTAATCTAAGAAATTTTAATATCGCGAAATTTCCTTTAAGTTTATAAAATCTCAGATAATCATGTAAAAGTATTTAATTTCCTATAAATATACATCTATATCCAAGCAAGGTGGGAATTTATCGAGCCATAGTAATTTCTTAATAGCTAAGGAAATGAATGGAATTAACGAATCAATGCTAGCCAAATGCATGACCGATTTTAGGCCATGTGGAAAGAAAAAGAATTGGGATAAGCTTGCATTAAACTAACAAGACTTAGCATTTATCAAACAAAAAAATATAAATTAAAATAAAACAAAGAATCACTAATGTGGGAGCTGGGCTCCCAAAATAATATGTGGAGTCTTGTGAATATAGCCATAAAATAAATCAAAAAGAAAGAAAGCTCCTCTGCCTCTCCTTCTTCTCTGCGCCAGCTGACCCCCTGACCTGCAGCTTTCACTGGCCGTTGTCGGTAGCTGCCACCGCCAGACCACCTGCCGTGCCCCACCTGCACTTCCTCTAGCCACCGTCAGCCACCGCACCACCACTACCCCTAACCTTTACACTTCATCAACTTCCACCATTATCTTCATTTGTACAAGGTAATCAATCCTTTTTCTCTTCTTTCTATTTCCATTGAATGAATACCATGAATATCCAAATTGATCCATGAGCAATTCATGTGGTTAGTGGGATAATCTTTTCAATAAATTGAGTTGTATGACCTAATTGAATTCTTAAAAGAAGTCATTGAAATTTGTATTATGGATGAATGAACAGTGTATGTCAGTTTACTTGGATGGGTTCATGAGAATTGCCTGAGTTTAATTTGGAATTTGGTGCTTGTTTTAAATAATGTTAAAATAAGGATATGAGAGTATTGTTGTCTTTTAGGCTGTTGGTTGTTACATGAGTAAAGTGATTGATGAAATTGGAAGTGAGAAAGAAGAATTGGGCATTTGGGTTATGCAATTGTGAAAGTTTCTACCGTAATTAGATTGGGTGTATGTTTATCTTGTTTGGGTAACTTGTGCTTGAGTAATTGAGTTGGGTTCTTTGTTAATTTGAAGTAAGCATAAAAATTAGAGATTCATGTCTAGAAACAGACGTGGAGCTAAGTAGTGAAAGAGTAGCGTTTTAGTGAAAGAATATTCTTAGTTAAGCATTCAAGACAAATTTTAATGAGAAGTTACATGTCTAAAAATGAGTCAAGCTAGCTGAATGAGCTATGCAGATTAATTGGTCCAAATGTCTAGTTAAGAGGTTCATGAAGCATTTGGGTTCATAAGTAGCTACTTCAAGTAATCAACGGATGTTGATTGAATTAATTGATCTTTTGTTTGAGCTTAAAATGACAACTGCAAGATTAATATACATAGATGAAACAACCTCGATAAGGAAAGGAACAGGGGTAATTTGAAAGCATAAGTGTGGGAGGAAGGTGTGTAACATGGGTACTTAGGGTTTTAAGGTCAAACGAGATCGCTAAGGGCCACAAGAGTTGCTAACTAACTTGGTTAAAGCAACTCTAATGCATATGGAGCTAAAATTACATTCAAGGATAATTGAAGAACGACATAATCACATAGTAAAGAAGAACATCAGTATTTATTTGATTGAGTGAATGATGGTAGAGGGAGGAAAAGTCCATTGAGACGTTTCGTAAATGAAAATTTACAATATTAGTCCATTAGTTTTTAAGATTTTGATAAGTGAAAATATATTGTTATTATATAATAAAGATTTTTAAAAGTGAATTCTTATGAACACAAAACTTGAATTGAAGTTTTATAGAAAGAATGGTTGTAAATTGAAGCTTAAAAGACAATATTTGATTTTCACAGGTATGTTACTGCTTGTGCCCTTCAATGATGTTTAAAATTTACATTTCCTAAAATTAATAAGTTTTTATTTGGCAGTTGGAACCTTAGGACCCATTTTATTATTTGGCATTAAATGCAATGTGCAATGTTTAATTTTCATAGTATCTGCTAGTAGAACTCACAGTTGGGGCCTTTCTTGTTAAACGAAAAATTCATAGTTCATTGATCATTGATGCCATGGCCATATGTTTGGGTCCCTGTCTAGGCCGAGAAACAATTAATTTCATAGTTTTAAAATCGCATGTGTGCTCACTGACTCATTGAAAATAGTTATTAACTGCACATGGGTAACATATTGAACTATAACTCATTTTCCAGTTGTTTTGTGTTTTGAAACTGTTTTAGAGAAAGAGAAGCAGCTTAAGGTTAAGACGAAACCTGCAGAAGCTAAGGGCGCAGGGTAGTGAGCTAGGGCAGTGATTGCTAATTCTCTACCCTAATTGGTCATTTTGGAGGGCTTAGAACCCAATTTGTGTTTTAGGCCCTATTGTAGCCACAATGAAATGGAATCCATTTTGGATGCAATTATATCATTGTGTTGTACCTACTTTGGAATGTTTAATAATAGTCTTAGACCTTATTTGGTGTAAATAATGTAATTAGTGGGTACTGCTTATCTAGTCGACTCTACATCTTTATCTGCAGTTTTATTCCTATGGGACGACGGTAATACCCTAACTTGATAGCGCATTCTGTTGACTCATAACGCTGATTAAGAAGGATGTTTAGAAGGTGATTAAATTTGGGGCGTTACAGTAATGAAAATAACACTAATATCAATAATGATAAGGATAACAATATTAAACCCACAACAACAACGATGACGTAAATGCTATTAACGACAATAATACGATAACAATAAAGAGAGAAGCATAGCATGAAAAGAGGGAATCAAAATCCATTTATGCGTTTAGATAATCAGTGATGCATTTATTTATAAATAAAGAAAATTTTGACTTACCATTACAGTTATAACAATGGAGGTTATCTAAAACTCTACTAACCAAAAAAATACACATGTTTGAAGCAGAACCAAGGCCGCTCCGCCGTTTCAACGTCACAAACAGTTACTTTGTAAAATGAGAGAGACTTTAAAATTTTCACGTACGTTTATTGCCTATACTCTCCAAAAATTCACATGCTTTTCAGGATTGCATAATTTCATGCTATATTCATGCAATGAATCAGTTTGATCAATATTTTGTCTCATAATTAAATGGCCCCATTAGTTATCAAGCATCAAGGCTTATCTCCTTCAGTTCACTTGCACGGCCTCAACTTAGGCTTCCCGATCGGCTTGAGACTTTTAATAGGGGTGATCAAAATCTGGTTAACTGAAAATTCGGTTTGCAAAAATTGTGAACCGAAAACCGAACTGAAACTTTCGGTTAACTGGTTTTCAGTTAGTAGAATTTGTCGGTTTGGCAAAAATATATATGAATCATAACCGAACCGAAAAACTCAGTTAACTGATTTTTTTGTTCGGTTAACAGGATTTTCAGTTCAGTTCGGTTACCCGTTAACTTTTAATTAAAATTTGTTAATTGTTAATTTTCACTCCTTTTTTTAATTTAGTTTAACTAATTGATACACCAAATATTAATTTACACATTATTTTATGTATTTTCATTATAAAATCTACGCTTAAGTAATATAAAATTTAATATTTTTTTTGAAAAAATTGAACTTTTTGCGTCGGTTAACCGATTCTCAAACGGCCAAAATTTAATATTTCTTGGTTCGGTTTTTTGGGTTTCGGATTTTGTTGCTCACACCTAAGGGGTACACTTATCTGAGTGATCACCTTAGTCATCAATGGGGGTGCACTCCCAGATAAAAACTGGCAAGGCAGTTTTACTTATACTATCCCTCTCCTATTTTCGAACTAAAATAAATTGAAATGCATGCGCCCAACTGTACTATTTTAAAAATTTTATTTTATGGTATGGGGATAAATGCACTGGGCTTCGGTTCATTTTTCGAAATATTTTTGTGTTTTATTTTTTAGGTACAGAATCAAAGAACAATCCTCTCCCTAACAAGCATGAAGTTGGTAAGAAGTGGAAGAAATGTTACGTGTCTTTTGCAGCTTGAGGTAGTTAGATGCTCACAGTGAATTTTGGCATCGCATGTAAACTTGACAGAGCTTAAAGGTTATTATGGATGTATACTATAGATAAGCATGCCTAATGCAGAGTATTATGAATACGTAATCTATTATGTTGGGTTTTGTTAAAGTTAAATTGTGGTACGAAAATGATTTGAATGCTTTTAGTTTAATGGGACTTGTGAAGACGAATGTGTCCTAGCTTAAGTTGTGTAGTTTTTATATAGCCTTGTCAGAATTAGGAAGGCGGCAACGCCTCCAGTCATGAAGACTTCTGCTACAATCATGATAATAAGTAGTTAGATTATGCTAATTAAGTCATTAAGATTGGAGGCGTTACAGTTGATAATGAAAGAGAAGGATGCTGACGGAAAACAACCCATAATCAACCTAACCTAAGATTCATGCAAGCCAGGTGATCATTACCATTCTTAAGAACACACGGTACTCCACGCAGTCATAGAACCTAGTCATATTCTATGTAATAGCAATAAAAAGCATTGACCCCAAAATGACAACATATGCATGTAGTAATGGATCTCAGAAGTAAACAGGACATTAGCCACGGTTAGGCGACCAAGCATGATGGCACTTTGGTAATAAGAGATAATACAAGGGATGATCTACTTCAATGTGTTTACGATGACCTTTAGTTGACAAATTTGCACCAGCACTGTGCATAAGAATTAGCACACCCATGAAACAAAGACAATATTTAGTATTTACTGTTAAGGATTGGAATTAGAAGAATCAAGTTTCCAACATCATAAAATAGGCAGCTGGTGTCATTCTCATCTTCGTTGTCTGCGAAATGCTTGCAAACCATTGTAGATCTATGATGACATTCCTAATAACATTACCCAACTTTCTACATTAATTAAAAAAATAAAGGAATGAAAAAATAATGATAATAATAGTGAAGGCTAATAGAAACAAAAACTTAAACATAAGAAATGAACACATTTGGTCTCAGCCCTTATCCCCAATGAAACACAAAGCAAACTTTACCCGCAAAACTTGAAAGTAACAAAAGCCAAAGTTGACACATATTCAACCAAACAAAGGAGGTTTGTAGACGATTTGGCATATTGACAATGTTTTGTAGATGAATGACATCCAAGGTACAGATGGAAGTAGAACCGATGTTTATGTGCATTAAATACTGATCTATTCTAGAAAAGTACAACAGTTAGATCAAACATCATGGTGTTAGAAATTGACAATTACAAAGGGGAATAACCCTTTAGTTTTAAAAAAAGGGCTTTAATTGAATATATGAGTAAGATGACTTTCCAAAAACAAAAACCTAATGCACACATCTGTGCAAGCTAAACATGGCCAAAATTTACCCGACTCAAGCCTGTCCGAAAAATTTAGTGTCTTCGACAATATTTTAAGACCCGAACACATTTCAATCAAACCCATTAGGGTTAGGGTTGATCCGTTTGGGATATGTTGATTTTTTGATATATGTATCTTTATGCAAAAATTCTATTTACTCAATATATGTGCTGACTTTTTGTCTTTTAATGAATATGTGTTGTGGTTTACATCTAACTTGAAAAGAGCAAAATTTCTTTCAACTTTTACATATCTTTCTTCCCTTTCTATTACTTTAGTCTGTTGCTACAACATTTTCTTTATGACGCACTATCACTAATATTTTTTTGTCCTTTTCCCTCTAAGTTACTATGTAAAGTAATATATTTGGGCAAAAAAGGAATTGTGCATGGTTGATTGTCCCCTATGGAAGAATCATACTGGCATTATCAAGTATATTTCTTAGAAACTTCGATTATATGTGTATGCAATTTTTCTCTTTTTTTCTTTATTTGTTGTTGAGAAAATATGATTTAGTAAGTCAATCAGTTTTAGATTCAGTACATCGGCACTAGAAAAGAGTTTAAAGATTAAAATTTGAAGTTTTGGAGCTAGATTAGTTTTTAAAAAAATATATTAATTCCTACAATATTTGTAGGAGAAAAAAATTGATAAAAAATGCTTCTAACCATTTTGACTTGAACTCGAGACTTTTGGGTTAGGGTTTAATATTTTCAAACCCCAATCCAAAATAGACTGATTTGTATTTAACCTGCCTACTCAAATTGACGAGTCTAGTAAAAGCTCATAAGTCAAAATGTCCTGTAGAGCTCCAGATACCTTGATTTGACATCCCAAAAAGGTTAGTCACTGGGTTCAGGATGTAAACCTTTTCAACTTCAACCTTTAGTTCACAATTTTGTTCTTGTCTTCGAATAAATTCCTTAGAATATGTTTGCTACATGTTAATTATACAGTCATGGCTGAAATGGATAAGCAATGCATCTGAGTCTAAGTAAGGTCGTTATCTAAGGTCAATCGGCAACAGATGGGATAATTTACTTTATGAGCAATGGGGCATGATAAGGATTTCAGGTATATTCCTCATCCCCATCTCCTGTTTCAAAGTGAAATTCCCCCTTTTCTTACCTTAACGGGAATACCCCATTGATTTTCTTTTTGACATCAATGAAATTCCAAACAAATTCTTGCTTCTATAAAATATTTTCATAAAATCTTATTTTGTAGGTCTCTTGGATTCAGTCTCTCTACATATAGTAATGCCAATAGAGATAAGATTGCCTACATCTAGATCTGCCCAAACTCCACGAAAGCAAAACCCACACTAAGTGGTGGTATTGTTGTTGTTGTAAATTCCAAACAAAATAACAAATATGGTAGAAATAAATTGGCAAATATTCAATTAAATATTGTTAGAATATTGCAAGGAAAAAACACTAAAAAAATGAGCTCTTATATCTTCATTCACATTCATCTAATTTTTTAACATATGTCATTATGCTTAACCCATTTTGGGCAGAGAAAAATAATACAAAAATCAAAGAAAGAACTAAGAAAAAATAACTATAGAAGTTAGATTTATAGAATAAAAAATGTAGCCCATATATAAAATTGCCAAAAGAAAAAGGGAACAAATGTAAACAAACACAAATCATTAGTTGTGTACCTAGAAAAGAAGATTAGAAAGTAAACTTCTAAATCTTGATTCTGAGATGAACCTTGCACTTTGCTCCAGCAGTGGTTGCTGGCACGGCAGTCTTTGCAGTACTACTCTTAGCAGTTTATTCGCGATAGCATTCTTCGTGGGCTTCAGTGACAAATTTTCGTAGATTTTATAACAAGTGAGAGCTCTGCCCAAGAAGGTAAGGTGATAGTTAAGTTTAATATATTAACTAGGCTTTCACCTTCCAACAAACAAGTAACGTATATAAGCTCAAGTGAGATTTCATTCCAAAATCAATTGGCAAAAAAATCAATTGACAATGGATAAAGTAACTCACAAGCTTATATATGTGCTGAAACCCTTTAATTTCAATAATGTGGGATAACATTCACTATCGTATTCTTTTAATTTTATTAATATGGGACAATACCCACTTTCATACTCCAACACACCCCCTCACATGTGGGTTATTAATAAGGCCGAACATGTGTCCACAATTTTAATTAAATGGGACGGTAGCAAATCAAGATTGAGTAACCCGGTCTGATGCCAAGTTAAGTTTTATGTATCAATTAGACTTTCAACAAATGAGTCACGCATATAAGCTGAAATAAGATTCCATTCCAAAACCAATTCGTAAAAAAATCAATTGACAATGGGTAGAGTAACTTACAAGCTTATATACATACTTAAGCCCTTTAATTTCAACAATATGAGACAACACCCACTATCATATTCTTTGAATTTTATCAATGTGAGATAATATCGACTGTCATAGTCTAACATGATTGGCCGCGATAAGCACATTGACGCTGACCAGATTAGCAACAAGCACCATTCAAAGCCTATATCATATTCGTCGGAGCACCTATTCCAATAAGCCGCATCAGCAATACATTAAAATTTGTCTATATGATAAACACACGTTGGAAAAATACGTATACTTGGTAAGTAGGAGTACATATTCCTAGGTATATGATATACATTACCAGCACCATTAAACCAATGATGAGTGTGTCCACATCACTATGTCCACTTGGCACCATCATTAGCAGAGGAGTCCTGCATCACTCGGAAGGGAAAATAAATGAATGACTAGGGGCTTTACTCAAGGCAGTAGCGACAACGACGACTTCCTACTTCTTCCAGAGGTTCTATTGCTTCACTGACTCCTTGGCAACCTTCTTGGTAAGTTCAAGCTTATTCTCGTCGTCTTGTGTAGGTTGAGTGCTCGTTAGATTTTCTACTTCTGATGATGTTATTTAGGAGGGGCAGAGATAGAATAAGAAATGGGAGATGATGAGCATGAACCTATCGATGGTGGCACACAGGCCGTTGATGAGAGAGCTGAGAGCAACCACTAACAATAACAAGGCAACGATGGTTCAAAATAAGGACACGCGAGGAGCGGAGAGAAGTTATCTTATATAGCTAGGATATTTTTCAAGTAAAATAATCTACTTGACCTATTGTTTCTCATATAAAAAATTTCATGTTTATAAATGAAGAGGGAAATTGGGGGTGGAGGCGAGGTTTTTCCTCACTTAGGAACGGGGATATGGACACGGCCAAAACATGCTCGGATCAACGTCCCGTTCCCCTAGCAGAGATTGAGTTTTGGATGAGGATTTTCCTCATTATGGGGTGGGGTTTCAAGAGGGGATGGGAATTTCCTGTCCCTTTGCTGTCCCTATCTCACTTGCTTATATACATGCTCAAGGCACCAAAATTTTCAATGTAACACAGCCCCACTTTCGTATAATCCAACATGTCTCATCACATGTTGACTATTAACAAGGCCTAACATAGGTATATAATTAATCAAATGGGGATAGTGGCAAACCAAGATCGAGCACATGTTTTGATCACATGTAAATTTTGTGTAAATCGGGCCTCAAATTAAAAAGCAATGCTTATAAGTCTAAGCAAGGTTTCATCCCAAAATCATGTTGGCAATAGGGGGAGTAATTCACTCATTTATAAGAATGCTCAATGCCACCAAAATTTGTAATCTTTTTTAACAAGATAAGTCAGGCTACTATTTCAGAGAAGACCTAATCGGCTAACAGGCATGGGAGTAGCAAAACCATTACCTAGCCTCCACATCCAACACCTGCTTTCACTTCTCAAATAAATTGGCAAATGGAGTTCCTGCCATATTTGAACCCAGGTAGGTGGGAGGCCAAATAATACATGCCAAATGAGATAACAACCCTTTAATTCTAAAGTTCTTAACATGTGACATCCCCACTTTCACACAATCCCACACTACCAGCAACAAAATAAGTCCCTAAATTAAAACTAGAAATTAGCTATTAAACAAGTTAATGCTCAAAGGGCACTAATGTTGGCAACTTAAATGAAGGAAAAGTAGCTGGGAACGTAATCCACAATGAAATAAACCCACAAGAAACATGTTTTGACAAATTAAAAAAAGGGTTAAACAGGTAATCCAAGATATTGGCGACTCCCTGCGGAGTGGTTCTACATAGATTCATGATGTCGAAACAGTGTTAACTAATTAACGTCATAACTTTTGGGGGAAAAAATTACAAACGGAGAATATATACTTAAAAAAAAGAATATTTATGTGATGATACTTTAAGAATTAGAAGAACGTGTTTGGTTTAGTAGTTTGCTACCTAACTTGAAGTGTGTCTCCCATTTTCAAGTCCCAGTAGTAGCAAACGTTGTAATATTTTTTATGCTCCACTTTGTTTGAATCCTGGCTCCACCATGAGGGTGATTGCATTGAATGCAAAGACAATAATGGAGGTGGCAATGTAAGCATCGCTAGGATGAAGATGATGTTAGCAAATAAAAATTATGCCAAATAAAAAAAATTAACATATAAGGAGAGAGAATAAAAATATCACAAAAGCAAAAGGACGTACACTACCGAGTTTCCTCTCCAAATTTGTTGAATGGAAGAACTGTGGCATGATATAGTGCAGAAAATTCTATCATCCAAACTTTTGGAGACGAAAGAGTTTACTGAATTTGGCGAAGAACAAATAAACATAGAACTTGGGTAAGGATGGACATGAGAGAAGAATGATAATCTTATTGGGGACAGCGGTAGGTATGAAGATATAACTTGAATCCGAAAAATTCAAATAAAATTTGTCCCATTTAAACCCTGAATGGATGGTTGAGGCCCTGCTCTTTTCGTGGGCAGATCAACGCATCCCACTCATTCCTACTCCTTTTCACTTCTACCAACTCATTCCTACTCATTCCTACTCCTCAAAATAAATACCACCCCTTACTCCTTCCCGCTCCTACCCACTTCCACTATTTTTATTATGATTTTTATTATTAATATCAATAATTGCTATCATTAGAATTATTATTGTTAATTATTATTATTAATAATTATTATTATTAATTATGCACTTTACAATTAATTAATCATTATTATAAATTAACTATTTTTATAATTAATTAATTATTAAATAATAGTTATAATGATTATTTTTATTAATTGATATTAATATTATTAAGAATTATTGTTATTCTTAAAATTATTAATTATATTTTTTATTAATATTTATTTATTATTAATATGTAATTTTTGTTATTAATAATATTAACATTAATAACGATTATTATTTGCAGTAATAATAATAATTATCATCAATATAAATAGTAATTATTATTATAATTATTTCTAGTTTTAAACAATAACACTTATAATAATAGTTATTACTGATTATTATTGATTATTAATATTAATATTATTGTTAATGATTATTATTAATATTAATAATTATTATGATCATCACTACTAATATTAATAAAAATTATTTTTGTAACTATTATAGTCAATTATTATTAATATTAACAACTTATTACGATTCATTATTAAAAATAATTGTTGATTATTATTAAATAATAATACTAAATAATTATTATGACTATTAGCATTAATAAATATTGTTATCATTAATAGCAATAACAATAAGTATTATTAATATTAATATTAATCATTATTGTAATTATTACTAATATTCTTTTAAAATAACAATTGTTATTATAGTAATTATAATTACAATAATAATTATGATTATTAATGTTGATAAGAATAATTATTATTACTATTTATATTACTTTGAATTTCATATTAAAAGTTATTATGATTATTATTTATTGGAATAATCATTGTAATTATTATTATTAATGATTAATTATTAAATTTATTATTAATTACTAATAATTATTATAATAATTATTTTTAATGACTAATTATTTTTATTAATAATTATTATCAATTATTATCAACTTAACTACTTATTATTTTTAGTGCAAAAAATAATAATTAATTATTATTATTTAATTAACTTTAAAATAATAGTTATTAACATTGAGAATTTTTAATATTAATTATTTTTAATAATAATATTGATAAATATTTTTCTTATTATTTTTATTATACTTAATTATTATTTTTATTATTACTAATTATTAATAATATTACTAATTATTAACTTTCATTATTTTTATTATTCATTGATATAAATAATTAATAATAATTAATAATAATATTAATATTAATGTTCATAATTATTATGATTATTGTTATTGTTAATATTGTGGCCATTTGTATTATTCATTGGCATAAATAATTAATAATAATTTAATGTTAATATGAATATTAATATTGATAACTATTATTAGTATTAATAATTATTATGATTACTATTATTAATAATATTATTAATCGTTATTGTGACTATTCATTAATAATAATAATAATGATTATAATAATTACAATAATAATTATAATTACTATTACTGTTAATATTAATTTTAATATTGATGATTGTTAATGACTATAATTATTAATTGTATTATTATTGCAGTCATTATTATTTTTGATAATTAATAATGACTGATTAATATTTTTGTTATTGTTTTATAATTGCTATTATTATAATGATTATTACTAAGTAATAATAAGAGTAATAGCAATTATGTTTAATATCCACAATGATAATTATTATTAATTTTTAATATCAATTAATTAATTTTGAAATAATAATTATTAATATTAATGATTATTAATATGAATTATTACTATTATTATTAATATTGTTAACGAGAGTTTTTATTATTCTTCTTAAAATAAACATTAATTATCATTTTTATTATTAATTATTATCAATATTAGTAATTTTAGTATTATTAATATTAATATTAATTATTGTCATTTTTATTAAAAGTAATGATGATAATTTATATTAATTATAATTACTATTTCACTTATTACTAATATTTGGTAGTAGTAGCAGCAGTAGTAGTAATTGTAGTAGTAGTGGTAGTGGTGGTGGTGGTGGTGGTAGTAGTAATATGATGTTGTTGTTGTTGTTGTTGTTGTTGTTGTTGTTGTTGTTGTTGTAGTAGTAGTAGTAGTAATAATAATAATAATAATAATAATCATTACAACAGTTACAATTATAATAATTATTATTAATATTGATAATGAATAAAATTATTACTATATAACAGTAATATTAATAATTATTATTATTTATAATATTAATAATAATCATTATTAAGAATAATAATATTATTTATTAATATTAATAATATTAATAATTATTAATATTATTAACATTAATAAGAATTATTACTATGGTTAAAATTGTTAATTATTATTAGTATTAATAATAGTTATTATTAACGATTCATTATTTTTATTATTAATTAAAAATGTTTATTATTATAATATTTTATTAATTATTGTTATTAATTATTATTAATTGTTAAAAGGAATAATAGTAATTATTTTTATTATAATATTAATTTTATTATTATGATTGTTTAATTATTTAATTATTAATTAATAATCATTGTTATTTATTATTATTAATGATCGTAATAATAATTATTGTTCTTACTATTATTAATTATTAATTTTATTATAGTTCATTATAATTAATATTAGTAATGAATTATTTTTATTGATATCTATATTAATTATTTTTATTATTATTATTTATAGTAATAATAATAATTATTACTATTAGTGTTAATAATTAATAATAATTAATAATATTAATGTTAATATTAATATTAATTATTGTTGTTATTGATATTAATAAGAATTATTACTGTAGTTATTATTTTTAATTATTTTTAATTATTATTATGCTTAATTATTGTCGTTATTATTAAGTACTTTTTAATAATAATAATAATAATAATAATAATAATAATAATAATAATAATAATAATAATAATAATAATAATAATAATAATAATTATTATGTTGCTCAAATCATTAAGATTACTAATATCAATACTTCCACTCCTTCCTGCTCTCACATCCAACAAACCACTCCCACCAACTCCTACGCACTTCTTCCCGCTCTTACCCTCTCCCACCCATTTCTTCCCTCCTTCCCATGGCCACCCATTCTATACCTGCAATATACCTACGAAAACAACGAGGCCTAAATGGTCATCGACATGGTGCGGCACATGTATAGGCTTGGATTTATGAAATTCGTATGCATGCCTGTACCTTAACTCGATTTACTAAAGTAAGGGTGACAATATGCTTTGAACCAATTCACCTAATACATTAAAAGATAAGAAACCATAATAAAATTATATTTGTTTCGGGATATTCTGGTATTTATAAGCATGACGTGGGATGAGAGGGGGCTTACATGATGGCATGGGCTGTATGCCTGACGATCCAATCCACAAGCATTGAACCTACAAAAAAGGGCACACTCCGGATTGGGATCCGGGGAACGCCTCTCCGACAATCAAGTAAGTGTTGGGTCCCAAGAAAAGATAAAGTAGAGGAAAAGGTGCTTTATTGTCATGAAGAATGTGTGCTTTCCTCCCTTTTGAGGTGGGTATGGCGGTGATAGTGGGGGGCCCGTCCGCCAATGTGTGAACTACGGATTCCCTCATATACTTCCTCGAGGACTTTTTGTCCCTTCTCCGGGGTTACATATCACAGTATTGGACGAGCGTCGGAGTGTTTGTATAGGATCTCATCGTATAGAATGAACCAAAGGACTTGGCGAGGTTTGATGCTTCTTTCAGTTAGAGTTTTCCATTGGATTCGCTTCGGCTTCCCGTCTTCTGAGGAGCTAGCTAGCTTGTACAAAGCATCTGCTTGGCGATTTTCCTACTGCAGTATATGTGTTATTGCAAAATACTTTAATAGGCTGGTAGCCTCTCGTACATGGTGGACATATGTTGCCATGGTGCTGTTCTTCACCTCGTACTCTTCGATGAGCTGACTGACTACCAAGTATGAATCAGAGTACGCTTTGACTGAGTCTGTCCCAGATGAGTAACACAATTCTATCCCCGTTATCAAGGCTTCATATCGGCTTTGTTGTTGGATGCTTTGAACATGAACTTCAAAGCGTATTCCTGCACGCACTAAGCAGTTTCAATGATTAGGCCGACCCCATTTCCATCTTTAATGGAGAAGCCGTCCATATATAGGTTCCAATAGGAGGGAGGTGTGGCTATCTCAGGAGTGGTGTTGGAGTTTTCAGCTAGGAAGTCTACCAAGGCCTGGGCTTTGACCGTCCGCCGCACCTTGAAGGTGAGGTCATATTGGGATAGCTCCATTGCCCATTTTAAGAGCCTCTCGGAAGCATCTAGCCTTTGCAAAACATTCTTCAGTGGTTGGTCCATAAGGATGGCCACTTTGTAAGGCTCAAAGTACGGACTTAGTTTTTTGCTGACCAGTACCAAGGTGCAAGCGAACTTCTTGATTAGGCGGTAGTTCACTTCTGCCCCTACTAGGGCCTGGCCTATATAATATACCAGAATTTGTTCCTTAGCCTTCTCTACCACCAGGACCACAATTACCGCATGTTCTGAGACGGCTAGGTAGAGAAGGAGCGTTTTGCCCTGTACTGGGCTAGCTATCTTGGGCAAGTGGGCGAGGTATGCCTTCAATGCTTGGAAGGCGTTGTCCAGTTCTTTATCCCATACAAAGTGTGCACGCCTCTGAAGGATGCGAACGAATGGCTAACACCTGTTGGAGGATTTTGACATGAAACAGCCTGGGGCCGTGACACATCCAGTTAAGCGCTGGACTTCCTTGATGTTCCACAAGGGCTTCATGCCTAACACTGTCTTAACTTTGCCTGGGTTCAGTTTTGTCGCCCGGCTGCTGATCATAAAACCCAAGAACTTTCCCGATCAGACCCTGAAGGCACACTTTTTAGGGTTAAGTTTTATGCCATATCTTCGAAGAATTTCGAAAGCCCCTTACAAATTCGTGTCATGCTCCACGTCTTGCTTGCTCTTGATGATCATATCATTAACTTGTACCTCCAGGCTCTTTTCAAGGAAGGGCTCGAAGATTTTGTTTACCAGGCGTTGGTAGGTGGCCCTGACGTTCTTTAGCGCAAAGGGCATTACCTTGTAGCAATACAGTCCTGGTCGGTCACGAAGGCTATCTTTTCTTGATTGTTAACGTACAACGGGATCTAGTGATACCTCGAGAACACATCCATAAAGCTTAGCATGGCCAGCCATACAGTGGCGTCCACCAGTTTGTCTACTTTTGGCAAAGGGTGGTGTCCTCGGGCAAGCCTTATTTAGGTTCTGTGAAATCAATGCATATCCGCCATGTTCCATTGGGTTTCTTAACTAGCACTGCGTTCGAGATCCATTCGAGATATTGAAGCTCCCTGATGAAGCCAGCCTCCAGCAACTTTTGTACCTCTGCCGTCGCCGCGGTGGCCCACTCAAGTCCCCATATGCCTTTTCTTCTGAACCACTGGCTTGTGTGTGGGGTTCATGTTCAGCTGATGCTCCATTACCGCGGGGCTAATGCGCATCATTTCCTCAGTGCCGAAGGCCAAAACATCCTGGTGTTCTCATCAGAGGCTGACTAAGGCACGTTTAGTATCGATCTCCATCTCTCGGCCCAGCTAGACTGTGTGGTCGGGTTGTCTTTTATCCAGGGGAATCCCTTTAGGTCGTCGGTTGGTTCCGAGCGTCTTCCGAGGTCAGTTGAGCTTAAGGTGCAAATAGCTAATGTTTCTATAGGAGGAGGATGTGTAACTCGCCGCCTTTTGTCCGAGGGAGGTGCCTCGACAGATCTGCGCTCGCTTGTGCGTTCCACCTGTGGCCGGATGCTGACAAGGTAACACTCCCAGGCTGTGTGTTGATCCCGTTGGAGCTTTCTAATGCTACCATCATCCACTTCATACTAAAGATGAAGCAAATATGATGCAATTACAGCCTTTACCTTCTGCAAAATTGGCCGTCCAAAATGACATTATAGGCCGCGGGGATATCAACTACCAAGAAATCTACCTCCAAGTTTTGCACCTTGATCTCATTCCTGAACCTCAAATGGGAGCTGGATCACTGTCGTAAGGTTGACCTCTTGTCCTCTATAGCCCAAAATGGAGTGTACGAGGGGAACGATTTCCCTTCTTGGATGCCTGAGCCTCTTCAAATAGTCCTACGTAATGATCTCTATAGAGCTCCCGGTATCGATCTTGATTTGGTGGACGAGGGTGTTAGTTACTTTTAACTCGACCACTAAAGGGTCAGTATAGGGCGAAGAAAAATGCAAGCCTTCTCGACCATCGAACACCATGGTGGGGACTGTAATGCAGCTCCCCTGTTCTGCCATCTCGACTTACTGCGTCCCCCACATTTTGACATTCTATGCTGACCGGGGTAATGCCCTCCACATACCCACCGGTTATGGCGGCTACTACCTCGGTAGAGCACTCCTCCTCTCGAGGTTCCGCATGCTCAGGGTTGTGCTCTTTTCGAAGGAATCACGACCCTCTCTTCAAGAAGCGATCTATCTGCCCCTTGTCGGCAAGCTCATGGAGGGCCTTCTTCAACTCTTCATATTCAGCGGTGCTATGATCGTTTTACTCGTGAAACTCACAATACTTCCGCGTATTATGTGGCTTAAGTGCTATAGTCATGGGCTATGGTTTTCTCAGCATGGGGTACCCCTTTACCTCCATTAGTATGCTCCTCGGGTGCCCAGTGAAGCAGGAGTTGAGTTCCGACTGTCTAACCTCGGCCTCCTATCACCTCGTCCGGCATTTCTATCACCTTGGGCTTTAGCCTTCTTTGAGGCGTCCACATTTTCTGCTCATATTTCAGTGGCTCTAATGAAATCAGTGGCCTTCCTCAATGCCTCGGCCAAAGAGGTTTCTTTCTCTACGAGGTAGAATTTAAACTGCCTGTTCTTCAACCTATTCAGAAAGGATGTGTAGGCTACTCCATCCTCCAGTTTAAGGATCAGGACTGCCTCCTGATGGAATCGTTTCACAAAATCTGCCAGGGACTCT